>JANAVB010015051.1:0-70731 GCA_029216955.1 Iris pallida | reverse complement strand
ATATATATTTTGTTTATTATATATATATATATATATATATATATATATATATATATATATATATATATATATATATATATATATATATCGATCGCCGGTCCCTCGCCGCAAGGTCTCCCCCTCGCCCCCCCTTTCTCCCTCACCCTCCTCCGCCTCTTCCCCGGCGATGGCGTCATCCTCGGAGGCCCCGTCGCCCCCGGACTCGGAGTAGCCCTCCGCCGGCCGCTGTCCAGCCCGGAGTGCCCCTCCCCCCAGTCGTCTCCCTCGAGGCTCCGCCGGATCCCCCTACGGTTCGTGCGCCTCCTCCGGCCAACGCGACCCCTCCGGCTAGCGCATCTCCTCCCCCGCGCGCTTCCCCCAGCGCTCGCTCCTCTCGCCCCCCCCTCTCGTGGTCGGCGCCCTCTCCCGCAGCGGCAATGTCCCCTCCCTCCGCGGCGACGCCTCCGTCTGCCTCGGCTGCGTTCTTTCAGTGGCCTGCTTGCGCCGGCGGTCCTGGACCGGCCCCCGTCGCCCTCGCTCCTCCAGCGGCGGCCGCCACCTTATCCCCTCCGACGGTAGCCACCACTTCGTGGGCTTCGGTGGCCGCCCCGCGGCCCCCTCGGGCCACCGTGCAGTGGCCTGCCGTCTTCTCGTCGACAGTCGCTGGCCACGTGGCAGCGCCCTCCGCCTCTGAGTCGTCGTCCCCAGCCCTCGTCGATCCGTCGTCGTCTTCTGGCCTCCGGCGCTCCCGTCGGATCCTGCTGGAGGATTACTCTCGCCGTTGATCGGCTTCGGGGCGGTTGGTATCCGCCTCGTCGGCTGCTCCTCCCCTCCCTGGCCCCCCTCTCCTTGCCTCCCGTCCCGGCCCCCCTCTCCTCCTCTCCCTCCCCTTCAGGGTTTTCCTCCTCCTCCCCCGGTTCGTCCTCTCCCTCCC
Organism: Iris pallida; assembly: GCA_029216955.1. NCBI lineage: Eukaryota > Viridiplantae > Streptophyta > Magnoliopsida > Asparagales > Iridaceae > Iris > Iris pallida. The sequence goes on along the minus strand of JANAVB010015051.1, from coordinate 69,818 downwards.
TCAGTCGGCGGCGATCCTCAGCCGACTACCTCCCCTGCTCCGGGTCGTCGTCCCCGCCGGCTTGATGATCGGCCCTCCCTCCGGGCCGGGGTCTCCCATCGGCATTGGGCCCTCTCTCAGCTGCGCCGCTGGCTGGGGGATCGGCCCCCTCCTCCGGGCCGGGGTTCCTCCCCGGCGTTTGGGCCCTTCCTCGGCTGCACCGCGCCTCCGCACCCTCTACCCTGGTGTTCGGGCCTCTCTCGCCGGCCCCCTCCGGCATACTCGCCGCCGTGCCCGGACCCCCTCCGGCTACCCCCGCCCGCAGCCAGAGCTGCCCCCCCGTCGGGTCGACCACCGCCCTCCCCCTGGCAGCCTCTCCTCGTAAGGATGCCCTCTTCCATCAACGCCTCGTGCAGTGTGCCCCTCGGGCCGCAAGCCCCTCTCGCGCAGCGTGCACCTCGGGCCGCTCGTCCCTTTCTCGAGCAGAGCCCGTCCCCCTCGGGCCCAACCCCGCTCACGTGCTCGCGTGTGCAATTTTGAAATTCAAAATTAATGTTTTGAATTTCGATTTGGTATTGCTGGCATTAAAAAAAAGAGAGGAATGCGATGGGTTAATGATGTTTTAGACTTTTTAGTCAGGACCTTTGTTAGGGCTCCTCCCACATTTTGTAGGAACTTGGGCTACCTCCCGGTTCCAACCGATCTTTTTCCATTTCAATGAAGGCATTAGCCACTGTTTCTTAAAAAAAATAAAAAATAAAAATAAATAAATAAATAAATATATATATATATATATATTTGTTATAGATATATAGTTGTTATAGATGTATATATATATATTTGTTGTATGTATAATTATATGTCGATCTCAGATTCTGGATTTGATGTTGGTTTAGTTTAGATTTGACTTTTGTTTTTATATAGATCCAAGGTTGCATTCAAATATATATATATATATATATATATATATATATATATATAAATATATATATATATATATATATATATATATATATATAATGGGAAAGCGAGCGGGCACCCCTCTCCTGGCCTCTTCGCCGGTCGGGATTCTATAGTTTGGATGGCTGGTCGGCCTACCGGGGCCGGCGACGCCATTCCACCTTTTCGTCCCTCTCGGAGGCCAACCCTCCTCCCCCGGTTGGCCGGCCCCCACCTGGCCCTCGCCTCCGTCAATCCCTTCCCCCTCCCTCCTCCTCGCCGGATTTTCGCAGTGGGGTTCCCCACCCTCCTTTCCTCCCCTTCAACCCCTCCGACGCCCTAGGCGGCGCCGACGCAACCGCGCTAGGCACAGCACCCCGGTCGTTGACCCACACGTTGCGTCCCCAACCTCGCCGACGCCCCCCGCAGCCCCGCCGCCTCCCTCCTCAGCAGCGCCTGCCTTACTTTGGCCTCCAGTGAGCGTCGGGCTCGTCCCCTCCGGTGGACCTGGACCCCCTCCCGCGGCTCCACAGCATCCCATCTCGGAGGCGCCAGCCTTCTAGTGGCCTTCCGCACGCGCTGGGATCGTCCCCTCCGGCGGACCGGGAGCAGGAGCACCTCCGGCGCTTCCTCCCATTGTCGCCCCCGCTGTGACGTCGGCGCCTCCCCCTACTCAGTGCCTCCTCCTCCCACCGTTCCCCTTTCGTGGCCCAGACCTCCTGTCGCGACGGTGCCAGCCGCCTTCCTCTCCCTACCGTGGCCGTCGCCCTCACGCTTCCTGGCTCCCAGCGGCCCCAGCCTGGCCCCCGCCCTCGACTCTTTTCCGTCGGCGAGCTCTCCGGCGCCAGTGGCCTCCACCTCGTCGGCTACGGTGGTCGCACTGCGACCTCCGTTCCCGTCCCCCTTCCCAGCCTCGGCGTCGTGGACATCGACGAACCCTTCCCCCGCTATGGCTTTCTCTCCGTCGTTGGTAGGCGGATCCACTTCGGCAGTGGCACTGTCGTCGTTGACCGCTCCCCGCTACGAGCTCCGTAGCTCAGTTTGCCGCTTGCCGGCCGACCCCCCTACCCTCTAGGGTTTCGGTCGACGGCCGTCCGGCCTCCCTCCCCTGGATGCCTCCCTCCCTCCTCACGCTCGCCGCCCGCCCTCCCTTCCCTGGCCGCCTCACATCTCTCCGCCCGACGGCAGATCCCCTCTCCCTCCCTCCGGAGGTCGAGCCACCCCTCCATTCCGTCAGCACCTCTCCCTCCAGGCCGTCTCCCCTCGTCGGAGCTGGACCCCAGGCTCTGTCCTCGTCGGAACCTCCTCTTCGCCGCAGTCGCCCCTTCCCGGCCGTCGGCGCTCGTGCCTCGCCTTCCTCCTCTCCCCCGTCCACGCCCTCCCTTCTGCCCACCCCCTATTGGCCGGCCTTCTCCGCCGGAGTCCTCCCGGCTCCGGGAGATGCGACAGGGCGGGGGCCCCGATGCCTCCTCGTGTAGCGCGTGCCATTGGGCAGTGCACGCACCCCTTTGGGTTGCGTGCCCTCGGGCCGCACACCCGGTACTTAGGGCTGTGTGCCTTTCCCGTCTTAGGGCCGAGAGCCCACCCAGTTTCCATTTTCGAATTTTTTCGAAAAAAAATTTGCATTTCACCCCTTAAATCTTTTGTATTTTCTACTTAGCATTCCTGGGTCCTTTTTGTGTTTTTGGACCCTGGCACCTGTACTGCTCGATAAGAGCCACCCTTTTTATTTAATAAATTGCTGCTTTGAAAAAAATTATATATATATATATATATATATATATATATATATATATATATATATATATATATATATATATATATACTTATATATATGGATGGGAGTATTTGTGATTTATTCTCAGATTTGTGCCTATAGCAGCAGCCCTCAACAGCAAGCGCGCACACACACACACACAAAAATATATATATTTTTATATATATACTTATATATATGGATGGGAGTATTTGTAATTTATTCTCAGATTTGTGCCTATAGCAGCAGCCCTTAACAGCAAGCGCGCACACACACACACACACACACACACACACACACACACACACACTTTTTTCCCTTTGCTTTACAAGGAATATATATATATATATATATATATATATGGATGGGAGTATTTGTGATTTATTCTCAGATTTGTGCCTATAGCAGCAGCCCTCAACAGCAAGCGCGCGCGCGCGCGCGCATACACACACACACACACACACACACACACACTTTTTTCCCTTTTTTTTACAAGCCTATGTTATGTGTATGTATGTATGTATGTATGTATGTATGTATGTATATATATATAATGTAATGAATGAATAGAATATATAAGTATATGTTGTGATTGCTATTAGATATAGTCTACGGGTTAGCAAGTCAGTTTAGGATTGACCCATTGAGCCTAACTTGGCCAAGTTGACTAGCAAGTTGACCAAGTTGACAAAAGTCAACTTTGGGTCAAACTTGATCCAAATCGACTCAAACGGACTTGGAATGACTAGATAACTTGAGTTTGACCTAAAATTTGGTAAATGGACTAGTTGACATAGTTGACCAGGTTTGACCAGAGTTGACCAAGGGTTGACTTTAACCTAGAAGGACCTAGAATTATTTAGAATGCATTATAGACTTTTTCTATTTTATATTAGACACTTTGTACCCTATGGTTGTTCTAAATAGGACTCAGATACTCCAGTTCGGACTCTTATTCTCATCAAACAGTCGAGATACTAGGCGAGTACATTCTCTGATCGTTTCGTACTTGTTAGGAATTATATTCTTGTCATAGTTTAATTTACTTGATACTGACACGACATTATTACGGATTAGTACTATATGGATCTTTACATAAGATGTTATCCCCCTCGGGTGCATCGAATACATCATGTCATGTGCTTTTTACGAACATCATATATTTTATAGACTCTTGTTATTCATGTATACTCATGTGCTCTCATGTACTCTCATGATCTCATGAGCTTCATGTATAAACTATCATGTGCAATAACATAACCGGTCTAGATCCTTGTGTATTGATTGGGGCATGGGGGAGTAGAAATTGTCATGTGAACAATTCCAAAATAGTGTAATCATGTATAAACTCTTAGTGTAATCATGTATAAATCAAGCCGTTCACATGTCTATCTTGTACTCTAAATCATATAGTCACTTCTAGTTCTCTATTATCATATATAGATAGCTTTCGTTATCAGTTTCTCTCTTTCTTTTCATGCTTATTTCTTACATGTTTTACGTATCTTATTCTATCACATGCTTTATACTTTCTGCCAAGATATGAACTGCGTGAGATGTATTGTGCTTGTTTCCGTCCTGATTGGACTGTTAAAAATACTATAGGTGATAAGGAGGAGTTCTGCCCTACATATTATGGCACATGCTTAGATGACACCGGTGACTTGGACCCTCAGGAAGATCCGACAGTCGCTGAGGACTTATCTATTGTCTAGATTAGGTTTCTAGACTAGTTTCTCTTTTAGTTGTCTTATTTGATGTACTTCAAGATATTGGTTATTTCGTGTTATTTGAACACTCAAATATTACTCTCATTTGTAGCTCTTATTGGAGATTACTCTTTTATCTTATCCATATCTTTATTCCTTATTTCTACCTTAGATCCTGTGATTGAGTTGTACCTTTATATTGTCCTTCTTTTGGAGCGCATATCATTGTACAGGTACTGTTATATTATTAGATGTTGTGACCTAGGACAACGTTCTACCACCGATACTGCGACGTAGGCTGGACGTAACCACTTTTCGTACCCTTACACTGGGTGCGGGTTGTGACAAAAGTAATAGTCATGAACGAGTAACTAATGGAAAAGGAACATGAAGATAAAGAACTGAACTAAGATCATGAACAATGGAAACGACTGTGTGTGTATAACTTTTAATACGTGATCGGCTGGGCTAATACGGTACATCATAGATGGCTATCATTCGGTAATTATTACGGCTAACTCATACGTGAGGTGCATAACGTCGCTATCATTCGGTAATGGTATTTGGATTTGCTCACGTACTTACTGGGTATTTACCTCCCGACTTACTAACAATCAATAATGGTCAATGATACAATAAGCCTACCATGTCGCCAACGTGTCTCAACGAAATAGCAATCAAGAACACAATAAAAGAAAGCATTATAATGTACTAAAACATAATGTAATACTATACTTGCCTAAACCCTTAAACAAATCTTAGTCACAAGTCGACGATGAGAGGAATGCCGATCTAGAAGCTATCAACCTATATCGTACATCGTACCATGAACCGTGCACAAAAACCACAACTCAATTCTAAGATTCTAACCCTAAAATAATGGAATATGTGGCTAATGGATTAACTAATCTAATAATAATTAATTTTGGAATAAATCACTTAAAATCCTAATTTAACCTATAACAATCTAAAATATAACTAATACAACAAAGTTTGGCTATAGAAAATCATATTTCCAATTTTGGAAACTATGGCATACAAATCGAGGCGTACCGTTGAATATCTAGTCAAACATCATGAACTCAAGATTTTGAAAGTACATTTTGATAGATTCAGCACCACGAGTGCACAGGAATCGACCGTTCCATAAAATTATGCTTTGGTCAAAAGATATCGCCGTTATGGCTAACCGTGACCAAAACAGTGATTTACTGATCAAATCTGAGTTTAACTTAATAACTAAAATAGAAAACAAACCTCTAAATATTTGGAAAAATTATATGTCAAAGATCATCGTGTTAGATTTTGAAAAATTCAAATGGATCACGAATCAGTCTTCGGGATCTCTCGAGATCTCGAAAACCGTACAACGTATCAAGTTTTGGACAAGTAACACTAAAATAATTCTCCAGAAATTCAGAAGCAAAATATTCATAAATAAAATATATATTCTGAAATGTTAGCTCAAGATAAATCCAATAAAAAAATGGCGCACGAATTCGAGGTCGGAGCTCTCCGTAATCGCCTTGGGAAGTCGATGAATCTCTTAGAGCAAAACTCCTCAAAAATTGGCCAGAAAATTAGGGTTTCTGGAAAACCCTACGAAATATATATACATAGAGAAAATGGCTCAGCTGAGTCGGTGGAGCCGCGGCTCCCTGCCACGTGGCGGTAATGCCGTGCTCCCGCTCTAAAGTTGGATGGCTAGATGCCATTGCGGTTTGAGTCAACCGACTCCTAGTCGGTGAGGGAGCCGAGCTTCCTAATTAGGAATAGCCACATCAGCGCTCCCCAGCTGACAGACGGGCCTGCCCAACTTAGCTAGAGCGGCTGACGGGTGGACCCGGCCAGCTGACTGGGTATATATATAAATAAAAATACTTTACCTCATATTAGTCCCAAATGGCCTCATAATAAATATTGGAAGCCTTAAAAATATATAAATCTTCACAAATAAATATTTAAAATTATCTAAAATATCTAAAAATCTTAGTAAATTATATAATAGCTATAGAATGTTTATATAAACTATCTAGAGTTTAAAGGAAATATTGAGTCTCAAAATAGTCTCAAATGAACCCATAGTAAAATCTTGAAAGTCATTAAAAATACTAAACCTTAATAAATAAATATCTAAAAATCTCTAAAAATTAAAGTAAGATATAAATAACTAAACAATGCTTATATAAACTATATAAGGGCCAAATAACCATAATATGATCATAGCTCTCTTATGAGCTTAGGTACGACTCCTAATGACCATAAAAGGGATTTCCATTTTTGTTTAAAGGGGCGCCAACTGAAATTTAAACCCAGACTTTAAAGGGGTCGGCCAGGCTAATATTTTAAAATTATAATATTAGCATTATGGTCTCTGGACTTCAGGTTTTGTCAAAAGCCCACTTGACAACTTGGTTTACACATAACTCACATTATATATATATATATATATATATATATATATATATATATATATATATATATATATATATATATATATATATATATTAGCAAGGAGGAATAGATGTAAGCATTTAAAAAGAAGAAAAAATTATACAAAAGGGAGAATTTGGTTTAAGGGTTCACAATGCAGTCACACAATCTCATCAAGGTAAATCTGGGCCACGCGATCGACGCTCCAAGTAATTTTGATGGCAATAAAATACGCAGACTTGGTTATTTGGTCGACAATGACCCAGATGGTGTCGTTCTCCCGCTGCGTCTTCGGCATACCAATAATAAAGTACATAGTGATGTTCTCCCACTTCTATTCTGGAATGGTAAAGCTCTCCATCTTCCCGTTCGGTCTCTAGTGCTCAGCTTTAACTTGCTGACAGGCCATACATTACGACACAAAGAGTGCCACATCTCTCTTCATGCTGTGCCACCAAAAGATAATACGGAGGTCCTTATACATCTTGGTGCTGCCATGATGCAAGAAATATTTTGCACAATGTGCTTCTGACATTATCTCCTTTTCTGAGTCTGAATCATCCGGGACACATAGCCGACCCTTCACTAGCAACGCTTCCGACTCGTCCTCTACAAAGTCTGATGCATTTCCTGTTGATATCAACTTTTGCATCTTCTCTAGGTATGGATCAACCTTCTCAGCAGACTTGATCTTTTCTAATAGTCTCGGCTCTAGCCACAGTTGTGCCAACTGCGCGCCCACTAATCGAACCTGGAGTTCTATGCTTACTCCCTCCAAGTCACGCAGGAGTCTACTATTGATGGATACTGAAGCTAGGTATTTCTGACTTAGCACGTCCGCCATAATATTTTCCATACCCGGAGTATAGTCGATCGTCAAGTCGTAGTCCTTGATTAATTCTAGGTATCACCTCTGTCGAAAATTTAGCTCTTTCTGTATGAAGAGATACTTGAGGCTATTGTGATCCGTATATATCCTGCACGCCATGCCATAAAGATAGTGATGCCATAGTTTCAATGCGAACACAATTGTCGCTGATTCTAGGTCATGCGTGGAATAGTTCTTCTTATTCGACTTCAGCTATCTGGAAGCAAAATATATCATCCCGCTGCAAGAGCACACACTCCAAGCCTTAGTCAGAAGCATCATTGAAGAATTAAAATTCCTCAGTCCCTTGAGGAAGAGCGAGTATCGGGGTCGAAACGAGCCGCTATTTTAGCTCATGGAATAAAGTTTCACAGTCGTCTGGCCACTCGAACGTGACTCTATTTTGGGTGAGACGAGTCAAGGGTGATACAATCTTCGCGAATCTTTCACGTAGCATCTATAGTATCCCGCCAAGCCGATGATACTTTGAATTTTATTGATCGATGTGGGCCGCTTCCAATCAACGACTGCTTTAACTTTCTTCGGATCAACTGAAATGCCTCCAACGGAGATGATGTGCCCAAGGAATGACACGTTGTTCAGCAAGAACTCATATTTGCCCCTCTTTGTAAACAACTAATTATCTCGAAGGGTATGGAGTACGGTCCGTAGATGCTCTGCGTGTTGCACTCGATCCTTCGATTAGACGAGAATTTTGTCGATGAAGACTACTACAAATTTGTCGAGGAACGGACAAAACAACCGATTCATTAGATCTATGAAGACAACAGGGGCATTTGTCAAGTCGAATGGTATTACTAAGAACTCGTTGTGACCATAACGAGTGCGGAAGGCAAACTTTGGCACATCGTCGGGCTTGACCTTGAGTTGATGGTAACCCGATCGAAGATCAATCTTCGGAAACACCGTAGCACCTTGAAATTGATCGAACAAATCGTCGATGCGGGGTAGGGGTTATTTGTTTCGGATGATTGCTTTGTTCAATTTTAGGTAGTCGATGCAGATACGCATCGACCCATCCTTATTCTTCACATATAGCACAAGCGCCCCCATGGAGATACGCTACGACGAATGAAGCCTTTGTCGAGCAATTCCTGTAACTATGTCTTGAGTTCTTTTAATTCTGCTAGGGCCATTCTTTACGGGGCCTTAGAAATCGGTCGGGTGTTGGGAAAGGTGTCAAAAGTGAATTCAATTTTTGATCGGGTGGCATGCTGAGTAGCTCGTCCGAAAGTACGTCGGAGAATTCTGCCACAATGTCGGTCAGACCCGCATTTGCACCATCCTGTCGCATGCCTCGAACGGACGCCAAGTAGTCTTCGTATCCGGAATGAAGCACCCTCCTAGCAGAAATTGTCGAGATCACCATGTAGGCCGTCGACGCTTCACCATGCGAGTAGCAGAATTCAGGTTCCCCCGGTAGACGGAAGATGACCTTCTTTTCTGTACAGTCAATGGTGGCCGAGCAAGTGCCGAACCAATTTGTCCCCAAAATGATGTCGTAGTCCTTAAGGTCTAGAACTACCACATCTAGACTCAATTTCCTCCCTCCGATACATATGTAACTGTAGAAGCATGGAAAAGAATAAAAAAAAATCCATGCGGCCAAGGATCCCCATGCAGCTTAAAGAGCTCATGCGGCTCAGGGACTGTCACGACCCGCACCCTAGAGTTAGGGCACAAAAAGTAGGTACGTCCAGCCTACGCCGCAGTGTCGGCGGTAGAACGCTGTCCTAGGTCTCATGCATCTAACAGTATAAGGCTAAACAGTTTATACTCCCCGAATGGGGGTGACATAGCAGATACAGACTCAATCACATCTAAGGTAGAGCATGATAAGGATAGATAAAACATGAAATCCAAAAGAGGTACAACAGAGAGAAATCTAAGTGTCTAAGATACACAAATCCAAAAATACATCTCAAATCTCTAAAATCAGATACAGTAATCCATAAAGTAAATACAACTCCAGACAATTAAAAATAGCTAACTAAACAACCTCTAATGTGTCTCCTCTAGGCTAGCAGGCAATCTCCAAGCTATCTGTAAAATTTATCAACAGGTCCAGTCAGGACGGGAACGAGCACATATCTCTAAAACAGTTCATAGCAGGTTAGGAGTATAAATCATGCAATAGAGTAAAATACAGGAAGTGCTGAATAGGAAGTACGAGTAAACAGGAGATATTTTGTAACTGAAAGTAAATACATGATAGTAGAGACTGTAAGTGGCTACGTGATTTAGAGCACAATATGGTTATGTAAACGACTTGGGGGCACATGAATACAAATAAGGAGGCACATGAATACAGCTACTGGGGATAGTGATCACATAACCAATTCTACTCACCTTGCCCCAATCAATACACAAGGATCCGTTCAAGTTATGTTATAAGCACATGAATACAGCTAAGATACGTGAACTCATGTAATGAGTAGTACATGAGGCACATGATAAGCACATGAAAGCACATGAAGCACATGAGAACATGTAAAAACATGAACTAGTACGAGTACAAGGAGTACCTGATGCACATGATAAAGTACATGAACATGAAATACCCGATGCACCCGTAGAGGGATAACATCTCAGAAAAGGATCCATATAGTACTAATCCGTGAAGATATGTGTCAGCATCAAGTAGAGTAATCTAGAGCAAGAATATAATCCAGTCAAGTATGAAAAGATCAGAGAATGTACTCGCCTGGTGTCTGAATGTCCAAAGTAAATATGCTGTCCGAGGAGAGGTGTCTGGCTCCTAATCAAAACAGCACAAGTCACAACATGTCCAGAAGGGTAATATAAAGCACTACAATGCATTCTACATGAATCTAGGTCAAACTAGGTCAAAGTCAACCTTTGGTCAACTGCACTAGTCAAACTAGGTCAAACTAGGTCATGTCCTAACCCAGCAAGTCTTACTAGGCCTAACCAAGACTATCCTAGCAAGCACACATCAATACAAGGCTATACAAGCCAACATACACCCAACTCTATATAGCATGCAATTATTCAATACTCAAATAGGCAAGAATTCACATTAGATATACATTAGGTAATATATTACTTTAAGCTATACATGTCTACACATATATACACATGCATATATTGGTATTCAACATTAGGTCTATAATCATGACATTTCAAATGGCTGTATAAACTTATATATTACAATACAATATGCTAACATATATATAATATACATACATAGCTAAGTTAACTATATTCATAAATACTTATTTAAGAGGCTATGTGTGTGTATGTGAACATGGCAAAGGGGCAAGTGAGGGTTAAATGGGCATACATAGTATATACATATCAAAGAGTGTCAAAGTGTAAGTGAACAAAGTGTCAAGTGTGATAGTGTCAACATAGTGTAAGGGGTACATGAGGTAATATAGGATTTGTGTTAACATAGAACATTACATCTCGTTAACTTGTATATTGCATATATTATATCTAGTATTACATTACATTTATGCTTGCATTCATTCATCATTCATTTATTCTCTTGCACTACTATATGCACCATACATTACATACTATGGAACCTACATATTCATTACAAGCCATACTTATACATGCTTACATTAGATAGGATACTTACACCTCATACATCATTTATTTAACCATTTACTTATGCTTGCATTCTCTATTTAGTTACATAATGTATATACATTAACATGGGTTAAAATCAAATAGAACATTATATTACACACAAGGGTGCACAAAATGCATATGCCGAATAGTAACTCCTACTAATAATCAATACTGTACCAACTCAGCATGAATTAAATTCTAGGATTAAAGTATGTTATAGATCTATATGTTAGCTTTTCGAAACTTCAAACGGATCACGTTTTCGTTTCCGGAAACTCCCGGAATCGTGAAAACATCGAGAACGCGTTTGTCTTTCGTACAGCTGACACTCAAATAATTCTCCAAAAAGTTACAGAATGAATTAGGCCTATTAATACATGTTTTTGGAAAGCTAACTTCAATACGCTTCTTTTAAAAAAAATGGGAGACTAAACCGAGCTTTGAACTAGAAGTTATGACATTTCAAAGTTAGGGCTGAAATTAAAAACGTGGATAAAAATCATGACGGATTTAGATAGTTTGAGCCAAAAAAATACACAATATATATCCTAATTATCCACAACAATAATAGCAATAATAATATGAGGAACCACACTCACAAACTTGATTATATAATCATCATGAACCATTTATTACATATATAAATATAGATACACTCTCATTACAATATATATATATATATATATATATATATATATATATATATATATATATATATATATATATATATATATATATTTATATATATATATATATATATATATATATATATATATACACAAATCTATATAGGTAACATGAACACATCTATAAGAGATACATGAATGAAATATAAATTACTCAAGAACACATCTCTACATATTCAAATCTGAGATTTAATATGAATTAATTCATTTAATCAATATTTTAAATATAAAGTGTGTCCAAGTTTGGGGATTTTCTCCATGGACACAAGACACAACAATAATACAATAGAAATCCCTAAAGGACACATAATGGACACAAGAGGACACAAAAATAGGGACACAACAATGGGGTCATTCCTATGGTTAAAACTTTCCTAAATGCAAAATGGAGAAATAAAAGAGAAGGAAATATTACCTAAAGGAGAGAAAATCCAAGGAGAAAGGCTTCGTCCTTGGGAGAGCTTGAGAGCACTTAGGGAAGAAGACTTCTCAAAGAAAGTAAATGAGATGGGAGTCCTATTAGGACCGGCCATAATGGTTATATCCCCCCTTCATTGAATATTACAAGTTTGCCCCTCCCTTAGTTACAAGTGTTTAAAACAATTTTGGTTAGGGTTTGGGGGTAAAATGGTCAAATAAAAAAAACTCTAAATGGTTAACCTAATAATTAGGATTATGACTAATCCTTCTAACATGACTAATTAAAATGTGGGCCATGGCTAACTAATGCATGGGTCCAATTAGAGTCTAAGTTACCCCGGGTCCCCGTTACAAGTCGGATTGAGATGAAATTCGAACCCGACTCAAATAACCCCAAAACAATATCATAAATAATAAAATAAATATCAAAATAATTCAAAGAGGTCAAATGCAAAATATCCTTAGGCCAAAAATGACATTAAAATATCATAATCACATGGTTAGGCTCTAGGTCAAACAGTCTCTAGGGTTTCACTAGCAAAACGTCAAAACCACAAGTCATTGATTTAAATAATTTTAAAATGATTTAAAATCACCAAAATCATATCATGAATTAAATATCATTATTAAAATAATTATAAACACGAAATTTCAAAATTACCCTCATTTAGAAAACTGGGTGCTACAGGGACCTATGCGGCTCAAGCGTCTATGCGGCTCGAATAGTCCCATACGGCCCAGAGAGGAGCCACATGGTCCTCAACAGCTCTTCCCTTTGTCTTCTACTGCATTTAATGCCCTGACGGCTGACAGCTCTGACCTATGACAGAAAGATGCAATAATGACTCTGTCATAATGGCAGACTCCTAGGGAAATGAAGGATATCTCTGACACAATCCGTCAAACCCCAAAGACCTTTATGCGGCCTTGACACATGGACAGTCGCATGCGGCTCAGACAGAGGCCACCCATGCGGCTCAGGCAGAGGCTACCCATGCGGCTCACGAGAACTATCCCATGCGGCTCAAGTAGAGGCTATCTCCATGCGGCTCACGAGGACTATCTCCATGCAGCTCACGAGGAAAGCACCCATCATGCGGTCACCTACGCTCATGCGACTCAGATCACCACCATGCAGTCCAAATATTCAGGGGCCACTTCCAAGCAGCCTTGACACGTGGCCAGCCTTATGCGGCTCAATGGGGAGCAGTCCTCATGCGGCTCAGATTTTCTAAGTGGCTCGCGGTTAAGACACGTTTCATGATAATGGGACACGTGGCATCAAATCGACCGAAATCCATCAACAAATCCTAATAAAATATTGGGATCAAATCAGATCATTTGTAATCAATCAAATTAAACACGTGGCAGGAGATCCGAGCTTAGCATAACAAATCATGAGGATTTATGGCAATCATCATTAATTACCCACAGAGATTTGATGCAATCACATTAATTGCTCAAATCTATTATGAACGGCCCAGATTCATTGATCCTTAACCGCCGACTTTTGAGAATAGGCAATCATTGCAAACCCTAATGATACCCCCCACTCTTATAAATAGCAAGGTGCCATTCCCTTGCAACAAGGACAGAAGACACACAAAGACGGAGAGAGAATAGAAGAGCAGAGAGCAGAGAGCACACCCCCCTCGGATCCAGAGAGAATAAAGAGAGCATTTCTTCATCAACGCCAAGCAGTTCTTCTACAGAGCCAAGGCTGCACCCGATCGTCCAAGGAGTAAGGCAAAGCTGCCGTCGCTTTTCCAAGCCTCTATCGTCACCCTCTAGAATCTAAAATAAACAATTGTACTTAGATTGCTGTACCTAGGTTTTTGTCCCTAGGCTTTCTTTGTACGAGCGAGTTTGTATTGTGAGTCTAAAGTTCAGTCCTCCGATAATTGTTCTGTACTTTTACAATTAATGACAAACACGATGGCGACTCTGCTGGGGACAAACTTTTCTACGGCTGAGGAGTTGGTGACGCAATCGGATGCAGCCAAACTTGGCTCCACGCAACAGAAGATGGTCGTCTACATCGACTAACAGGCGTTTGAAAAAATGCTCTCTGAGGGAAGCGCTGGCCCGATCCAAAAACGAACCTGCACAAAGAAAGCTCGCAGCGAGTGGAGCCCAAAATCATTTGCTCCTCCCCAAGCTCTGGACGGAGTACTCTCTGCTGCCCAAGACGGCGAAGGCGACTCTCGTACGGCCCCACTTCAAGCCATAGAGGACTATGCTATCCCCAAGTCCGGCAGAGGAAAGCACTACGATGCTGGACTTGCAGGGGCAAAGAGCAATTCTATGTGCTCCAGGAAGAAACCGAACAAGGGCACTAGCCGCAAAACGAAGACTCATACGGCCAAGATTGCCGGCCACATGAATAATAACCATGCGGCTGAGATTGCTAGCCAAATGCATAACACTCATGCGGCCTGGATCTCCAGCTGCATGGAGAACACTCATGTGGCCAGGATTTCCAGCCGCATGGAGAAGACCTATGCGGCTACGACTGCCAGCCGCATGAAGATTACTGATTCCAGCCGCATGACGCCCACTCCACGCGGCTCTGTCTTCGACCGCCTCTCCTATGGTCCTGATCTCTTGTGCTCCCAAGAAGACATGTCTGACTCTCTCTAGTACCACTTAGACTCTTCCTACTATGTTCCCCCACGCACTAGAGTGAAGAAGTCTAGGGCAGCACGAGCTTGGCAAGCTCGGTCCGCTGATCCGACCTCTGACCATCCGAGCATCCCACATACTGTCATACGGGCCTCTGATGGGAAGTTGTACAGAACCACTCGAGTCCAGCCCCCGGCGGCAAACGGACAGAGAGGTTCCCAAAAGTCTTCCAAAATCCAGGGAGCAAACCTGGTCGATCCGGACCCGTCTGACTTGCGTGAGGCCATCCTCCACAAACGCAAGGAAAGAGAAGGTGCCTCGGGGTGCAAAGAGTCCTCCCACGGACGTCACTGTACCCAAGTCATCGTCAACTACTGTTGTAATAATACGACGGTACGAGAAGACCGACAGTCCGTCTTCCAAAGACTGCAACAAATATGTTCAGAAGATGAGGCATTTCCCGTCGTCTTCTGCAACTCTGCTCAGAAAATCTTCGTCGATGGGAGAGGGAAGAAGACCAATGTTCCTAGTCCAAAGATTTCAACTACTATGACTAAGAGACTATCGTCTAAACTGGTGCCCACTACTGGAGTTTTCTAAGGTACCCGTTCAAAGACAAAATCTGCTACAGTGGGAGATTCGTCGTCCACACCACTGGGGGTTGCTGGGACTGGGGGTAGCACTCCTCACAAGATCCACGATAATCTGATGTTCCAAGGAGATGAGCCCGAGGAAACAACTCTCCCATCAGATACAACAAGGGCCGACGTCCCCGAAGACGTCCACGACTCCCAAGATGAAGCAAACTCTGAAGCTGGGGGTACTATCCCTTCTGAGTCCGAACCAGAGGATAATATTCCCACATACCCCGATGACTTCTCGCTACAGGGGTATGATTCGGAGGGCACATCCTCCACCGTTCCTTCCATCCCTCCTCATGTAAAGACGGTATTCATGACGGACAGTAACCAAGGTGGTTCCAGTGATCGCCAATGCATCGACACTCTGGAGGCCATACTGTATGCCTTGGTCAAATTTGTAGACGAGATCAAAGCGTCCCTTCCAACTCTCCAAGGAGGGACGCCTGGCCAAACACGCACGGGTCTCGCGGTCAATACGGACTCGAACTCAGCGGCACCGAACCCGAGCTACAATCCTCCTGAAATGATGGCCTCCACCGCTATGGATGAGGCTAGGGAAGCAAGAAGAGAGGTCCAGGAGCTCCGAGCCATGTTTCACGCTCGAGAAACCTCTCAAGACCTCAGAATACGGCAACCATACCCTGCTGCATGGAGGGATGTCCCATTCCCACCAAGATATAAGCAGTTCAATATTAATCCTTATGATGGCAAGACCTCCGCAAGTCGGTACATCACTTACTTCGAGGTCACCACCGACCATCTGTCCCATGACGATGCCATCCTTACACGATTATTCATCGGGGCATTAGAAGGAGTCACCTTCGACTGGTATCGCAACCTGCCAGACAACTGCATCCACTCATTCGCCAGCTTCAAGCGCATATTCTTGGAAAGATTCTACGAAGTAGGACAGGACATCACAATATCCACCCTCATGGACGTCGTTCAAGGGGAGAAAGAGCTGACAAGGAACTATATTGAGCGGTTCTGCCAAACTGCCATGAAGTTGCCATCCGGTAATCCGGATTCCTCCTTGATTGAAATTTGCCAAAAGAGACTGCTTTCAACAATCAGCCTCTGGATGGAAGAAAGTCAATTCAAGGACTGGAAGACGTTTATCATCAGTGCCACAAGCGCCGAAGAACGGTTGAAGAAGGCTCGCCAACTGGGATTGCACATCTCAGAGGGAGAGGACAAGGGCAAGCGTCCCAACGCCAACAACAACAACGGGGATAGCTCTACCAACAATCGGGACAACAAGGGCAAGCAGGCTATGGTGGCTGACACAGCGCAGAAACCTGAGCCAAAACCGATAGACAAGTAATGGCCACAAATGACCTACTCCTTCGAAGACGGCCACGTCAAGCCCATCTTGGACATGCTCATACAAGGAGACAGAATTCAGCTCCCTCCACTAAGAAGGGAACCCCGGCCGACAGAAATGGAGAGCCCAAAGTACCGCCATTACCACCACTACGTCCACCATGCTACACACGACTGCTACCAACTGAAATGGTACATCCAATATCTCATCGATTCGAATGCTCTGGCCATCGATTTCGAAGAGGTAACTGTGGCAGCCAATATGGTATCAATACAATTTGGCAGCTTTCCTCCAACAGTGACTCAAGACGGTGTGATCCCCATCCCTCTGGCGACAAT
Organism: Iris pallida; assembly: GCA_029216955.1. NCBI lineage: Eukaryota > Viridiplantae > Streptophyta > Magnoliopsida > Asparagales > Iridaceae > Iris > Iris pallida. The sequence goes on along the minus strand of JANAVB010015051.1, from coordinate 52,482 downwards.
GGAGATTGCTAATCTTTCACCTCCTCGAGATTAGACTGCTGGTCTAGTGTCTCTCACCACATCACGAGGGGAGGTCATGTGGGTCCATCCAGACTTGGTATCTGAAGTGACTCAGTCCACACCATCTTCCATTCGCAAGAAGAAGAGTGGAAAAGTCAGATCCTGCCGCACAATCTCGACAGATATCGAAGAAGTCACAGCCGTCGTCACTCGGTCTGGGGAACAGTCCCAACCTGTGGCTGATAACTCGGCTGAAGATCATCAGCCCGCTACAACTGACGCTCCGGGACCTTCTCAGCCACCGACGACCGAAAAGCCTAGACCGAAGGAGACTCGCTTTGATAAATCCCTCCGAAAAGAGGCACCGCAGGGGATGGAGAGGCCCTACAACTTCGACATCTTGGCGCAATTGGCCAACACACTGGCCAAATTATCATTATACGAGCTTCTGAGACTCTCAAAGGATGTTTGCGCGGCTCTGAGCGATGCACTCCAAAATGTTGACGCGTTCCTGGCTCAGGTCAACCTCACGGAAGAAAACTCGCCTGCAGATCTCCAAGACAGCGCTTGTACGGGAGCGATGCCCAACATTGTCTTCACTCCGCAGGATATGCTCATCAAAACCAACCTGCACGATCGCCCGTTATATTGGATACATCAGCGACGTAAAGGTGGATCGGATGCACATTGATCCTGGCTCTTCCATAAGCATCATCACGAAGGGTCTGTTACATTATCTTCGCATCCCTATGCATCGTCTGACACCAACAAGCACCGCTATCAGCGGTTTCAATTCGGGCAGGAGCTACCCAATTGGGAAGATTCGTCTGAAGTGCCAAATTGGCGATCTCCAGTCGAAAGTCACCTGTCACTTCATAGATGCAGACACTTCTTACAACATCCTCTTGGGGTGCCCTTGGATACACGATTATATGATTGTGCCTTCCACTCTGTACCAGTGCTTCAAGTATGTCGACAAACACGGCTTCGTGAGGACAGAATTTGCCGACATCGATCCCTTCAAAGGGGTCGAATCCTACTACTCAGACTCCTGCCTATACGAAAAGTCAAAGAGGCACCTTGGTGGAGGAGATGTGCAAGCTCGTATCGAGACAACCACAGGATCAGAAGAACCTCTGACGATCCACCTCCAAGCTCGTAAACCTGGCAAGTCTGTACCCCATACAGCCACTCTGCGTAAGGACGCAATCAGCCTCTCGGCATAACAAGAGCAAATGATAATCCGGCTGCCAAGGTCCGGCCAAGTGCCAAGGTCTACAATGGAGCCACTGACAATCAGGCTGCCTAAAGTCGGCCAACCACAAATGGAGAAGCTCAACCCCTCCGACAAGCCAATGACGATACGCCTTCCCAAGAAGAATCGTCACCCCGATACAAGGTCTGGGGCTTCTAGCGAGCCAACAACTCCCCGCCCAGCATCAGGTACCAAACTGGGGGTCGCTAGTTTGCCAACGACTTCACGTTCTGTTCCACCGACAGAACCTCTGACGATCAAGCTGTCCAGGTCGTCCTCTCAGTCTTCATTTATACAGGGGGTAGCCGAAGAAGAACCAGAGCTAGCCAAGTATGTGGCTGCCCACACTGATGTTTCCTCCGTAGATGATGTAATCCCGCTAGAAAAGATACCTTACTTCATCAATAAAGGGCTGTCTTTGAACGACCTCGAGCTTAATAAGCTTTGTATAATATATGCTATGGAACACGGTATAGGCACTCACCTACACACACAGGTGACGAATGTTTACACCGCAAACCAGCTTACTCCAGTGGAAGATGCTTACCACATAATCGAGGGAGGGGACCATCCAATCATCTTCGACCGGAAGGACGACCCGCAGCCCTTCACCATAGAAAAAGTCGATCTTGAATCAGATGCCGAGAGATTGCCTCTGTATCTTTATAGCCCCCAATCCAAATACCTCATACAAAAACAGGGGTATGATCTAGAGACTACGCCAGGATTGAACTACGGCACTGGGCGACGATTACCTTTAAAGCCACCAATCCCGGCTGGCAAACCATGGGACTACTACAGCAAGACCCGATGTGGATTAGGGTATGTTACGCCCCCAACGACCCCTAAAAGTTCAGATAAGGAATGTGTATGGCATTCACATTCAACCGGGTCACCAACTTCTGATTCAGATACCAGCATCGGAGACGTATTCAAACAAGTCCTGTCAGTCAATATGGCATTCGCCGACGCTTACGAAGAAGATAAAGATATTCCTGAAATCCTCGAGTTAGAGCCGTGGGCCCAACAGCTGGATGCACAATGGGAAAAGCGGTTCGAACAGAGAGAACCTCCTACTGAAGATGAGGTCATACAGGTGGATCTCGGCAGCGAATCTTCTCCAAAACCAATCTTCGTCAGTAAAAGCCTAACAGACGAAGAGCGAGAATCGCTGCTGGAACTTGTCAAAGAATATATTGATGTGTTCGTCTGAAGCTATGAAGACATGCCAGGACTAAACCTCGAGGTTGCCCTTCACAAGCTCAACATTCGGCCAGAGGCAAAGCCGGTCAAACAACAACAGCGACGCGTCCGCCCGGGCATCATGGATGCGATCGAAGCCGAAGTCAACAAACTGATAGCCAGCGGCTTCATACGCGAAGAGCAACATCCAGACTGGGTTGCTAACATAGTACCGGTCCTCAAGAAGAATGGAAAGATTCGAATCTGCATCGACTTCCGCAATCTGAACGAGACATGTCCCAAAGATGAATTTCCTCTCTCTATCACATACATCATGATCGACAACACATACGGCTTCGAACGCATGTCATTCATGGATGGTTTCTCAGGGTACAACCAAATCAAGATGTCTTCTGACGACAAAAAGCATACATCATTCTGAACACCGATTGGCACATACTGCTACACTGTTATGCCTTTCGGTTTAAAGAATGCTAGCGCTACATATCAAAGAGCTATGAGTATCATCTTCAGAGACCACTTACGTAAGACGGTGGAGTGCTATGTTGATGACATCGTTGTCAAGAGTCACTGCAAGGGAGACCATCTCCAGGATCTGAGGACGGTATTCGACCTGATGCAAGCACACAACCTGAAGATGAATTCCACAAAATCCTTCTTGGGCGTATCCAGCAGAAAGTTCTTGGGTTTCATCATCACCGTCTAGGGTATCCATGTAGACCCTAAGAAGACGAAGGCAATCATGGAGATGGGTCCCCAAAGAAATCTTCGAGAACTTCGAGGCCTCCAAGGGAGACTAGCTTACATCAGGAGGTTCATTTCTAACCTCTCCGGGCGATGTCGGCCATTCACCCATCTCATGAAGAAAGGTGTCTCGTTCGTATGGGATGAAGAATGCCAAAGTGCCTTCGACAACATCAAAGAATATTTGTCGAACCCTCCAGTCCTGGTGGCCCCGGTTGCTGGAAAACCATTCCTGCTCTATGTACGAGCAATAGAGCATTCCTTCGGCGCTCTGCTAGCACAAAACAATGATGCAGGCTATGAACAAGCTATATATTACCTCAGCCGAATGATGATTGGGCCAGAGCACCGATACACCGCCGTAGAGAAAGAATGCCTCGTCCTGGTGTTCGTCATTCAAAAGACGCGGTTCTATATCACAGGACAAACCATACGTGTGATCTCATGAGTCAACCCCCTTAGGGTCCTCATGACGAAACCAGGGGCACTCAGCTCTCGCCTCGCTACATGGGCAATATTGCTGTCTCCCTATCATATGATTTTCGTCCCGTAAAAGGCTGTTAAAGGTCAAGCTCTGGCAGACTTTTTAGCAGCTCACCCAGGCTCGGAGTCGTCCAGAATATATGAAGGAATCCCAGATGAGGTCTCCGACTCGCATGCAACCTCTCACGATGATATATGGCGGATGTTCTTCGACGGCGCCTCAAGGACCGGACCTAAGGGTAATATCATCGTCGGAGTTGGGGTGGTGCTGGTTTCTCATTTCGGATTGGTGATCAACCGCACTTACTCTCTCATAGAGCCCTGCTCTAACAATGTGGCCGAGTACAACGCTTTGGCCATCGGCCTCCAACTTACAAGAGAGCTGGGGTAGAATATCTTGAAGCATACGACGATTTACAGTTAATCGTCAATCAGATCCAGGGTTCATACGAAGTCCGACATCAAGACATGATCCCCTATCACCAAATAGCAATCAACATTATCTCGTCGTTCGAGGGGTTCTTCATCAAATACGTTCATAGACTCCAAAATATCGAAGCCGATGCCTTAGTAGGCCTGGCCGCTTTCCTAGTAGTGCCAAATCATACTCATCAATCGGTGGATGTGATAGGCCACGAACTGGTCTGCCCCAAGAACAATATTCAATTCGTGGCGAGTTATTCCGCTCAGACGATCGATGAAGCGTCGGACTGGAGACAACCATTCATTGACTTCGTAGTCTACGATATCCTGCCCGAGAACCGAAAGGAAGCTACTTCCATCAGAAGGCGTTATCTCAGATTATTCTACGATACAGAGACAAAAATGCTGTATCGGCGAGCCTACGATGGGCTATTGCTTCCGTATCTGTCAAACGCAGAAGCCAAAGAAGCCGTGCGCGAAGCTCATAACGGTATCTGCGGGGCCCATCAGCCTGGCCCTAAATTGTAAGACCGTCTTCGTCGAATGGGCTACTACTGGCCCATGATGGTAGCAGATGCGATAGACTATGTAAACAAGTGCAAAGCCTGCCAAGTCCACGCGGACTTCATTTACCAGCCATCCGAATTTCTACATTCGACAGTAGCGTCCTGGCCATTCGAAGCATGGGGAATAGATATCATTGGTCCAATCACTCTACCTTCTTTCCGAGGACATCGCTTCATACTCGCAATCACGGATTACTTCCCCAAATGGACAGAAGCTGTTCCACTTACAGAAGTAAAACTTCAAACATGATCAGCTTCCTCAAGCATCACGTCATCTACCTCTTTGGACTGCCCCGAAGGATCATTCACGATAATGGTCCGTAGTTTGCAAGCCATGCCTTCTATCGGTTTTGTGACAAGCACCGCATCCAGAATATTGCTTCAACGCCATACAATCCAGCAGCGAATGGGTTGGCAGAAGCATTCAATAAAACAATCATCAAACTGCTCAAGAAGTTCGTATCGTCCAACAAACGCGACTGGAACGAGAAGCTTGGTGAATGCTTGTGGACGTACCGTACTACAGTTCGAACAGCCACAGGGAACACACCATTCTCTTTGGTGTACGGGAGTGAGGCAGTTCTTCCGTTGGAGACTCAAATACCCTCACTCCGCGTCGTTCTCACTTATTAATTGACGATGGACGATAACTACCGTCGTCGGCTCCAAGAGTTGGAGGCCTTAGATGAAAAGCGCCTCCTGGCTCAGCAACGGATCGAGGTATACCAAGCACGTATCTCCGGAGCCTTCAACAAGAAGGTTAAAATCAGAACATTCCTAGTGGACAATCTCGTTCTGGCAGTCCGGAGGCCGATGGTCATGACTCATAAAATTGCCGGCAAATTCCAGCCAAAATGGGAAGGTTCGTTTATCATTGTGGCCATATTCTCCAATGGTGCTTACCGCCTCGCAAAACAAAATGGAGACTTGCTCATGTTGCCCGTCAGCGACAAGTTTCTGAAGAAATATTTTGTCTAAACGACATTTTCCAGATTATCGAGTCATGTACCCGCCAGTACCGCGGAACTCATATCACATTTCCCAGATTGTCGAGTCATGTACCCGCAAGTACCGCTGAACTCATATCATATTTTCCAGATTGCTGAGTTACATACTCGCAGGTACCGCTGAACTCATATTCCAAAATTCCAGACTATTGAGTTATGACCCGCCGGTACCGCTGAACTCATATTCCAAATTCCAGATTATTGAGTCATATACCCGCCGGTACCGCTGAACTCACATTCACAATTCCAGATTATTGAGACATGTACCCGCTGGTGCCTCTGATCTCACATTCCGGTCACTCTTTCAGATAGTAAGTCATGTATGACCATACCTCTGAACTTTCTTCCTGAAAGAGATCCTCCCTCATGATCTACTATCCGTACTCCCAGTGTACAAAAAGGGTAACAGATCCACAAATTTTCAAAACGGTCATGTCGATGTTACCTCTGAGTCGTTTCACTTCCGCCAAAAAACAAATCACCCCTTTACCTAGAACTTCCATGTCCTCATTACCTCTGAGTCGTTCTTGTTTGCAAAAACAAAAGTTGAAGAACTTTATTGATACAAACTTTGTAAAAGATTACAATTTGAATTCTGGGAATGGTACAACTTTAGAAATCTAATCTAGATGACGATTGCTTTATCCTTTGGACGATGTGAACTCTGAAGACGAAGCCTCTGAAGTTGAGAACAACTCTGAAATTGAAGGCAGAAAGCCTCGGCAGTTGAAGGCAAAAGCCTAGGAAGAATGCAGCAGCACTTGGGCAAGAACTCCTGAACTCTCTGATCTCTGATTATTGATTCGTGATCCCCTTGAATGGAGACTTGAAACTCTATTTATAGAGTTCTGAGAAATAACTAACTTTTAGTTATTCTGGACTGCACATGATGGATTGCGCAGCAATTAGTTTGCGTAGCAATGGACTGCGCAGGCAGTTGCTGGATCATGGGTTAACTGTCTTGGACACATGGCATCATTTGATTAAAATACGCATGATCATGCATAGGCAGTTGCCACGAAATGAGCAATTGATGGCATGAATGCCACGTGTACTTTATCATTTGAACTGGTAGAACGCGCACATTGAACTGCACAGACTTTGGATTACGCCAACTTGATTTGCGCAGACATGGATTGCGCCAACTTGGTTTGCGCAGACATGGATTACGCTGCCAGCTGTCCTCGAGCGCCGTGCTGCACGATTAAACGAACGGCCGCCTCGATCTCCGTGCTGTTAGTTGTCAGAAGATTTGATTGTGTCAGATAATGATGACTTTTGCCACGTCAACTTGCACAATTGAGAGTGTGCGCAATCTATCCTGTGTAATCTGAATGGTACACAATCTGTTGTCTGCGCAAGTCATCTGAAAGTTGTATTTATTGATTTTTTGACTTTGTTGATGTGTGCCACTTGATTTTTTAGGACCTACAAGACCCCCTTCAAAGTTTTCGAAAGTTGAACTTTATTCAAAATTTCGAAATACTTTGAATTTTGAAATTTGAATCAATTTGCGCATGATGTAAGCTGGCTGCACAATCTGAGGGATTGTCCACAATTTTAGGCGCAAACTGAGGCAACCGTTTCTTTTTCGAAAACTATAAATAGCTTTCTTCTTCATTTCATTTCTTTACTTTGCCTTCTTTGTTGTTTGAGAGAAAGAAATTTCCGAACTCTGACTTCCTTCTCCGACGATCTTTATGGCGCCCCGACGATCCTCCACCGCCGATAAGGGCAAGGCCCCGGCCGAATCATCAAACAGAGCTGCACGACGAGCTTCTCGTCATGAATCCGCACACCCTGCAATGTCAGGTAGAGAACTTTTCATCAAAAACCCTTTTTAGGGTTTTGATCTCACTGTTCTTTAAAATCTATCTTTTTTTAGAGATGTGATCATACTGCGCCACCCTCTTTAGGGTTCTGGTTGCACAAATCAGTTAACTCTTCATTTTTATGGAGAGCGACTTTCTGCGCAATCGGGTGAACTGCGCTGGCAGATGTCAGCACAATCTGCTGATTTGCCCGAGATTGTCAGCGCAAACTGATGCTGTGCAATCTGATGTTGCGCATTCTGATTTTGCGCAAACTGATGATAGAATCTTTGACTTGTACTAAATTCTGCTTTCTTCTGTTTGATGCAGTTAATGTGAGAGAATATCCAGAGTATGAAACTTTTGTGGGGACTCTTTCAGAGTCAGAGTATAAAGAGGATCTCTCCCATGTACATTATCCCCAGTATGATCTACCGACCTCCCGTCAGACGATTCTGATATCTCAAGACAATGAGACTCTACTGTGTTTAATGAATGGACAACCCTTGGAATCAGCAGATGTTGTTATTCATAAGAAACCTTTATTCTTGTTTGGTGAGGCTTTTGAGAACAGCTCTCAACCAAGGCCGAGGACGGAGGAAAGAATAGTCCATCAGGAGGATAGGTCCTTCTTTATACCAGATATTGCCCGCTGTCTCCCTTTATCCCGGTATGCTCATGCGAGCTATCCGAGAAAGATGGAGTGGAACCTCACTCTTTTCCAAGACGCCCGTGCAGGGAAAATTTTTGTGAAGAAGGAGTCAAATAAGAAGGATATGTTCTACAGTTCCTCTGATCGATACAGTGTCTTGTTGAGAGGCTTGAGACCCGGTTGCATTCCGCCAAAGAACTCCTCTTTGTTGATGCCTGTCAGAACACCGATATTTGCAAAGGAATTTGCGAAAGCTGAAGGGAAGTACCCCGAACAGGATATCAGATTAACTGGATTGGTGAATCCAGAATACAGGAGATGGAATTGTATTACAAATTAGATTCTGACAACATTTGAAGACAGACTTCAACAAATCAATCTGTACCAAGCAATACACGCCACTGTTTATGGTTTTGCACCCAACTCACACATGTTCTTGGCCTTGGCTGAAAGATACAATTATAGGACAGGAACTTTTATGACCCCTGGTAGAGAAATTGGGTTTGCACTCCACGAGATGAAATATATCTCGTACTTGCCAATGGCAGACGCTCCATATGAAGAGTTTGTACCAACTAATGATGAGTTGGACAAACTTAGAAGGGAAAATGCAGCAATGGAAGCAGTATTCGAGGAACTGCCATGCCATTACAAGATCTGTTCCCTATTTTATAAGAGTGCTACAGCCAACACCTGTTATTCTTCGAAATGGTTACCCTATCTGTTCCTTAACCACATAGAAGAGAAGAAGACTAAGGAAAATGACAAATGCTATCCCAATTTCTTTAAGCCTTTGGGCAATACAGAAGTTATGAAGCTGATGGAAGAGAGTGGTAATTTTGATAAACAAATGAAAGATGATTATCAATATCCTCCTTTAAAGAAAGGGGACACTCTGGAGAGTTACTTGAGAATGGGCTATAGACCCATGTCAAAAGAAGCCCAACTGGCAGGGTTTCTGACATATTGGCTCCGGCGGTTTGTGGTCCCCGGATCCAGTGCTGTGGACCGCTTTTATCGCGGCGTTCTTTTTGCCGCTGTCAAGTTAGTCTTTGGCTACAAGGTGGACCTGTTATCAGCAATGACTTGCAAATTAAATGCCATTCTTCGTTTATATGTTGATCTGATGCTGAAAGCAAAAGGAGAGAAAGAATTCCCTCGCCTAGAACTGCCATACACATATCTATTTGGATGGTTGCTTCTCCACTATCCCACTTTAATGGACCCCGGCATGGGACCGGTTGATGGCAGCTTTCTGCGAAGGTGCTCTCATGGTAAATGGAAGTACACTTCTTTGAACGAGTGCAGATATGTTCTAAATCTGAATAGAGGATGGAACTTTTGTTGTGCTCCTCTCCCTGCTGGACATGATCAGATGCCAACAAACATGGTGGACTCAAAGATGCAACCTCTAAACCGTGCAGCCTTTGAATGGTTGAAGACAATTCGACCATCTCATTTAGTATACCAGTTCGAAGAGGAATGTTACTTAGAACCATATCTCCCCAGCCGATTTGCTCGACAGTTTGGATATGATCAATTCCATGTGGGGAATGCAATCACCTGCCTCCAAGGAAAGGGTTTTTTGATAGACGGGGCCCGAGCCTGGGCTTACTATAATGCCCATGATACGAAGACCATATTCTCGATGCCAGCAAATAGCCCTCATGGTCCCCGGATGCTATTTACTTATTCAGTATTTTATACATCCGCGAACACTTTTGCTGAGAACTTTAATCTCGCGGATAGTTTCGCTTCTTCGACGAGATTGAAGAAAGTAAGAATTGCTCTGTCGATCCCTATAAATGATGAGGTGCACGAGCCAGCAGATGCTCCTTTGGAAGTTTCGAGGGATATTATGTTCCCTCAAGAAGTAAACGCAGCAATGAGTATCTCTCTGAAAGTGGGTAGATCTCCAGCAAAGAAAAGGAGAAGAGAGGAGCCTCCTGCTCCAGCAGCAAAGAAGAAGTTGATCCTAGATCATTCTTCTAAAAGGATCACCACTCGATCTCAGTCTCGGCAACTGGCCGAGTCAGCTCAACAAGAAGAGGCTTCAACACCAACCTCTATCCAGAAACAAGTTGAAACTATCAATATAGAGAGTCCGGATAGGCCATTAAAAAGAAAGAAGCTGGTCCTCAGAAGGAATCGGGCCTTGTCTTCAATGGTGATGGATGCTGCAGCTGGATTAATTTTGCCATCTCCTACTCCTATTTCAGAGCCTAGGAATAAAACTCCTAGTCCTGAACATAGAGAGGAGGTTGAGCAAAGAACAGATCTTGCTTCAGAAACTGAGGCCGAAGAGCCTAGAGAAAGTACTGCGGAGGAAGTGAGGAAAGAGTAGCTACAGATTGTTGAACTTTCGCCTACTCCGAGAACCCTTCGCGAAGAGGAAGATCGCAAAGTAATTGCAGCTTTAGAAGATTGTAGCTACAGTCCTCTAGATAACTATGATGACCAAGCCGCGACGACCAGCACGAAGGCACCAGAAGAAGACGAGGATGAGGAGAGCTCTTCGTCTGAGAATGTTGACGACTATATGCAAGATCTTGAAGAAGATGATGAAGTACACACATCTCCTACTGCTGTCAATGATGTAAATGATGAGGATATTGAAATCCTAAAGAATGCTGTTGAGACCTTAAATCCTGAAAAGGATGTTGAGGCTCCAGAGAATGCTACTGATACCTTAAATCCTGAAAAGAATGTTGAGGTTCCAGAAAAAGCAATAGATAAAGAAACCCTGGAAGAAACTCCCGCCAATAATCCTCAAGGTATAAAAAAATATGGATTTAGCAATCTCCTCTTGAAATAAATTGATAGCTAACGTCTTTATTTGTATTTCTTGTAGATCATGAGACTCCTCTAGCACCTCCGACATGTACGGACATAGTGCCCATAACGACGGCGGTTATTAGCAGCAGTCAACATTTGTCTTGTGGTTCTGAGGCGGGTAGTAGCCAAGCTGTTTTAGCTGAAGTTACTTCTGCTCTGCCAGAGTCTACTCCTGCAGGGGATAAACTCATTGCTGGATCGAACCAAGGTAAAACTGTCTTCATTTGATCTTTTTGATTATTTGGCAAACGACTAGCAAAATAATAATTTTACTTTTGTAGAGGAACAAACAGGAGGGGCGACTAGCTCCACTCTGGCTCCTTTGTTTAAAGAACCTGCCATCCAGACACAAAAGTTCGAACATCCTGCTGTCTCGTCTTCAACAGGAGTAGCTGCGACTCCTGGGACTCTGGCAATTACTCAACAAGTTGTTCAATCATTCACCAGATGTTTCTTTGAATCATTGAGACCCCTAGTCAACAAAATGATGGACAAAGAGGGAGCTGATTTCTTTATGGTTAGAAATCCAACTTCCCTCTTGGTGAGGGCTGTAAGGGAGCACGGTGACGAAGCTCAGGCTACTCTCCTTGAGCATATACTGGATGAGTTAGAAGTCTCCATAAAGAAATATAAGGAGCTCAAACAGAAGGAAATAGAATCTCTAGTGCAGGCTGAGTTCGAGCGAATGGCCCAAGCAGCTGATATAGAAAGGATGAATCTTCAAAATCTTTTGGAAGCTTATTCCACAAAGTCTGCTGAATACAATTCCAAGCTAGAATCAGTAACTTTGATGGATGAAAGAAAAGGACAGAGAACTGCTGAACTGAGAGCAAAGATTGTTCGTCTCCAGCAAGAATTAGAAGAGGAAACTGCTAATCATCAACTTGTGATTGAACAATTCAATGCCTTGCTTCAGGAGAAGGCTGAATACGATGCAACTCATGGTGCAGAGATTACCCGCCGGACTGTAAACATGCCCGTCTTTAATGAAGAAACCGGGATGGAAGAGGCCAGAAGGAAGGTGACATCCACTCATGAAGAAGAGCCGCAGACTATGAAGCAGCAGATTGACAATTTGATCATTCCTCCTTCTTAATAGAAATTTTTATATCTTTTTGTCGTAGATGTGTTTTTGTAATGCCTCGTATTTTGATAAATAAAAGATATTTTGCTGTGGCTCCATTATTTGTTGCATATCTTGTTTAGATATAAATAATAGAGATAGAAAATATATTCAGAGGTGCAAGACATGATATATTTCTTGTAGAAAATAATTATATTCATTATATCTGCTCAGAGGTAATATGGACGTGGCAGAATATACTGAACATTATTATTTCAATTGACAACTTAATCGAAACGATAAGTTGCTGATATGGATGTGAGATGAACGGAAAAACCGTCAAATGATGGAACGAACGGACAAACCGTCAAAATGAACAATAATGAACGGATGAACCGTCAAGTGATGATGAATGAACGGGTGAACCGTCGGATGAATGTAATGAACGGACGAACCGTCAAGTGAATTAAATGAATGGATAAACCGTCAAGGGAATTAAATGAACGGATGAGCCGTCAGGTGATGATGAATGAACGGGCGAACCGTCGGATGATGATGAATGAACGGGCGAACCGTCGGATGAATGTGTCGCTTCGTTGATTGAGAAATCTCTGTCTATAAATAGGACAAAAATCTGACAGGAATGAGCACTTTCACTTTTCAACATAAAAATGTCGTCTGAAGATACACTTAAGAAGACTGAGCTCACCCCGAAGGTTGAATAAGACGTTAAAGAACGTCCTGTCGATCGAAATCAGCCAAAGGAAGCAGAAGTAGGCAAAGGTTCATCTGCACCCAAGCCACCGAGAGACATCCTGGACTTTCTGCTTGAACCAGGAAGGACTGAAGAAGAAGAAGCCATGAGGATGGCTGCCTGCAAGTTCCTCGTAGGTTCCAGCAAAGAGGTTCTCGGTTCTTTTGCTGACTGTGTTTTTGAAAAAGACGGTAGTGGCCCGCGTCCGAATGTAGAGAAGGATGATAGTGATCTTCCTTAATATCATGTACTATCATTCATAATTAAATAAAATTTTATTTATGAACATGAACTTGTCTGATGATTTACAAATATTTACATTTACACATAGTACTTTTTAAGGAATTTGCCATTGATAGGCATCATTGCAATTCGTCCATCCAGTTCTGAGAGTTGATACGCTCCATTTGAGAAGACTTTGCTCACAACGTATGGACCTTCCCACTTTGCGTCAAACTTGCCTTGCTCATATGAGTCATAGTCATAGGACGTCTGACCGTTAAAACAAGTTCTCCTTGCTGAAAGGCTCTGACCTTCACTTTACGATTGAAAGTCTTCGAAATACGGGCTTGATATAACTCAAAATGTTGTTGAGCCATTAATCGCTTTTCGTCGAGTGCCTCCAATTCTTGAAGTCAAAGAAGATCATTGTTCTTTGTAGTGAGTTCGTTAGCAAATGGCAATCCTTAAAGAAGGAATTTGAAGTTCCAGAGGAAGAACAACTTCACAGCCATATACCAAAGAGAAAGGTGTAAAACCCGTAGGATTGCGAACCGTAGTTCGGTAGGCCCATAGACATTCGCCAAGCTTTTCACTCTAATTTCGTTTGTTAGTGGATACAAACTTTTTGAGAAGCTTGATAATAGTTTTGTTGAAGGCTTCGGCTAAACCATTAGCAGCAGGATTGTAAGCAGTCGAAGCGACATTATCAATCCGATGATCATCACAGAATCTGGTAAATTTTTGGCTAATGAATTGCGATCCGTTGTCATGAATAATTCGTCGAGGGACACCAAATCGATAAATGACATGATGTTTGACGAAGTTGATAACGCTACTGGTATTGACTTCAGCCAAGGGTATAGCTTCAGCCCACTTAGAGAAGTAGTCTGTTATTTATAAAATAAACCGATGTCCTCTAGAAGAAGGAGGATTAATAGGACCTATGACATCCATGCCCCAAGCTACAAAAGGACAGAAAGCGGCTGTCGAATGTAGAAATTCCGAAGGTTGATGAATGAAGTCTGCATGGATTTGACAAGCTCGACATTTCCTTACATATTCGATGGCATCTGATACCATAGAGGGCCAGTAGTAACCCATTCTTCGGATACGATCCTGTAGTTTAGGACCGGGCTGATGTGCTCTGCAAACACCATCGTGAGCTTCACGTAACACCTGTTTTACTTCATCACCAGCTAAACAGCGTAAAAGAAGACCGTCATAAGTCCGTCGATAGAGAGTCTTAGTGGTTTGGTTGTAGTAGAATCGTAGAGATCATCGTCGAATACTTGTAGCCTCCTTAAGATCTTCGGGGAGTATGTCATAAACTACGAAATCGATGAAAGAAGTTCTCCAATCTTTATTTATAATATTAATTTTAGCATAATTACTGAATTCAATGTTACGATTGTTTTCTATGCAAAACAATTCTCGATTAGAAATAACCACCACTTGTTGTCTTCGGATGGGGACAGCTAAGACCGCTGCAAGATTAGCTAAGGCATCTGCTTCAGTGTTACAAGCTCGACATACATATTCAATAAAGAAAGCTTTGAACGATGTAGCCATGTTGATTGCTGCCTCAAAATAAGGTACCAGATCTTGATGACGGACTTTATAAGTTCCTCTAACCTGGTTGACAACCAGCTTAGAATCGCCATAAACTTTGAGATATTCAATGTTCAATTGCTTGGCTAATTGAAGACCGATAAGTAGAGCATTGTATTCTGCTACGTTGTTAGAGCAAGGCTCATCTAGAGAATAGGCTCTTTGGATAGTTGATCCTTCTGGGGAAACGAGAACAACTCCAACTCCTGCTATAATAGCACCATTGGATCCAATTCTGGATGCTCCGTCAAAGAATAAACGCCACATTGGAAATTTTTCAGAGATTAAGTTGACTTCTAACGTCTCGTCTGGAATTTCATCGTAAAGCTTGGATGTTTCTGGTACGGGATGAGCCGCCAAAAAATCTGCCAGTGCTTGACCTTTGACAGATTTTTGAAGAACATACACCATGTCATATTGGGCTAAAAGGATGGCCCGTGTAGCAAGCCGACAGTTGAGTGTGCTAGGCTTCTTCATTAATACCCGAAGAGGATTGACTCGGGATATGACATGAATGGTTTGACCAATGATATAATGTCTTGTCTTTTGAACAGCGAACATAAGAGCTAGACATTCTTTTTCAACCGGACTATAACGGAGTTCAGCACCAATCATAGTACGACTGAGATAGTAAATGGCATGTTCATGACCTTCTTTGTTCTTTTGGGCGAGTAAGCACCCAATAAATGATCCATAGCACGGACATACATTAAGAATGTAATACCTGAGATTGGTGGCACCAAGACTGGTAGGTTTATGAGATATCGTTTGATATCGTCGAATGCTTGTTGACATTCTTCAGTCCAAATAAAAGATACACCCTTCTTCATTAGCTGAGTAAATGGTCTGCAGCGTCCAGACAAGTTTGAAATGAATCGCCTGATGTACGCAAGTCGGCCTTGGAATCCTCGTAGCTCTTTTAGGTTGCGTGGAGGACGCATCTCTTGAATGGCTTTGATCTTCTCGGGATCCACGTGTATACCCTTAGAGGTAATGACGAAGCCGAGAAATTTACCACTAGAGACACCCAAGAATGACTTGGTGGGATTCATCTTGAGCTGATGTTGACGCATGAGATTGAAGATTGTTCTCAAATCTTTGATATGATCTTCTTTTAGACGACTTTTAACAGCTATATCATTAACATAACCTTCGACTGTTTTACGAAGATGTTCTCGGAAGATAGTGCTCATAGCCGTTGGTAAGTTGTACCAGCATTTTTGAGACAAATGGCATCATTGTGTAGCAATAGACTCCCCGAGGAGTACGGAAAGATGTATGTTTTTCATCTTCGGGATTCATCTTGATCTGATTGTATCCAGAGAATCCATCCATAAAAGATATTTGCTCGAACCCACAAGTATTGTTAATCATGACGTCCGTGATAGGGAGAGGAAATTCGTCTTTCGGACATGCTTCATTAAGATCCCGGAAGTCGATGCAGACTCAAACTTTGCCGATTTTCTTTAGGACTGGAACAACGTTGGCTACCCAATCAGGATGTTGTTCTTCTCTGATAAAGCCACAAGCAATAAGCTTCTTGACTTCATCATCGATTATGTCCATCATTTCAGGCTTGAATCGCCGTTGCTGCTGTTTGACTGGTTTAGCATTGGGAAGAATGTTCAATTTGTGAGTAGCGATCTTGGGATCTAAACCTGGCATGTCCTCGTAACTCCAAGCAAAGACGTCAATGTATTCTTTAATGAGAAGAATCAACTCTTGCTTATCTGCTTCTGGAAGATTCTTGCTAATAAAGATTGGACGAGGCGACTCGTTTTCTCCTACATCAACCTAAATTAGTTGATCTTCAGTAGGAGGTTCTCTTTGTTCAAATCGGAGTACCCACTGATTATCCATCTGTTGAGCCCAAGGATCTGTTTCAGAACTTTCTTTAATGTCCTCATCATATCCTTCCGGAAGTTCAGCAGAAACGATATTAGAGGATACGACCAGCCGATGGACTTCACCTATACTAGTGTCAGAATCCCATGATCTGGAATCAAAAGAATTAGAACGTTCTTCGCTATCAGAATCAGAAACTGCTGGGGATACCATTGGAGGGGAAGCGTATCCGAGACCTCTTTTGGTCCTGCTGTAATACATTTCTGACTTTCCTTGTGGAACAGCGGTATGGAGAGGAGTCTTTCTTCCCTTACCGTAATTGAGGCCGCTTTCGAAGTCGTAACCCATCTTTCGGACAATATCTTTTGATTGTTGACTGTAACGACGGAATTGAAGATGTTCCATGTCGTTAACTTTGTTATCATCCGTGTAGCTAAATTTTTGTTCCGGTCTTTTACTAAAAAGTATTGGACGTTCACCTTTCTTACGAGCAGGAAAAATACGATATGAATCTTTTGGATGTTCACATGAAACTTCTGTTTGAAGAGATTGTACAACTCCCATTGTAAATGACTGAAAGCTATCTAACATATCCAAATAGTATTTAGTATGATAAATAACATCAGTATACTGGAAAATAGATGCTTTTTCATTGATATGTACATCTTTATTTACAGCACGACCTTTAGCCTTAGCAGGCTTGGTCAGATTGATTACAAGAGGGGGAGAAGAAGAACGTGGAGGAGGCTTGTTACGACGGAGGTCAATAACAAGTGGCTCAGAGGAGGTGAGCTCCCTTTTTCCTTGTTGTGAGTTAAATCAACAACAAGAGGCTCAGAAGAAGCGAGCTGCTTTTTGTCCTTATTACGACGTAAGTCGATAACAAGTGGCTCAGAAGAGGTGAGCTCCCTTTGATTTTGATCAGCATCAACTGATTTTTCCTGAACCGGCAAGTGAATAGCCAGTGGTTTAGAGGACTGAGGATGAGAAACACGCCCTTTGACAGGTATGATGAGAGTATCATTGGGCATTGCTTTTTAATCTTCTTCAGTATCCATGGCCAATACCACTTTCATAAATTCCTCCTTGTACATACGAGCATCGTTACAATACGCTTCAATGCCTTTGAAAGGATAAAGGTCTGCAACTTCCTTGTGAACTTGTCCTTTGTCATCAACATATTTAAAGCATTGATGAAGAGTTGAGGGAACAACATTATGTTCATGAAGGAAGGGTCTTCCCAGAAGAGCGTTGTAAGAACAACCATGATTGTCAATGATATAAAAGGTCACCTTTGTGCGAAGATTGCCTATTTGAAGTTTTAGGCGGATCTTGCCCAAAGGTTCACTCCTTCCTTGGTTGAATCCCAGGATAGTGGTGATTGTGCTTGAAAGACTATGCACTGGTATCTTCAATGTGTCTAGCATCGTCTTTGGCATGATGCTGAGAGCAGACCCTGGATCTATCAGGATACGATCGACTATCATCGAATCAACATATCCTGTATAGTAGAGAGGACGATCATGTCTATTATCTTCCAGTAACATATCATCCTGAGTGAAAGTGATATTTGGAATCAACTCCAAGACACTATGACAGTGACGGCAAGAGACTGATTCTGATTCCGGCTTTTTGAGAAGAGTTATGCAAGTTTCAGCCTGCATCAGAGCTTCACTTAAAGTTTCTCGAGTCTCTTTAGAAAGGCGCAAGAGCTCGAAAATTGATAGCCTAGCCGGTGTATTGGCTAATTGAGCCAATATATCAAAGTTGTACGGCTTTTCAAGTCTTGTAGAAGAGGATTTCTTCAATAGTTTATCAAAGCGGACTTGTTGCTTGGCTTTGTCAGCCGTTATTGGCTTGGGATGAATAGGTACTATAACGGGTGAAGATGTAGAAGGGATCTCTTCAGTGGAAGTAGGTTGTGCTGGGGCAGGTTTAGAAGAAGAAGCAGGATCCTCTTGACCTTCAGAATGATCTTTCAAATAGGCTTTCCCTGATCTGGTGCCTAACAGAATCTCTTCGTCAACTATGGGATCAAAAGACACCATGTTGTAAATCTTTATTTTGCCTTAAGACGAGCTTTCTTCTTGGAAGAAGAGGGCACCTCGAATTCTGGAGCAAGATCAGGATGGATCCACATGATTTCACCGTTGTCAAGAGACAAGGGAACAAGACCTTCATTTGGTGGAAGTAGGAGATTTTCGATCTCAAGAGTAGCTTTTGGAATTGGAATAACACCGTGCTGTACCATCTGCGAAGGAAAATCACCAAACTGAACTGAAACCATGTTCGCAGTAACAGTTTTCTCATCTTGCTGTAAAGTGACGACACCAGCATTGACAAGCTCCTGAATTTTGCCTTTGAGCACATAGCATGCTCGAGTAGGATGTCCAATAAACCTGTGGTAGATACAATATTTAGGATGATCTGTCTTACCGACTTCATCAGGTTTCTTTGGGTCTGGGAGCTGAATTTTATTACTTTTGAGTAAACATTCAAAGATGCTTGCAGTGCCATTCTCGTCGAAGGAATATTCCACTTTCGGACGAGTTTCCCTTGGTGGAGGTGCAGAAGGAGTAGGAGTGGAAGTAGGCGGAGCCACATTGACAGCCAAAGATTCTTTATTTTTGTTCAAATTAATGTTCAAAGTCTCTTTTGCTTTACGATTGTTTTGGCGGTTGCTACCACCTGAAGTCTGATGTTCATCTCGATCGGGGTTAGACATCTGTACCCCCAATTGTTTGAACTTCTCGGCACTCACTTCAGCAGCTTTGGCGTTGACAATGAATGAAGGCCAATCTTGGAATTGGGTGGATCCCGTCCACATACTGATAATAGGCAAAAGATTTGCCTTACAAGTATCAATAGTGACAGTAGCTGGAGTTCCGAAAGGCATTTTCAAAGCTTCACGACGGAACCGTTCGATAAAGCTCTCAGCAGTTTCATTATGTTTCTGTTTGATTTTGTTGAGAGCTGACATAGTCATGTCATTGAATCCTTCATAGAATCGTTCTAGAAAATTTGTTTGAGACCTAAAAAGGAAGTGATACAACCATCGGACAAACTTCTGTACCAGTCATATGCTACACCGGCTAAACAACCGACGAACACTCTGGTAAGAAGAGCGTCATTTGGCTGAAGTTGAACGGTCATTACCTCAAAATGATTGATGAATTAACTAGGGGAAGTACTGCCATCGAACAAAGAGATTGTTGGGATTTTGTACTTCGGCGGGAATGGGACTTCCTTCCATTCAACTGGATAAGGCTGCTTGATCCCCAACCTTTGCAAGTTGTCTTTCTATTTCAAAGCTTCGAACTGGGTTCGCAGGAGTTTGACAGCTTCATTGGCGTCTTCTGATGACGAAGAAGGAGCAGGTTGATTTGTGGTAGGAGGAGGAACAGCATTGTAAGCACTACCCCCAGCTTCTGACTGACTAGGTATAGTTTGAACTTGTACTTGTACCGGAGGCATTTGAGGAGACACTACCCCCAGCCCAGTATTGACAGGTACCGAAGATGCTATGATCTCTGGATTCATAGTAGGTGTAGTTGGTGGTGTACCATGATGTGCTACAATGATGGAATGCATACTAGAAATCATTTCAGCCATGGTTTTTAGTTTGTCTTCAAGTGCAGCAATTCGCTGTTCCTGATTTATAGAAGTTGAAGCATCTGGATCATCAGTGACAACATAAGCTGTCACTTCTTTTGGTACAGTAGAAGACACCGTCTGTTTGGAGCTTTCACTATATGCATCATAGTCTGAAGAAGAATAACCTGAAGGGTTTTGAGGAAGATTCCTTTGACCGATTGTATCTCGGCTTCGAGAACGGGTATGTCGAAATACTCCTTCAGAAGATTCTTGGAGTAATTCTAAATACCGCTGGCTTGGCTTGCGAAGCCTGCCATGCTTAGAACATCTTCAACCCCCAGTGTCTCGGAAAGTCATGTTAACAGAAGCATACAAGACTTCGTCTTCCTCTGACATAGGTTCAGATTTAGCAAAAGTCAGACGATCAAAGACAGATCATTTTGTTGTTTGACAACAACATTGAATGATGACTTTGTGATTGCAATGAGGATCAGATGGTTGAGATGGAGGTGTTGAGACATTATCCCATTTTTGTCTAAGATGTTCTCGAAGATCAGGAAAATCAACAGGACGAGGAAAACTCTGAGGGACTTGTTCTTTGATAACATTCGAAACATGATTCCGATTCTTCAAATGTTTAGTCCCTTGAATATACAGGGAAGTGCTCACTTCATTGGCATAAGTGTCGGGAATTTGACCTTAGAGAGTTGTTTCTGCTGATGTTTGATCTTCGACATTGGCTGTTTGCGTTTTACCGAAGTAGGTCTGTTGAGATAAGTTCTGAGATCAGTAAATTCACCCCCAGGGGTTTCTGTCTGAGACACTAACAATTTTTCCTGTCTGGAACGGAAAATCTTGAGAGTCGGGAGGTCCTGGAATTCTGCTACCGGGGTAGGCAGAATACCTCTTTGATCAGTACAAGTTCTCTTGAAAGAAGTATTATTGTTTGAAAGAGTTCTAGTACTGATTGGTGCCAAGGCACATTCAGATGGATCCTCTTCAGTAAAGACTGAAGAAGATTAAGAAAAGACCAAAGGGCCTTTTCTTTTACTTTGAGATGAAGGATTAGCTAAAGATTGTTTCCCTCTGTTGTCTTCCAAGTCATGGGACAAGAAAGTTTGAGAAAAGACCAACGGGCCTTTCCTTTTGTTTTGAAGAGAAAGGGGAATAGCCAAAGGACTACCCCCAGTAGATTGCGCAGGAGCAATAGCATGTTTGAGAGGAGGAATAGAATCTCTCCCTTTATTGTGAGAAGAAGAGAGTTTGGCCAAAAGGCTGTTGGATTGCGCAGGCATGCTTTGCGCATGAGTTCTGGCCACAGAAACTGTGGTTTGCGCATCAGGAGTTCTTGCCACAGAATGCTTAGGTTGTACTCTGGTTGCTGGAATATTGGTTTGCGCAGGAAGTTTGGCAGCCAATTGCGCCAGAGGCATGGAAGTTTTATACTTAGCCATGGCAACATATGAAGTCTTTTGTGCACTGGCTATAGTAGACTGTACAGCAGTAGCAGAGGCAGATTGTGTACTGGACTTGGTGATAGAAGCTTTGGATTGCGCAGCAGACTTGCTGGCAGATTGTACAGAAGACTTGCTGGCAACATTGACAGAATGCGCAGCAGTCTTTGGGACCCACACTGGGCGCACTTTGCTTGTGGCAGCAGTGGTTGCAGTGCGAGGAGTGGTCTTGGAGTTGATCATGGATTCATAGGCTGTCTGGTTGATCTTTACAACCAGTGTCTTCTGCGTCTTTCCGATAGACGCTACGTCACATTGAGTTGTCACTTCCTCATCGGAGGAGAAAGTCGTTCCCAGCAGAGTCGCCATTTTGTTTGCAAAAACAAAAGTTGAAGAACTTTATTGATACAAACTTTGTAGAAGATTACAATTTGAATTCTGGGAATGGTACAACTTTAGGCATCCAATCTAGATGACGATTGCTTTATCCCTTGGACGATGTGAACTTTGAAGACGAAGCCTCTGAAGTTGAGAACAACTCTGAAATTGAAGGCAGAAAGCCTCGGCAGTTGAAGGCAAAAGCCTCGGAAGAATGTAGCAGCACTTGGGCAAGAACTCCTGAACTCTCTGATCTCTGATTATTGATTCATGATCCCCTTGAATGGAGACTTGAAACTCTATTTATAGAGTTCTGAGAAATAACTAACTTTTAGTTATTCTGGACTGCGCATGATAGATTACGCAGCAATTGGTTTGTACAACAATGGACTGCGTAGGCAGTTGCTGGATCATGGGTTAACTATCTTGGACACATGGCATCATTTGATTAAAATGCGCATGATCATGCATAGGCAGTTGCCACGAAATGAGCACTTAATGGCATGAATGCCACGTGTACTTTATCATTTGAACTGGTAGAACGCACACATTGAACTGCACAGACTTTGGATTATGCCAACTTGATTTGCGCAGACATGGATTGCGCCAACTTGGTTTGTGCAGACATGGATTGCGCTGCCAGCTGTCCTCGAGCGCCATGCTGTACGATTAAATGAACGGCCGCCTCGATCTTCGTGCTGTCAGTTGTCAGAAGATTTGATTGTGTCAGATAATGATGACTTTTGCCACGTCAGCTTGCGCAATTGAGAGTGTGCGCAATCTATCCCGCGCAATCTGAATGGTGCACAATCTGTTGTCTGCGCAAGTCATCTGAAAGTTGTATTTCTTAATTTTCTGACTTTGTTGATGTGTGCCACTTGATTTCTTAGGACCTACAGTTCTATGTACCCTCCTTCATTGAGCCCACTTCTGCCATGTCCTTATTACCTCTGAGTAGGAAGGCTCCGTCGAAGAAACCTTCATGCTTGCCATATCCTCATTACCTCTGAGTAAGTATGTTGATCCCCTTTCGTCTTATTATTCGTACCCACAACCGGAGTACGCCAAGGATAATAGGTCCATAAATATCTTTCATTGAGCCCACTCCTGCCATGTCCTCATTACCTCTGAGTAGGAAGGCTCCGTCGAAGAAACTCTCATACTTGCCATGTCCTCATTACCTCTGAGTAAGCATGTTGGTTCACACTCATCCTATTATCCATATCCTAAGCCAGGGTACGCCAAGGATAATAGGTCTACAAATATCCTCCGTTGAGTCCACTCCTGCCATGTCCTCATTACCTCTGAGTATGAAGACTCCACGGTAAAACCCTCATACTTGCTATGTCCTCATTACCTCTGAGTAAGTATGTTGGTTCCCTTTTTATCCTGTTATCCGTATCCTAAGATAGGGTACTGTTTGCCATGAAATATAAAAGAACAGAACAATTATCGGAGGACCGGACTTTTACTTCACAATACAAACTCGCTTGTACAAAGAAAGCCTAGGAACGAAAACCTAGGTACAGCAGTCTAAGTATAATTATTTATTTTAGAGTCTGGGGGTGACGATAGAGGCTCGGAAAAGTTACGGCAGCTCTGCCTTACTCCTTGGACGATCGGTATGCAGCCTTGACTCCAGAAGATTGCTTGGCGTTGAAGAAATGCTCTCTTTGCTCTCTCTCTCTCTGTTTTTTCTCTCCAAGTATTCTGGTGCTCTCTGATCTCGAAAAAAGGTCTTCTTCACAAGGTAATGGCACCTTGCTATTTATAAGAAGGGAATGCCCTCATTAGGGTTTACAATGATTGTTCCTTAAAGTGGCAGCAGCCTGTTGATTGATCGATCTGGGCTATTAGTTTTGAGTGTAATGGATCTGGGCCATTAATGTAGATTGTGCCAAATTCTTTCAGTAATTAATGCTGATTGGAATAAATCTCCCTTATGATGATCTGCTGATGTCTGCGAATCTGAATGAATAAGTTTAATTCATTCTTCAGCCACATGTCCCAGATTATTGGGATTTGACCTAATCTTTGATTACAATAAATCTGAAAAATTGATTAGCTTTATGACAGGTGTCCTGGAAGCCGCTAAGGGGATCTGAGCTGCATGAAGATTGAGCCGCATAAGCCCGACCACGTGGCATGGCTGTTAGGGAGTGGCCCCCGAACCTTCGAATCATATGATATTCTGGACCGCATGGACGCAGATGGCCGCATAACGGGTAACCCCTTCGTGAGCTGCATGGAGATGGTCCTCGTGAGCCGTATGGAGGAGCGTCTGCTTGAGCCGCATAGGGCTGTTTCGATCTGGGCCGCATAGGGCAACTTCGACCTGAACCGCATGGGGAGTCTCCGCTCGAGCCGCATATGACTGTCCACGTGACTAGGCTGCGTGGCATTTTCTGGATCTCGGGGGATTATGTCAGAGATCTTCTTCGTTTCCTTAGGAGTCTATCATTATGACAGAGTCATAATTACATCTTTGTGTCAGGGCTGTCGTCTTGTCAGAGCTGTCAGCCGTCAAGGCCATTAATGCAGTAAGAGAAGAGTTGTTTGTATGCTACGTGGCACCTCTCTGAGCCGCATGGAGATCACAGAGCCGTATAGACGTGTTGAGCCACATGGGTCCTCTGAGCCGCATGGGCTTTCCGAACCGCATAGGGTTTTCTGGCCGCATGGCTCTTTCTTTATTATTTTCCATTCTTCTACAAAACCCCCTTCAAAGTTTTCAATTTGCAAAATTGAAATACTTTGAATAAGAAGCATGGCCAGGTGCAAGCTCTTTCTAGCCGCATATGAGATCCTAGCCGCATAGATGTCTTGGCCGCATGGAAATCCGGCCGTATGACCATCTGAGTCGCATAATTGTTTCAACCGTATAGCCATCTGAATCCGCATAGGCTCTTTGCCACGTCATTATGCCATGCGTGCAAATCTTTTTGGGGTAGGATCCCAAGAGCTTAGTCTTTAATTGGCAAGTTTGGCTCGATAGCCGAAGAGTCGATCACGTTGTACGAAGCGTCGGTCCGTGGTTCTCCTTGTCTATAAATAGAAGGGTATTTGGACGATCTTCTCTCTTAAACTCTTCTTGACTCAGATTCCTGTCTTGTTTTCTTCCTCTGATCATCAGACAACGATGGAACCCAGGGCTTCTAAGGCTGTGAAGAAAGCTGTGGCGAAGAGTAAGAAATCGGCTTCGTCCTCGACTGTCGCGCCCCCCGTTCGTCTTGACGTTTATATTGCCATCAAAGGTAAGGATTATGTAGATGATTGAGTACTTTGAAACCCTAACAGAGCCTGCTTTGCTGCCTGCTTCGTGCACAAGCCTTTGACGTAAACTCCTCAAACTACATGGTCCGCATACACGTCTCATGACTTAGCCGCATGGGGGTATATCCCATGTCCGAGCCGCATGAGAGTTGCCTTAAACGAGCCGCATGGACCTTTCTGAATGTCTTCTGACTGTTTTCATTTTCTTTGTCTTTGGTTCTTGCAGTATCTCTATCGAATGCTGATATTGCAGTGTCAGAGGAGCCACAGCCTCCTGTCATCAACCAGGGGTCTCCCTCTGTTAAGGAGGAGGTGATGAAAGAAGAACCGGCGCCTAAGGGGGATGGTAGCCCTCCAAGTATCGAAACTGCTGAAGGTGGTAGCGCTGGGAATTCTGATTCTCCTATTCTGGACGAGGATCTTCCTCAATTGCATCCTTCATATGTGAGGTGGTTGAGGGAATGTTATACGCACTTCTGTAACTAGGATTAAGGGGCTTCTCGTAGATGTCTATCTTTTGTCTGTAGTTTTTGTTTTGTTTCGCTTTTCTTCTTGTCTGCATGAAGAACCTCTTTGACTTGCTTGTAGTCGTGTGGATGTAACCGATTTCTGAATGAATGGAATATATTTGCTTCTCTCTTTTGCTTTGTACTAGTCATCTTATTGAGACATTTTGCGTGGACCCATTGCCCCTAACGTATCCTAGTTTTGGACACGGACAACAAGTTAAAAAGGAACCAACATACGTATTTAGAGGTACTGAGGACATGGAAGTTCTATGTAGAGGGGTGATTTATTTTTGGCGGAAATAAAATGACTCAGAGGTAATAAGGATATGGCCGTTTTGGAAATTTGTGGATCGGTTACCCTTTTTGTGCACTGGGAGTGCGGGTAGTGGATCATGAGGGAGGATCTCTTCCAGGCAGAAAGTTCAGGGGTATGACCATACATGACTTGCTATCTGAGAGAGTGACCGAAATGTGAGTTCAGAGGCACCAGCGGGTACGTGACTCGATAATCTGGGTTGTTTAGATGTGAGTTCAGCGGTACCAGCGGATACATGACTCGATGATCTGGAATGTTGAGTTCAGCGGTACCAGCGGGTACATGACTCGATAATCTAGAATATTGTGGGTGTGAGTTCAGCGGCACCAGCGGGTGCATGACTCTATAATCTGGAATATTGTGGGTGTGAGTTCAGCGGCACCAGCGGGTGCATGACTCTATAATCTGGAATATTGTGGGTGTGAGTTCAGCGGCACCAGCCGGTGCATGACTCTATAATCTGGAATGTGTCGTTTAGGCATAATATTTCTTCAGGAACTTGCCATTGACGGGCAACATGAGCAAGTCTCCGTTTTGCTTGGCGAGGCGGTAAGCACCGTTGGAGAATACAGCCTCGATGATAAATGGACCTTTCCATTTTGGCTGGAACTTGCCGACGGTCTTGTGAGTCATGACTATCGGCCTCCGGACTGCCAGAACGAGATCGCCCACTTGGAATGTTCTGATTTTAACCTTCTTGTTGAAGGCTCCGGAGATGCGAGCTTGGCATAGCTCCATTCTTTGCTGAGCTAGGAGGCATTTTTCGTCTAAGGCCTCTAACTCTTGTAGTCGGCGTCGGTAGTTATCATCCGTCGTCAATTGATAAGTGTGGGCGACGTGAAGTGAGGGTATTTGAGTCTCTAATGGGAGAACTGCCTCACTCCCGTATACCAGGGAGAATGGTGTATTCCCTGTGGCTGTTCGAACAGTGGTACGGTACGCCCATAAGCATTCACCAAGCTTCTCGTTCCAGTCGCATTTGTTGGACGATACGAACTTTTTGAGTAACTTGATGATGGTTTTGTTGAATGCTTCCGCTAACCCATTCGCTGCTGGGTTGTATGGTGTCGAAGCAATATTCTGGATGCGGTGCTTGTCGCAGAATCGATAAAAGGCGTGGCTTGCAAACTGTGAACCATTATCGTGGATGATCCTCCGGGGCAGTCCAAAGCGGTAGATGACGTGATGCTTGTGGAAGCTGATCACGTTCGAAGTTTTGACTTCTGCAAGTGGGACAGCTTCCGTCCATTTGGAGAAGTAGTCTGTGATTGCGAGTATGAAGCGATGTCCTCGGGAGAAAAGTGTAGTAATCGGACCGATGATATCCATTCCCCATGCTTCGAACGGCCAGGACGCCACTGTTGGATGTAGAAATTCGGATGGTTGGTGGATGAAGTCCGCATGGACTTGGCAGGCTTTGCACTTTCTAGCATAGTCTATCACATCCGCAACCATCGTGGGCCAGTAGTAGCCCATTCGGTGAAGACGGTCTTGCAATTTAGGGCCAGGCTGATGGGCCCCGTAGACACCGTCATGAGCTTCTCGTACGGCTTCTTTGGCTTCTGCGTTTGACAGACACCAAAGCAATAATCCGTCATAGGATCGCCGATATAGCATTTTCGTCTCTGTATCGTAGAAAAATCTGAGAGAATGCCGTCTGATGGAGATGGCTTCCTTTGGGTTCTCGGGCAGGATGTCGTAGACGACGAAGCCAATGAATGGTTGTCTCCAATCTGGGACATCGTCGACCGACGGGGCAGAATAACTCGCCATGAGTTGAACATTGTTCTTTGGACAGACCAGTTCGTGGCCTATCACATCCACCGATTGTTGAGTATGATTTGGCACTGCTATGGAAGCGGCCAGACCTGCTAAGGTATCTGCTTCGATATTTCGGAGTCTGGGGCATGCTCGATGAAGAACCCCTCGAACGACGAGATGATGTCGATCGCTATCTGGTGATAGGGGATCATGTCTTCGTGGCGAACTTCGTATGAGCCCCGGATCTGATTGACGATTAACTGAGAATCGTCGTATGCTTCAAGATATTCTACCCCCAGCTCCCTTACAAGTTGGAGGCCAATGACCAAAGCGTTGTACTCGGCCACATTGTTAGAGCAGGGTTCTGTGAGAGAGTAAGCACGGTCAATCACCAATCCGGAAAGAAAAACCAGCACCACCCCGACTCCGACGATGATGTTGTCTTTGGGTCCGGTTCTCGAAGCACCATCGAAGAACATTCGCCATATATCATCGTGGGAGGTTGCATGGGAGTCGACGACCTCATCTGGGATTTCTTTATATATTCTAGACGACTCCGATCCTGGGTGGGCTACTAAAATGTCTGCCAGGGCTTGACCTTTGACAGCCTTTTACGGGACGAAGATCATATGATAAGGGGACAACAATATTGCCCATGTAGCGAGGCGAGAGCTGAGTGCCCCTGGTTTAGTCATGAGGACCCTGAGAGGGTTGACTCGTGAGATCACATGTATGGTTTGTCCCGTGACATAGTGTCGCATTTTCTGAATGGAGAACACCAGGGCGAGGCATTCCTTCTCCACAGCGGTGTATCGGTGCTCTGGCCCAATTATCATTCGACTGAGGTAATATATGGCTTGTTCATGGCCTGCATCGTTGTTTTGTGCCAGCAGAGCCCCGAGGAAATATTCCATTGCTCGTACGTAGAGCAGGAATGGTTTTTCGATAATCGGGGCCACCAGGACTGGAGGGTTCGACAAATATTCTTTGATGCTGTCGAAGGTCCGCTGACATTCATCGTCCCATACGAATGAGACGCCTTTCTTCATGAGGTGGGTGAATGGTCGACATCGTCCGGAGAGGCTAGAAATAAACCTCCTAATGTAAGCTAGCCTCCCTTGAAGGCCTCTGAGTTCGTAGAGATTTCTCGGGGGACCCATCTCCATGATTGCCTTTGTCTTCTCAGGGTCTACATGGATACCCTGGGCGGTGATGATGAAGCCCAAGAACTTTCCGTTGGATACGCCCAGAAAGATTTTGTGGGGTTTATTTTCAAATTGTGTGCTCGTATCAGGTCGAATACCGTCCTCAGATCCTGCAGGTGGTCTCCCTTACAGCGACTCTTGATGGCAATGTCATCAATAAAGCACTCCACCGTCTTGCGTAAGTGGTCTCTGAAGATGATACTCATGGATCTTTGATATGTGGTGCCAGCATTCTTCAAACCGAAAGGCATGACTGTGTAACAGTATATGCCAATCGGTGTTCGGAATGATGTATGCTTTTCGTCATTAGGAGACATCTTGATTTGGTTGTACCCCGAGAAACCATCCATGAATGACATACGTTCAAAACCGTAGGTGTTGTCAATCATGATGTCTGTGATAGGGAGAGGGAATTCATCTTTGGGGCATGCCTCGTTCAGATTGCGAAAGTCGATGCAGATTCGAATCTTTCAATTCTTCTTGGGACGGGTACTATGTTGGCGACCCAGTCAGGATGTTGCTCCTCACGAATGAAGCCGCTGGCTAACAGTTTGCTGACTTTGGCTTCGATTGTATCCATGATGCCTGGGCGAAAGCATCGCTGTTGTTGCTTGACTGGCTTTGCATCTGGCCGAATGTTGAGCTTGTGAAGAGCAATATCGGGATTTAACCCTGGCATGTTTTCATAGCTCCAAGCGAACACATCAATTTATTCTTTGACAAGTTCCAGCAGTGATTCTCGCTCTTCGTCTGTTAGGCTTTTACTGACGAAGATTAGTTTTGGAGAAGATTCGCTGCCATGGTCGACCTGTATAACCTCATCTTCAGTAGGGGGTTTCCTCTGTTCGAACCGATTTTTCCATTGTGCATCCAGCTGTTGGGCCCACGGCTCTAGCTCGAGGATGTCTGGAATGTCTTCATCTTCTTCATAAGCATCGGCGAATGCCATGTTGACTGACATAACTTGTCTGAATATGTCTCCGATGCTGGTATCAGAGTCAGAAGTTAGTGACCTGGTCGAATGTGAATGCCAGTCGCATTCTTCATCTGAACTTTCAGGGGTCGTCGTGGGTGTTACATACCCTAATCCACATCGAGTCTTGCTATAGTAGTCCCGTGGTTTGCCTACCGGGACTGGTGGCTTCAAAGGTAATCGTCGTCCAGTGCCATAGTTTAAGTCTGGCGTCGTCTCCAGATCATACCCCTGTTTCTGCATGAGATATTTGGATTGGGGACTGTAAATATACAGAGGCAGTCTCCCGGCATCTGATCCAAGGTCGACTTCTTCTATGGTGAAGGGGTACGGATCGTCCTTCCGGCCGAAGATGATTGGATGGTCCCCTCCCTCGATTATGCGGTAAGCGTCTTCTACTGGAGTAAGCTGGATCGCGGTGTACACATTTGTCACCTGTATGTGTAGGTGAGTGCCTATACCGTGTTCCATAGCATACATTGTACAAAGCTTATTAAGCTCAAGGTAGTTCAAAGATAGCCCTTTATTGATGAAGTAAGGTATCTTTTCTAGGGGGATTACATCATCTGCGGAGGGAACATCAGTGTGGGCAGCCACATACTTGGCTAGCTCCGGTTCCTCTTCGGCTACTCCCTATGTAAATGAAGACTGAGAGGACGACTTGGGCATCTTGATCGTCAGAGGTTCAACTGATGGAGTAGAGCGTGGAGTTGTTGGAAGACTAGCGACCCCCATCTTGGTACTCGATGCTGGGCGGGGAGTGGTTGGTTCACTAGAAGTTCCAGACCTCGCATCGGGGTGACGACCCTTCTTGGGAAGGCGTATCGTCATTGGCTTGACGGAGGGATTGAGCTTCTCCGTCTGCGGCTGGCCGGTTCTAGGTAGCCTGATTGTCAGTGGCTTCGTTGAGGGTCTTGGCATTTGGCCAGGCCTTGGCAGCCGGATTATCAACTGCTCTTCTTGTGCTGAGAGGCTGATTGCGTCCCCACGCAGAGTGGCAGTAAGGGGTACAAACTTGCCAGGTTTGTGAGCTTGAAGATGGATCGTCAGCGGTTCTTCTGATCCTGTGACTGTCTCAGTACGAGCTTGCACGTCTCCTTCATCAAGGTGCTTCTTCGACTTTTCGTACAGGCAGGAATCTGAGTAGTAGGATTCGACCCCTTTGAAGGGATCGATATCAGCAAATTTCGTCCTCACAAAGCCGTATTTGTCGACATATTTGAAGCACTGGTGTAGCATGGAAGGCACGATCATATAATCGTGCATCCATGGGCGCCCCAAGAGGATGTTGTATGAAGTGTCTGCATCTATGACGTAGCAGGTAACTTCTGATTGGAGGTCGCCAATCTGACACTTCAGACGAATCTTCCCAATTGGGTAGCTCCTGCCCGAATTGAAATCGCTGATGGCGGTGCTTGTAGGCGTCAGGCGATGCATTGGGATGCGAAGATGATGTAATAGACCCTTCGGGATAATACTTATGGAAGAGCCAGGATCAATGTGCATCTGATCCACCTTTACGTCGCCGATGTATCCAGTTTAGTATAGCGGGCGATCATGCAGGTTGGTTTTGATGAGCATGTCCTGCGAAGTGAAGACAATGTTGGGCATCGCTTCCGTGCAGACGCTGTCTTGGAAATCTGCAGGCGAGTTTTCTTCCGTGAGGTTGACCTGAGCCAGGTATGCGTCGGCATTTTGGAGTGCATCGCTCAAAGCCACACGAACATCCTTGGAGAGTCTCAGAAGCTCGTATAATAACAACTTGGCCGGCCTGTTGGCCAGTTGCGCCAAGATGTCGAAGTTGTATGGCTTCTCCAGCCCTTGTGATGCCTCTTTTCGGAAGGATTTGTCAAAACGAGTCTCCCTCGGCCTAGGCTTGTCGGTCGTCGGAGGCTGAGCCGGTCCCAGAGCATCAATTATTGCGGGCTGATGATCTTCAGCCGGATTGTCAGCCACAGGTTGGGATTGTGCCCCAGACCGCGTGACTACGGCTGTAGCTTCTTCGATATCTACCGAGATTGTGCGGCAGTACCTGACTTTTTTACTATTCTTTTTGCAAATGGAAGATGGTGTGGGCTGAGTCACTTCTGATACCAAGTATGGATGGACCCACATGACCTCCCCTCGTGATGTGGTGAGAGACACTAGACCAGCAGCCTGATATCGGGAAGGTGGAAGATTAGCAATCTCCATTGTCGCCAGAGGGATGGGGACCACACCGTCTTGAGTTTCCGTCGGAGGGAAGCTGCCGAATTATACTGACACCATATTGGCTGCGACTGTTACCTCTTCGAAATCGATGGCTAGAGCGTTCGAATCGATGAGGTTTTGGATGTACCGTTTTAGTTAGTAACAGTCGTGTATGGGATGGTGGACGTAACGGTGGTAATGGCAGTACTTCGGGTTCTCCATGTCTGCCGACCGAGGTTCCCGTCTTAGTGGAGGAAGCTGAATTCTGTCTCCTTGTATGAGCATGTCCAAGATGGGCTTGACGTGACCGTCTTCGAAGGAGTAAGTGATTTGCGGCCATTGTTTGTCTGCCGGCTTTGGCTCAGGTTTCTGTGCTGTATCGGTCACCATAGCCTGCTTACCCCTGCTGTCCCGATTGTTGAAGGGGCTACCCCCATTGTCGTTGTTGGTGTTAGGACGCTTGCCCTTGTTCTCTCCATCCGAGATGTGCAATCCCAATTGGCGAGCCTTCTTCAATCGTTCTTCGGCGCTGGTGGTACTGATGATGAACGTCTTCCAGTCCTTCAATTGACTTTCGCGCATCCAGAGACTGATTATTGGGAGCAATCTCTTTTGGCAAATTTGAATCAAGGAGGAATCCGGATTTCCAGACGGCAGCTTCATTGCGGTTTGGTGAAACTGCTCGATAAAGTTTCTTGTCAGCTCTTTCTTCCCTTGAACGACATCCATGAGGGTGGACATTGTGATGTCCTGCCCTACTTCGTAGAATCTCTCCCAGAACATGCACTTGAAGTCGGCGAAGGAGTGGATGCAGTTGTCCGGCAGGTTGCGATACCAATCGAAGGCGACCCCTTCCAATGCCCCGATGAATAAACGTGTGAGAATGGCATCGTCATGGGGCAGATGATCGGTGGTAACCTCGAAGTAAGTGATGTACCGACTTGCTAAGGTCTTTCCATCATAAGGATTGATATTGAACGACTTATATCTTGGCGGGAAGGGGACATCCCTACATGCAGCAGGGCATGGTTGCCGTATTTTGAGGTCTTGAGAATTTTCTCGAGCGATAAACATGGCTCGGAGCTCTTGTACCTCTCTTCTCGCTTCACGGGCTTCGTCCACGACGGTGGGGGCCGTTGTTTCAGGAGGATTGTTGCCCGGGTTCGGTGTCGCCGAATTCGAGTCCGCATTGACCGCGGGACTCGTGCTTGTTTGGCCAGGTGTCCCTCCTTGTAGAGTTGGAAGGGCCGTTTTGATCTCGTCCACAGACTTGACCAAGGCAAGCAATATGGCTTCGCACGTGTCGATACGTTAGCGATCGCTGGAACAGCCTTGGCTGCTGTCTGTCATAAATACAGTCATCACATGAGGAGAGATGGACGGAGCGGTGGAGGAAGCGCCCTCCGAATCATACCCCTGTAGTGAGAAGTCATCGGGGTATGTGGGTATGTTCTCTTCTGGTTCAGACTCGGAAGGAACGGTACCCCCAGTTTCCGAATTCGTCTCTTCTTGGGAGTCGTGGACGTTCTCGGAGACGTCGGGGTTTGCTGTATCTGTTGGGAGAGTTGTCTCCCCCGGCTCGCCTTCTTGGAACATCAGATTGTTGTCGAGGTTCGGAGGAGTGCTACCCCCCAGTCCCAGCAACCCCCTGTATTATGGACGAAGAATCTCCCACTGTGGCAGATTTTGTCTTAGAGCGAGTACCTTGGAAAACTCCGGTGGTGGGCGCCCACTTAGACGACATTCTTTTAGTTGAAGTGGTTGAAATCTTCGGGCTGGGAACACTTCTTCTTTCCTCTTCCATCAGCGGAGACTTTCTGAGCAGAGTTGCAGAAGACGACGGAAAGTGCCTCGTCTTCTGAAGATGGCTGTTGCAGTCTTTGAAAGACGGACTGCCGGTCTTCTCGTACCGTCGCATTATTGCAGCAGCAGTTGACGATAACCTAGGTGCAGTGACGTCCGTGGGAGGACTCTTTGCACCCCGATGCGTCTTCTCTTTCCTTGCGTTTGTGGAGGATGGCCTCACGCAAGTCAGATGGGTCTGGATCGACCATGTTTGCTTCCTAGATTTTGGGAGACTTTTGTGATCCTCTCTGTCCGTTTGCCGCCGGGGGCTGGACTCGAGTGATTCGGTACAACTTCCCATCTGAGGCCCGCATAACGGTATGCGAGATGCTCGGATGGTCAGAGACTGGATCAGCGGACTGAGCTTGACATGCTCGCGCTGTCCTAGACTTCTTCGCTCTAGTGCGTAAAGGCACATAGTAGGAAGAGTCTAGGTGATGCTGGAGAGAGTCAGGCATTTCTTCTTGGGAGCACAAGAGATCAGGACCATAAGACAGGCGGTCGAAGACAGAGCCACGCGGAGTGGGTGTCATATGGCTGTCATCAGTAAT
Organism: Iris pallida; assembly: GCA_029216955.1. NCBI lineage: Eukaryota > Viridiplantae > Streptophyta > Magnoliopsida > Asparagales > Iridaceae > Iris > Iris pallida. Next base: position 17,962 of record JANAVB010015051.1, on the reverse strand, counting down.
CTTCATGCGGTTGGCAGATGTAGCCGCATAGGCGTTCTTCATGCGGCTGGGAGTCTCAGCCGCATGAGTTTTCTTCATACGGCTGGATGATCTGGCCACATAGACTTTCTTCATACGGCTGGTAGATTCACCCGCATGAGCCTCCTGCATGTGGTTGGCAGATTTGGCCACAGGAGTGCTCGGCTTCTTCTTGGGGCGCATAGAGACGCTCTTTGTCCCTGCAAGTCCAGCATCGTAGTGCTTTCCTCTGCCGGACATGGGGACAGCAGAGTGCTCTACGGCTCGAAGTGGAGCCGTATGAGAGTCGCCTTCGTCGTCTTGGGTGGCAGAGAGTATCCCGTCCAGAGCTTGTGAAGGAGCAAACGATTTTGGCCTCCACTCACAGCGAGCTTTCTTTGTGCGGGTTCGCTTCTGGATCTGGCTGACACTTCCTTCAGAGAGCATTTCTTCGAACGCCTGTTGGTCGAAACGGACGACCATCTTCTGTTGCGTGGAGCCAAGCTTGGCTGCATCCGACTGCGTCACCAACTCCTCAGCCGTGAAGAAGTTGGTCCCCAGCAGAGTCGCCATCGTGTTTGCCATGAAATATAAAAGAACAGAACAATTATCGGAGGACTGGACTTTTACTTCACAATACAAACTCGCTTGTACAAAGAAAGTCTAGGGACGAAAACCTAGGTACAGCAGTCTAAGTATAATTATTTATTTTAGAGTCTGGGGGTGACGATAGAGGCTTGGAAAAGCTACGGCGGCTCTGCCTTACTCCTTGGACGATCGGTATGCAGCATTGACTCCAGAAGATTGCTTGGCGTTGAAGAAATGCACTCTTTGCTCTCTCTCTCTGCTTTTTCTCTCCAAGTATTCTGGTGCTCTCTGATCTCGAAAAAAGGTCTTCTTCACAAGGTAATGGCACCTTGCTATTTATAAGAAGGGAATGCCCTCATTAGGGTTTACAATGATTGTCCCTTAATGTGGCGGCGGCCTGTTGATTGATCAATCTGGGCCATTAGTTTTGAGTGTAATGGATCTGGGCCATTAATGTAGATTGTGCCAAATCCTCTCAGTAATTAATGCTGATTGGAATAAATCTCCCTTATGATGATCTGCTGATGTCTGTGAATCTGAATGAATAATTTTAATTCATTCTTCTGCCACGTGTCCCAGATTATTGGTATTTGACCCAATCTTTGATTGCAATAAATCTGGAAAATTGATTAGCTTTATGACACGTGTCCTGGGAGCCGCTGAGGGGATCTGAGCCGTATGAAGATTGAGCCGCATAATCCCGGCCACGTGGCAAGGTTGTTGGGGAGTGGCCCCCGAACCTTCGAATCACATGATATTCTGGACTGCATGGACGCAGGTGGCCGCATAACGGGTAACCCTTTCGTGAGCCGCATGGAGATGGTCCTCGTGAGCCGCATGGAGGAGCGTCTACTTGAGCCGCATAGGGCTGTTTCGATCTGGGCCGCATAGGGCAACTTCGTCCTGAACCGCATGGGGAGTCTCCGCTCGAGCCGCATATGACTGTCCACGTGACTAGGCTGCGTGGCATTTTCTGGATCTCGGGGGATTATGTCAGAGATCTTCTTCGTTTTCCTAGGAGTCTGTCATTATAACAGAGTCATAATTACATCTTTGTGTCAGGGCTGTCGTCTTGTCAGAGCTGTCAGCCGTCAAAGCCATTAATGCAGTAAGGGAAGAGTTATTTGTATGCTACGTGGCACCTCTCTGAGCCGCATGGAGATCACAGAGCCGCATAGACGCGTTGAGCCGCATGGGTCCTCTGAGCCGCATAGGCTTTCCGAACCGCATAGGGTCTCCTGGCCGTATGGCTCTTTCTTTATTATTTTTCATGCTTCTACAGGTACGCCAAAGATAATAGGCCCACAAATATCCTTTGCTAAGTCTCTTAGTACAGGCCCACCATTCCTCATCATGTCCCGGGAGCCCAGCGGCTCCATGGCATTCTCTCTCCCGATACCCGGAACGTCCATGAGCACCTTGCCATGGAATTGTTCTAGGTATCCATATCAAACTTGTTATCCGTACCTAAAACCAAGGTATGCCAAGGGTAACAGGTCCACAAGTAAGTCCCCCATTCGGGGCAAACGCCACCATAACACCGCAAGCACAACAGGCAGTATAAATAAAGGATGGAATAAAATATGTTGTTTTATTTGGAAGCCAAAAAAACATTACGTGTTTTGGGACCACATCCCTCTCAAAAAGAAAAGAAAAAAAAAGAAGAAGAACGAAAACACAAGAACAAAACAAGAAAAGGCCGACTATGGTTCGGCATTACACAACTCCAGGAGGCGGTTTCTCACTAAGGTGGTCCCCCGCTCAAGCCGCTGTCTAGCTCGACGCTCAGCCTCCTGGGACAACTGCTCCGCATCACCCAAGTGCATATAAGCCCGCCAGTCATCCTCCATCTTCTTCAGGACGAGTTCCAGATTGGCAGAAGCTCTACTAAGTCTGTCAGCCTCCTGGATAGCAAGCCCCTTCTCAGTACGGGCGGCTTCGAGCTCGGACTCCAGGAAGGCCAGCTTTCTCTAGAGCTCGAGGATCTGCTCCCTGGTGTCAATTACCCCGTGGGAGGCAGCCGCCTCCCGAGCCGTGCAATCTTCACTTCTACGGCTCTATTGATCGTGTAACTGAGACAGATCACGACGGTCCTTCAGTATAGTCGGCTTGATCGACTCCCGAGCAAGCCTCACCTTCTCTATCATGGTTATAAGAAAAGTGCGCTCTTGATCTATCGCTGCGGACAGATCAGTTTGCTGTAATACATGAAACTGGCCACAAGACGATCGGCCTCTAACAGCTTAGGCTCCAGAAGCGCAGCTAACCCCGCCCCATCGGGGAGTGTTCTCAGGATGTCGATTTGGCCACCGGCGCACCGACGGGCCATAGCAAAGGGAGTTCCCTTCTCCACGGCTGCCTCGACCCCTCTCTTCAGATGGCGGTGAAAGCTATCGACAACGTCCTGGGACACTTCATCCAAAACTTCTGTAAAGGATGGCGTCAGAGGGAGTATGGCCGACAATGTCGAAGGAGTAGCATCAAAACTTGCCATCCCTGCCACCAGGGAAACAAATTTCGTACGAAAAGATGCACGAATAGTGGCTAGCTCCTCTTCCGCCGCCCGGAGAGCTTGGATACTTGGCAAGGTGGAAAGGTCAACCCCCGAGACCATATTCAAGGAGGAGGACGCAGGAAGCGTTGTTCCTTGCCCCAGCTGTGCCACCACTTGAGCCCCCGAACTTGAACCAGCTGGAGGCCCTTCAATATAGGTGGGAAGAGAAGGAGGCACACGTGCTTCCATCAGATCCCCTCCGGTAGAGTCCACCCCGACAATGTCCGTCACCGGCAATAAGGGGGCGGGACCTGTACGTCCAAAGCTACCATCAATCGGCGTAACCCGAAGGATATGATGATAGAGCAGATAGGCCTCCTCACAAGTTAAGATTCGGCTTATCTTACCATGGGAGGAGCAGGAAGGCCGCAGCTCGCTCGCGGTTGACATAGTCTCCCCGCCCACGACTTCGAAGTTGAATTCAACTGGTCTCTCTACCCCAGCCACTCCTGAAAGGGAGCCAGCCAGTTCAGCATCATCTCATTGAAATTCAGCTGTCTCAAGGACAGGTACAGTAGAACCCCCGTCCCCATGGGTGTAGGTCTCAGCAAGGTGGGACTCCTCGGCCGCCTCCGGAAGAACCCCAACGGAAATGATAGCGGTGCACATATCATCAACCAAAGTGGTTAGGGCCGGATCGACCTCAATAGCCGGATCCCGAGAAACCAACTCCTCTGACGCCTACAAAGAGTAAAAGAAGATGATTAGGCCATAGTTTAGAAAAAGAAGAAAAAGGTAGTAGAAATTCAAATCACCTTAGAAACAGTACCAACATCATCAATAAGTAGCCTGCGGCGTCTTACCGCAGCTCGCTTAGTGGAGTAGGTTATGCTATCATCAGTAGACATACGCCTGCTTCGCTTGTGCGAAGGACCAGGCACAGCAGGCGGCTGCCTCGCAACCATGTCATTCGGTACGTTAGGTGGCTGATCCTCTGTCTCCTCGTCTGATGAATGGGACGAATCATCGGCATCCTGCCCATCATCCTCTTCGCCCGCCGTCGTGGACTCCGAGTCTGGTACAGGAACCATATTCGCCTTTTTCTTCCTCTTCTTGGACCCCTCGGGCTTCTCTGCCAAGCCAGTCCCGACAATGAAGCTGGTGCTCATGTCAAAATTCATGGGAGGTTTGCTCGTCGCAACATGATAGAGGGCCGCCATGTACAGAATCTCTCCTTGCGTATTAGCGTCGGGGACCGAGAAGCTAGCTCGGGTATGAACCGTATTGTAATAATGCCACACCCTGATACCGTTAAGGACACTGCCCTCGTAGCCTAGGCAAGCACTGTGACAATCAAGGAACAGCTGGTTGTACTCGAACTGGCGGGAGAACCTACTGGGCAAGTAGGGCTCCAGGTACACGTTATTGCAGTAATGATATACCAGGTGTGCCGGACGAATATTGTGCAGCCAGAGAAGCATCTTTTCAGATAAGAGCAGGGAAGGTTCAATGTCGTCAACGTGTACACCCCTTACTTCTCGAGCGGTAAATTGAGGGACAGACAGAAAGAAGTCGGGCCCATCTACTCTCGCCAACGTCCTACGACAGGCTGGCATAGTGTCGAATTCCCAAGGCTGACGACGGTATTGGAAAAGGAAAGCGTCATCATCGGTAACGCCATCGTCTGCCCCGGGCCTCATCAACGTCCGATAATGCATCAATAGCCAACCCATTAAATAATGGTAGGGTAGTTCTATTCGTTCAAAGTCCAGTATCGTTTCGCGAGCAATGACTTTGGACGAAAAGGTACGGAGACCGTGGTGTATGCTACACACCATAGCCGGAAGAAGGGCCAGCCTGACTCTGAAGACCAGCTTCACGGCCGGAAGAATGAAGTGGCAACTGATCCTTTCAATAGAACCTGCCCCTCCCGAGACTATGTAGTTCCATAGCCATACCATCAAGAATCCGGCCAAGAGCGCCTTCTCAGACATTTGCCGGGTACCGTGGTAGAAATAGCTGAAGGAGTCGGTTTGACTCCTAAACTTGTTGCCGGTGGACCTCGACCTCTAGGCACTCGACATCAGGTTGTTTATCTCCTCCTGGGTCTGAGGACCTCGAAAAGAAACCCAGCCAGAGAGACTGAATTTAAAAAGATATGCGACCCAAGACGTAGTATAGGGAGCGTTCCCTTCGGAGCTATTGTTCTTCTTAATAGCCGTTTGGTGGCAAATACTGTGGTGGCACAGCAGTTCCCTTCGGAACGTCATTTTCCCCTCTCGTTTGTTGGGGTATTTACTTCGAAGGCCTCGCCCCTCCCCCCCCCCCCACGGCAACTTAGAAATAGCATACATTTTATGGAGAGCAAGTCCCAACTCCCCTTCGGGCGCGAAGAAAGTTTCCGTCCGTCGGTTATACATTTCCAAAAGAGACATGAATAACGGCTTGTTAATGGGTAACCCGTAACAGGTGCCCCGGATGGCATAATAAAGGTCAATCTCCCGGAGAAATGCCTCATATTTCCTCAAGATCCATGAGGTCAGTTTGACCCACGTAGGGATGGGGTTTATCCAGTTCAACAGCGACAACCTGCCAATAGGATAAGACCCCTTACGAGCGAGCTGATTCAAGAAAGTATCGGCCAAAGTAAAAGTAAAGTTGGGACCAGATACGTTTATGAAGGTGCCCAGAATCAGTCCCATCATGCTTCGACTAACCGAGTCCCTTCTCGCACATGCCGACCTCATATTCCTATTATAGTGGATGTTGCCCACGAACATCCATGATTGAGTCGGAGTTAGGGAGCCCACCATCTGCCTGCTCAGCGGTACCATATTGAACCACGAGAGGGGAAAATGACGTTCTATTTCGGGAATGTGGATCTCCACCCCGTCCACCGTAAAGTCCCAGTTCTCAGAGATGTCCAGCACTCGGGGGTTCTTTATGAATAGAGCATCCCCGAAGAGAAAGGCTGGTTTCAGATACTCTCCATCCAGTCTCCCCGAGTTCATCATAGTACAAAGAAAGTGGAAAGGCTAGTTATTGATGGCGCCCAACCTCTCCAAAGGCTCATCGATGGGAAGCTGATCCGACATATGTCGAACTAAGCCGTCGAGCCGTACACCAATAGCATACTGAGCTAAACCCACCAAAAGCTCTCCTACAGGATTGGTTGGCAGATTCACTAAAAGTAGACAAAAGAAACAGGATTAAAAGATGGTTAAAACAAAAGTTTCTTAAAAAGAAGCTCCTATGAGCCTATGCGGCTCGGATCAACGAAGCCTTATGCGGTCCAAATTCAGTTGGGTTTTATGCGGCACGGCTTCGATGGAGCTTATGGGGCTCGGGTCAACGCAGCCTTATGCGGCCCGATTCAGTTGGGCTTCATACAGCACTGAACTTATGCGGTTAAGTTGAACGTATGCGGTTCTGTTTAGCAGAAGAGCTTATGCGGCACGACTTAGTGAAGCTTTCTGCGGTTCAGCTCATCAGGAGCACATGCGGTCTCGGTCAAATAAGACTTCATGCGGTTCAAATCCAGAAAGTGATCCTACGGCTCAAGTACTTCTCATGCGGCTCAAATACAGGGCATACCCCATGCGGCTCGAATATGAGAGCGGTTTCATCATGATTAAACTTGAGCAGTTCAATGAAGATGAAGGATGAAGGCTTGTGTATAAATCATGCAACAGAGCCATGGGGTTTATGATTCAAAACATTTAGTCCAATCCTTACCCTTAAAACTAGGGTGGACGTCGGGGTGTACTTCAGGCGTAGTGGCCGATGAGGAGGCCGCTTTCTTGCCCTTTGCAGCAGCAGAAGCAACCTTGGATGACTTGGGGGCCATTATCGTACCGACGGTCGGAGAAGGAAGACTAAGGAAGAAAATTAGAGCCGAAGACGAAAGAGAGAGAGTGAAGAAGTCTCTCCGACTAAGCACGTTCACATTTTATAGGCAAGAGAGAGGCGCCTCGATCCACATACAGTAACCGACCCTTCGGTTCTCAAGACGAGCCGACTGACATAAAGGCCAAACTCTTGGGATCCTTCCCCAAAAATTAGCCTTAAAACTGATGGCGAATCAACAGCAATTAATGCAAAAAAATTTGCACACGTGACAGGATGACGTGGCAAGTTGCTTCATGCGGCCAGACAGCCCATGCGGCCAAAGGGTCCATGCGGCTGATTGACTAATGCGGCTGAGAAGGCTATGCGGTTGGGACATCTATGCGGCAAGGATATCATATGTGGCTAGAAGAGTTTATACATAGCCATGTTTCTTATTCAAAGTATTTCAATTTTATAAATTAAAAACTTTAAAGGGGGTCTTGTAGAAGCATGAAAAAGAATAAAGAAAAATCCATGCGGCCAAGGATCCCCATGCAGCTCAAAGAGCTCATGCGGCTCAGGGACCCATGCGGCTCAAGCGTCTATGCGGCTCGAATAGTCCCATACGGCCCAGAGAGAAGCCACGTGGTCCTCAACAGCTCTTTCCTTTGTCTTCTACTGTATTTAATGCCCTGACGGCTGACAGCTCTGACCTATGACAGAAAGATGCAATAATGACTCTGTCATAATGGTAGACTCCTAGAAAAATAGAGGATATCTCTGACACAATCCGTCAAACCCTAAAGACCTTTATACGGCCTTGACACGCGGACAGTCGCATGCGGCTCAGACAGAGGCCACCCATGCGACTCAGGCAGAGGCTACCCATGCGGCTCACGAGAACTACCCCATGCGGCTCAAGTAGAGGCTATCTCCATGCGGCTCACGAGGACTATCTCCATGCGGCTCACGAGGAAAGCACCCATCATGCGATCACCTACGCTCATGCGGCTCAGATCACCACCATGCGGTCCAAATGTTCAGGGGCCACTCCCAAGCAGCCTTGACACGTGGCCAGCCTTATGCGGCTCAATGGGGAGCAGTCCTCATATGGCTCAGATTTTCTAAGTGGCTCGCGGTTAAGACACTTTTCATGATAATGAGACACGCGACATCAAATCGACCGAAATCCATCAATAAATCCTAATAAAATATTCGGATCAAATCAGATCATTTGCAATCAATCAAATTGAACACGTGGCAGAAGATCCGAGCTTAGCATAACAAATTGTGAGGATTTATGGCAATCATCATTAATTGACCACAGAAATTTGATGCAATCATATTAATAGCTCAAATCTATTATGAACGGCCCAGATTCATTGATCCTTAACCGCTGACTTTTGACAATAGGCAATCATTACAAACCCTAATGATGCCCCCCACTCTTATAAATAGCAAGATGCCATTCCCTTGCAACAAGGACAGAAGACACACATAGACGGAAAGAGAATAGAAGAGCAGAGAGAAGAGAGCACACCCTCCTCGGATCCAAAGAGAATAAAGAGAGCATTTCTTCATCAACGCCAAGCAGTTCTTCTACAGAGCCAAGGCTGTACCCGATCGTCCAAGGAGTAAGGCAGAGCTGCCGTCGCTTTTCCGAGCCTCTATCGTCACCCCTCAGAATCTAAAATAAACAAATGTACTTAGATTGCTGTACCTAGGTTTTCGTCCCTAGGCTTTCTTTGTACGAGCGAGTTTGTATTGTGAGTCTAAAGTTCAGTCCTCCGATAATTGTTCTGTACTTTTATAATCAATGGCAAACAGCAACCGTCCCTATAGATAGTGTTTACATGTATTGTGTGCCCGACAGGGTGATAATACTAAGGTTTAGGCCTAGCGCTGCCATGGAAAATTTGTATTCATCAACGAAATTTATTACTATAAAACTATGTGTAGCACCTAAATAAAATAGTACACGAGCAGACTTATTATTGAAAAGCAGTATACCTGTCATGACTATATCATAGGCAAAAGCCTCATCTCGAGTCATGGCGTAGATGTGTCCTTGGGCATTGGGGCGACGGTCTTAGCCATTTTATGGCATGAGCTGCTGAGGTCGGGGTGCTGGACCTTGATTTCCATGATGGTTATGTTGATGCTGAGGTACATTCAAGTTTCTTCTTCCGTTCGAGAAATCTCTATAAAAGTGGCCTCTTTTACCGCAGATGAAACATCCACCATCATGAACTTCACAATCGACGGTAAGACATTCGTTCCGATTGCATTTGGTACTGTGAGGTCCCTGGTTTTGTGCTTGATATCCGCCCTGGTGGTCGTTATTTAGACGTTTGTTAATGTTGTTACCTCCTGTATCGCTAGGACGCTTGTGATTATAGGTATGCACAGTACCCACATCTACTGAAGGATATTAGCATTCAAGGCGTAGAGCATGGTTGAGAGACTCTCCTATTGTTTTGTATTTTGGAACTGACACATGAGCAGAGATAGCGGGCTACAGACCTACTTCGAATCGATGAGCACGATCCAGAAAATTTGGCTAATTTATTAAACTCTGTTGCGTACTGCGCACCGTCAAGTTCCCTTACCTCAACTGCATAAATTTATTCTCCTTCTCCTGTCGAACGGTTGCGGAAAGATATTCGATTTCAATTTCCTTTCGAAAGGTGGCTCAAGTGATCGCTGTCGTCTCGTCGTCACATCGGAGTGCTCTCCTTTGTACGACCCACCAATCGTATGCGTTCAATCGGAGTAGAAGTTGAGCATATATAACTTTCTTGGACTCATCAATGCCTATGAGTTAAAAATGGTCTTTTAATTCTTCCAACAAATCAATCGTCAGAGAAGGGTCCTCAGCACCACTGAAGGAAGTGCGACAATTTTTCTTCAATTTTGACACCTCAAAGTTAAAACTTATTGGCGTTGCAGGTTGATACTCGGGCTCCTCCAGTTCGACGTCGATGGGTCGGGCCGCAGGCTCGGTTACGGCATGAGTCATCGCATAGTTGCTATTGGCCACAATTGTCTCGACAAGCTACTGAAGAGTATCAAGCTGCTTTTGCTACAACTTGAATTGAGCTTCGAATTAGTCAACGGACTGAGTTTGTCGTGCCTCAGCTTGTCTCTGCTGGTTTTTGACAGGTCGTTGGTGATGCTCATTCTGACGGTGATTGGCTCTGGCATGCCGTTGTTGTGCTTCTAGCTTGTGCAGCATCCGTTCCATGGGGGTGTTCAAAGGTTCAGCCCTTGAGCTACTCGAGCCGCATTAAGCACTATCTTCATTCGCGGCAGTAGCTTCTCCGGCTTCTGGAATTAAAAGGCAACTCATATTAGTCTCAAAAAATATTATGGACTCACTGTATGGAATAACTCATTTCATCGACACGGAATCAAGGGTACGAGACTCAAAACAGAAGACGAAAGGACGTAAAGTCGTGCTCTGATACCATTAGGTCATACCCCGATTTCGAAGAATCGATAGTCATGCCCCAAGTGTTATACCGTACGAGCCTAGTTTGCGCTCGTATAAGGCACATTCATAAGGTTATCTGAAACGCAACAACAAAGAGAGTGCACAGAATTGAGACAACATATATATGGAAGGAAAATTTTGCTTTATTAATAATGAACATCATATTACAGACTCGATTACAAAGGTGCCGTACGGGCTTACAACTTGACCCAGATACAAAATGAACGTTGATGAGATAGTCGTTCCATACATTTATATCCTTTATACATAAACAACAAAATACTATCTTAGAACTAGAATCGGAGATAGTTGATGCGACATGGGTCTTGATCGGAGCCTTCAAATGGTTGGAGATTTGCCTTCACACGCTAGCAAGGCTTCAAAATGTTGCAAGCTTCGCCTTCAGTTCCTTGGCATACTATCTTGATTCGGAGCGACTGTGGAGAGCGAGGATCAGTACATTGCACATGTACTAGTGGGTGGCTAATTATGTTCCGTGCTCTCAATATATTTAGTTCAAGAAATTATGTGAACAAGCATATATATATATATGGTAAACTTTCTAGCCATCCTAATCAATTCATGAAGGCAGTTGAAGGCATAATTAACCTAGCTACAATACATCTTACCCAAGGCAGAGCGTGGCATTGCAGTATAAACTTACCATGTCCTTTTCTGTCATATTGATACTGATAAAGACAAAAAGTATGCCATTTATGGAGGTCATGGCATGAGAAGCTACCCTGGACATATAGCTTGGTAAGACAGAGGTCCTTCAGTATGGGTAGAGAGCCCTGTTGAAAGCCACTACATAACGTGGCATGCATCCAGCATAGCTATCCATGTTTCTTTCTAGGTCGGATCGATTCCGTGGCCCCGTCCGAAGAAACAATCCTCCTTGTGCACAAGTTGTCCTTGACCATGCTAAGTTAAACTCATTATTCAAGGCACGTTTTATGGTATCGTTGCAACATTCATTTAATTAATTCGATCTTTACTTAGCACAATTCTATATAAGCATGGTAGACGTAAGCACATAACAGTTCTATGATAATGAAGTTCTATAGTCAGTATACATGAGAACTCGTGCAACAGTTCATTTAACGTAAGCATTTGTGTCATTGCAGCTACATGATTCGTATTGACGCTATCGATTCATTGGAAAAAAGGGTCAAGGGGAGAAGGGTCAGCCACTCACCTTTAGTTGATTGAGGTGAGAGAACGGGTGGTTGCACTTAGATGGCGCCTATGCAATCACCAGAAATCGATAAACAACTAATCAGAATATTGCCCTATTCAATGAGTTCGATATGAAATGCAAAGTTCGAAGAACGCAAGCCATGAAAACCATCGAAAATATTTACAAAAATATATTCAGAAAACCAAAGCCAAACAAGCAAGTACGGCATAAAAAGCAGAGCAACGAGAGGTCTCTCTCGACTCAGCCGCATAGTCCATCCTTGAGGCGCAACCCGCTGAATATGAGACTTGATTCTGATGAAACCATTCCATAACGAGGAAATGATCTTAATTCAATCGGTCCCGTTCAATTGATTCAATCGATCTCGATCTATCAATTTGGACCAAATCGATAGCGATAGTGTTCCATTATCCCATATCCCATAGACGAAAAAAAGTACAATATAGGGATAGGGCACTACACACCGTGGGATGGATAGTCCATTATGGACGTTGGCTTGGTACGAAAGAGAAATATTGTGTCGGTATCATGCCCAGTTCCAAAATACGCAAAATCGAGCCACGTGACAATGGCTAGCTACGTATTCAACCAGACTCTAGTCCGACTAGAATACATATAAGCTGTTCGAAATGGTCTAACTATCACTACATCAACTCTATATCTCAATCCATATAATAGAAATATAAGAAATAAAAATATGAATACTAGTCTGTAGCCCAAAAATTATACTTGCCCGAATAGACTCGAAAATAATAATATGAGTCTACAAATACAAGGCTACTAAGAAGATACAAATAACAGTAAATGAAACATATAACTCCGAAAGAGTGAATACCTGAAAGAAAATGAGTACCAACGATAATCCAGTAAGGAGCTCTACAAACCTACTCAGCCAACCTGGTAGGAAACCAGGTCCTTAACGGGATGTAGCAAGATACATAATATACATGCTGATATAAAGTATAGTAAATATCATGTGTAGGTAGTAATGTGTGATCCAAGTAATAGACATGTGATCAAGGTAATAAACATGTGATCAAGTAACACTACTACGCAAACCATCTAGGTTGTGTGATACGCAAATGGGGACAACTTTCGATATGTGGACTTTCCAAATATAAAATTCGTAGCTCCGTATTGAGTCTCCCGGGATGCATGGTCGTAGCTCCGAGAATAGAGTCTCCTGGTGAATCAGGAATATATATTGTGTGCGTAGTAGCCCAAGCATCTAGTAATTGTCCTCCCCACCTAATGCTACTATCTGTGTCGCATCTACGACACGTCCAGTCTGACTCTAACAGGTAACTCCAGTCTTTCATGTTTACATGTAAAACTATCTACAAGTAATATCAATGATCATGTACGCATCAGCTATATACCATGCAATACGATTCTGTGTATTATATCTAGTGTGTCAGCAGGTAAAATCATGTAATAACTGAATAGAGAGCAAGTGAAATCATGTAAGACATATAAAGAGCAGGTGAAGCATGTATCAGTATATTCCAAGTGAAATGACTGATAAAAAGGTACTAGCATGTAAATACTATAAATTAAAAGGCAAGGTATACTTCCCTGATTCCTGATGTTGGATAGAAAAAATAGCTGCTTCTATGCCCATGCTCGAAGTGTCAAAAGAACCTAGAGAAATTATTTAGGAATTAGCTAATTATTTAACTAGGATCCTATAAGAGTAAAGAAAAATTTAATATGGTAAAATTTTGTCTAACTAAAATTACAATTAAGAAGATTGTGATATCAATAGGATTCCTCCATAACTTCTAATATAACCTACATGAAATTGAACCACCCTAACTATGATTAAGAAAGTGTTACACTTATATCCTTCACCACGATTACTTTTGATCATATCTGCCACTGTCTAGTTTGTTGAGTATTACCAACCAAAATTTAAGTAGTTTTAATTCCTCAATCCAGCATTTATAGCTGTAACTCCTCCTCCCAAATTTTTCAAAATTTTTTATTTTATTATATTTATTGTGCTTAAAGATAATGTCGTCGAGACGTTGTGAACGATTTGTTTGATTTACGCTTTTATCAAAAACTAGTTTAAATTTAAAATACTAATTTATCTTCGTTATTTTATGCCTAGATTATTAGTTTGGACTTTCAAATGGTTTGGTTTTAAAAAGGAATTTATAGAGATTATAAATATTTTATAGACAAAGTGATTTGTCAATTTATGTTCAATATTAGGTTGAAAGTAAATTTCAACAAAATTGGTTTATTTTACTTCGCGTGATTTAAAGTGAATATTTCCTTAAAATTTAGTATAAGATATTTTTCATTAAATTTTGTACTTCAAACTACTTATAAAATTTATGATTACCATTTATTTTTGTAAGAAATATTCATCCGTGAAATCTTATTATTTTCATAAAAATATTCGGTTAATAATTATTGGGCTTTTAAAATATGTTGAAATGGTTTCGGAGATCATAAATAATTTTATTCAATGGAAATATTTCATATATGATTTTGACTAATAAAAATATGTTTCCAAATATTATTCATAGTAATCAATTATTTGATTTATTTAAATTCATACGGTGTAAAAGTTTTGATAACATTAAATATTATTCTAAAGTTATTACGTTGATCTCTTATTGTATTTTGAATATATATGGTTTGAACTTTTAATAATACTATATAATTATTTAAATTAGTATATTTGCCCACTAATAGATTCGATTAGATTGAATTTTGTATTGATTTAAATTAATATTATCAACTACTTAGATTTAAATTAGTTTTAAAATATCTTTTGATTTAAATTAGGGAAAAGGGCTTATCTATTCCAAATTCTAATCTACGTGGTTATCTCCACCTATATATAGTCATGTTTTTATTTACTATATGTCTGTTTCCCTATAACCCTACATACGAGAAGAACCCCTGCTTCTTCATTGTCAACCATTCCAACCATCTCTCTCTTTTTCTCTCCAACCAGCCTATATATTAGTTCTGCTATCTCTCAATCTCCTTTTTAGCAATTCCTAAGATGCCCATTAGATGATTCAAATCCTAGATTCTATGGATATAGATAAATCCTATATATACGATATGTAGCATATTGAATATTCATGCCACATCTTTATAACAGACCTCCAAACTTAGATATAGATATCTCTTCCTTAACCCATCTTCTTCTACGCACAAGTCCTCCAACCTTACTCTCATGACCCTCCCTCTCTGGGAAGGTGATGCATGGACTCCTTCTTCCGTCACCATCGCCACCTCCTCTGTTCCTCACATCGCCGATACCATCGGGTCCGACCCCGATTGTCCGAAATCCGTGACCACATCGTCCACAAACAAAACACCAATACCAAGCACCAGCAACCTGTTCGATACACATCAACCCGACGTCCCGTCGGCAGGTCATGCTGCCACCACCATCCTCACGTGTCAGTCGTGTCTGTGTCCAACATATCCGATCCATTACATTTACAAATTACAGCGTACATATGGTTCGTGTCCGTTGCCCCGGACACGGCTACACAACCAGCAAAGTATCCTTCTCTGTGTCGAAATCATTCGGACACGCCACTCTCAAATCAAACATCACCACCACCACTAACCTGCTCCTGCGCTGTGCTCCTCTGGTCGCCGGCTGTCGTTCGGACCACCTTCCGCGGTGGCCGCCCTTTGTCGCCGACACTCGTCGTCGCGGCCGTGCTTCTGCGCGCATGCGCGTGTCACTCGTCGGAGCCCTAGCTTCCGTCGAGCGGTCTCCCTCCAGGACTTCCGCCGTCGAGGGCCAACGCTCACAGATCTGAGCGGCTGCCCTTGAGCGTCGCACGACCGAAGTTCCCGTGCCTCCGCTTGTGCCCGGCCTACCGTGCCTCGAGGCTCCGTGACCTAGCCCTTCGCCGGTCGCCGCCCACCAATCGATCGTGTCCCCCGTCCTCCACGTCAGAGCCGCCTCTACGCGCCGGCCGTGCCATCATCGGTGAAGTTCGCCTCTCAACCGTCGCCACCGCCCGGCGCTCGACTCCAGAGACGAGGCGGTGCTCGCTCCAGCAGGGCTCCTCCCGGCCGTCCGCTGCGCTATGCGCCGCCGGACCAGCGCCCCTTTCGCCGCGAACCCTGCGCCGCACCGTTCGCAAGCCGTGCCAATCCGTCGTCGTGTACACGACCATGGGGTCTCCTCCCCGTAGCTACAGATCCGGGCCAGCCAGTCTCCGCCCCGTGCTCCAGCGGCGGCCGATCACCGCCGACCGCTCTGGCCCCTCTCGTGGTAAGAAAAACCCCTCATCTCTTTCTCTCTGTTCTTACTTAGTTGGTAATAAATGGGTGAATACCTGGGCTTGGCCCATTAGTAGGAATAGGAATTTTGGGCTTATGCTTGAACTTTAGGACTTAAATAGCTTATAGTAAATTTAGTTGTGGAGTTTTGGGTTAATATACATGAGTTTTAACTAAAATTCTATATATAAAATTATATTTTGTTCAAATCCAATATTGTTCATATAATGAACTGCAGTAAACCAAACATCTAGTATTATGGGGTTTTGTCCTTATAAATCTTCTCTAGAATATTTTCTAGGTTGCTTATTGTCTAAAGTATTTTTTTTAACTAATAAAATATTATTTACAAATATCGTAATAATAGTTTTCTAAATAAATATATAAATATTTTCTTTCTCAAAGTCCCTCTTAGATTAATACTAATCGTGACTAAATATTCTTCATATTCTTCATATGTTCTCGCGATTCTGGGCTCCTTATCAACCCTAGGCTAACAGACAAATTCTGGACTCAACGGATGATTTTGTGCACGGCCCGCCGGAATCCAACTTTGGACATACGGTTGGGTTCGTATCGAAAAACTGGATCCGTATACATGTAGTTTGACGACTTTAGAGACCATTGACTCTGGCATGTTTTTCGATGCAAAGCGGGTCCAACGGCGGACATCGTTTTTGCCCAAAATTATCGTTTTGCCCCTGTATCTAGAATTGGACTTAAGGACAGGCAATCCTAGCTAATTTGACTATTCTGAGAATGTTAGTACTATTTATTTCAGCATCCGGAGACTTCTACATGTGTTGACTGATTGTGGCTCATTGAGTGGTATAGTGTTATTGGTTTCTCCAGCTAAGGACCTCAGGCAAGTGCACTTTCTGATTGCTTTCCGATTCATAGTAGTCTTTTCATTTTATGTCTATACATATATCTTGCTGCTTGTTGACACGCTCGTCACATGGAGTAGTCGGGAGGGGAAATATCTTAGTACACATGTGAACTACCCAGAAATATCCCCAAAATGTCTATTATTGCATGATAGCAGCTGCACACGACACGTGCAGTGAGCCGGATTTACCCCCTAGCCGTTCACATGTCGAAACAGATATTTCGCACCACCTAGATAGATAGATGTCTTTTATTAGTTTTTCCTTGTTTACTTCGCTATCGTGCTATGTCATCAGTTTTCTTACTAGCTTTCACATTCCATATGCTATTTTCATGTCTTGTTAGTTCTATTGTGTTTTGCATTGCCGTCGGTTTGTGTACTTGTTCCATTCCTGACTGGAAACCAATATTTCTCAGGTTTAGCCGCTATCACTCTTAGCACTGGGAAAGACTTGGATATGCTGAAGACAACCTAGAAATAGAAAGCAATTGTATTAATTTTATTAATTGTAAAACGTTGTATTTTCCTTTAATTATAAATGTTGTAACTGTTGTAATAAATTAGAAATGTGAATGAGCAGCAAATGGGTATTTGAGCATTTATTTCTTGTGGGCTTGACAGCATTCTACCGCCGACTCTGCGGCGTAGGCTGGCTTGGACACGTCTCGTATCCGAAAAAGCGGGTGCGGGTCGTGACAATAGCAGTGTAATCATATTGGCACTACTTCTTATACCCCTAGCACATTCCTACTACAATATAATAGCAACCCCAAATCAGTACAAGCCTATACTCTTCTTCTTACAGGGTTCATTCACACCCTCACATGACTCTTATTGATCATTTTCCTTTGTTTCAACATAGGACAACTTTACCCATGCTCCTTTTTTTATAACCCCATCCCCCTATCAATATACTAGCTCACAAGCTAATTTTACATGTAAATTTTCCTCTACAACTCAAGTACATGTCTCTCCAGGTTCTTAGGCATTTGTATATTTACCTATACAGAGCCTGAAAAGATGCATTTGAACCTACATATGCATGCACTGCATGTTGGTATTCCCCACTTCACTCTCACCAGCCCATTCCTCAACAACTGCTAACTATTAAAACTCACGACCAAAACTCCTCCTTTCCATGAGCTTTACCATGCGTAATAGTAACATATGGCATCTAAGCAACATGTGCAAGAGGAATCCAAA
>JANAVB010015050.1:2500-13393 GCA_029216955.1 Iris pallida | reverse complement strand
CTTTTATGAAGAATGTAACATGTGACTGTGTGCTGGAAATGTGCCCTACTCGTCGGTAGGCTACAAGTCCACTGAATGCGTCCAAATAACGGGATTGCTTGTAGCTGGGAAATCTCTTCATGTCTACTGAATTATTCTAGTTAATTAGCCTTAGTCAATTTTAGTAGGTGCCCCTGATCGTGATATTCAGGGGTCCCCGTCCTAGACATGATGCAAGACAGTAATTATTTATTTATACAAACGCAATCGTCCACGGTGTCCAGGTCAATCATTCTTATCATGTCATGTCATTGTTAGCCGTCGCAACAGCAATTCGAGATGATCATGTCAGGTATACTTGTCACTATGCCATGTCCAATTATCATTTCCAAACATATTAATTAAATTCGTGATTATCAAGTTCATGACAAAAGGCGTAAGGATATAAAATGGACGTAAAATATAAAAGGGCAAAGGTGTACGCCATAGGAACTCAAGTCTCTACGCAAGTACTACCGGTTACGCTAGTGAAGCTTTACGCGTGAGCTTTACGCTAGCAAGGGAGCATACAGATGGGATTTACTCTAGTCAGGCTTTACGCTAGCGAGATAGTACGGGCGTAAAATTTTACGTGCGCGAACTCTCGAGCAGACTTTACGCAAGTAAAACTTTACGCGAGGAAAAACTTGGGCAACTTTACGCTCGTGGAAGCCGACTCAAGCTAGGGATTTCTTTTACGCGAGCTCAATTTTACGCAAGCGAGAGAGTCCCGAGCGTAAAATCGAATAGCTCAGCGTAAAATGCAGTACACTGGCACGCGATGCGTGTGCGTAAAAAGGGAACTACGCTAACACGTTAAGACGTGAGCGTAAAAAAAAGCTAAATACTACGATGGCACGTAAAACATGGGCGTAAGGGCTAAACACTACGCTAACACATTAGAATGCGTGCGTAAGACTTCATCTTCTCCCCATGGCCAAAGCAAACATGCGTAAAAGCTCAGGAACTCCATCTCGGCCAGGACATGGTGAAATCTGGCCATCCTAAAACCAAACTTGTGTAAAATCATGAGGCCTACTACATGAAACTCTTAGTTTTCGAAAACAAGCTATTTTATTAGATCAAAACCAAGAAGATCGAAAATACTAGAAACTTAGATCTACATATAATGAGCCATAGAATTTCAAAACACTAAGTACAAAAGAGGCTTAGGATCTTGAGGAGAAGATAATGGAGCAACAAAATGGGAGTTCCTTTGTGAAGCAAGTTACACTTGCCTAGCTCTCTTTCTGGTAGTTGAGGAAGTGTTGGTGGAGAAGAAGAAGAAGTAAATGAAGAAGAGTAATGAAGGGAGAGAGTTGGGCGGCTAATAAAGGGAGGAGTGGGGTGGTAGGTGGGAGTTGGTTCGGTCCATACGGAAGCAAGCAAACCGAACCAAGCCAACCAAGCCGAACCAAGACAAAAACATGCAATATACGTACACATATACCAGAATACGTAATACGAACCCCATGCATTACAACTCTACCCACCTTAAAAGAATTTCGTCTTCGAAATTTAATCTAGAGGCTAGAGATGCAAGGACAAGCTATATTAATCATAGGCAAGCTATACTAGTTAAGCAATCAGGCAATCAATCATGCAAGCAAGGAATCGAAGCCATGAGCCATAAGAAAGATATATACCTCACGTGTCGAACAGGTCGGGATATCGCAATCGGATATCACCCTCACGCTCCCACGTTGACTCACCCAAAGAGTGATGACCCCAAGCAACACGAACTAACTTGATAGTCTTGTTCTTGAGTATCTTCTCTCTTCGGTCCAATATGGATACGGGCCTCTCTCATACGAAAGGTTGGTACCAACAGCCAATTCTGAATGATCAAGGACATGACTTGGATCTGGGATATACCTTCGTAGTTGGGATACATGGAATACGTCATGTACCTCGTTTAGCGATGGCGGAAGAGCGAGACGATATGACACATCTCTTACTGGCTCCAGGATATCGAAGGGCCCTATATACCTAGGACTAAGCTTTCCTCGTACGCCGAAACGAATTATGCCACGGTTAGGTAAAATCCTCAGGAATACATGGTCGTCGACAGAAAACTCAAGAGGGCGGCGATGAGAATCGGCCCAATGGCGCTGGCGATCTTGAGCAACGCAAAGATGATCCCGGACTCTCCTGACCACTTCAATTTTATGGTCAATAAGTTCCGGACCGAGCATCTTCCTTTCTCCAATATCGTCCCATGCTAGCGGGGATCTGCACTTCCTGCCATACAGTGCCTCGAACGGATCCATCTGGATACTGGCTTGGAAACTATTGTTGTACGAGAACTCCACCAGGTACAGGTGATCTTCCCATGAACCACCAAAGTCGAGTGTACATGACCGCAACATATCTTCAAGGGTCTGGATCGTGCGTTTCGACTGACCATCTGTCTGCGGGTGATAAGCTGAATTGAACTGAAGGCGGGTCCCCAAACTTTTTTAGAGACTCTGCCAAAAGTATGAAGTGAATCTGGAATCTCGATCCGAGGTGATACTGACTGGTACTCCATGCATCCTGACTATCAACCTGAGGTACATCTCTGCAAGCTGAGCCGTCGACTGACCTACTCTGAACGGGAGAAAGTGAGCCACCTTCGTGAGCCGGTCGACTATAACCCAGATAGCATCTCTACCAGCTGGGGATCTAGGTAATCCAGTCACGAAATCCATGGTTATATGCTTCCATTTCTATTCTGGAATCGGCAAGGGCTGAAGAAGTCCAACAGACCTCTGATGTTCAGCCTTGACTTGTTGGCAAACCAAATACCGAAGAAAAACTGGGCTATCTCCTGCTTCATGCCATTCCACCAAAAGTGCTGTCGGATGTCACGGTACATCTTCGTACCACCAGGATGAATGGAATACTGCGAACTGTGAGCTTCTGCCATGATCTCCTGTCTGATATCTCTGCTGGGTACACAAAGACGCTTACCATGTCGAAGTGTGCCATCATGATGAATGCTTAACTCTGGTCTACGTCCCGCCTCACACTCTGATCTGAGTCACTGAAGCTTGGAATCTGCTGACTGCGCCATCCGAATCCTCTTGACTATAGTGGACTGAACTTGCATGCTGGCCATCAATGCCGCATTGGTAGGAAGGACAACTTCTATGCCCATTCTCTTAAGATCCGCTAACAACTCTAGCTGCGCTGTTAGAAGATAAACTCCGGCTCTCCTGCTCAATGCATCTGCTACGACATTGGCCTTCCCTGGATGATACTGCAAATTGACATCATAATCCACAAGAAGCTCCAGCCATCTCCTCTGACGCATGTTAAGTTCCTTCTGAGTGAATACATACTTCAGGCTCTTGTGGTCGGTGAAAATCTCCACCCTATCTTCGTACAAGTAGTACCTCCACAACTTAAGCGCAAATACTACTGCTACTAGCTCCAAGTCATGGGTTGGGTAATTTCTCTCATGATCACGAAGTTGGCGTGACGCATAAGCTATTACCTTCCCATGCTGCATCAGAACACATCCTAAACCTCGGCCTGATGCATCACAATATACTGAGAATCCTGCGGTTCCATCTGGAAGCGTGAGAATGGGTGCCGTGATCAAGCCTCGCTTCAACTTCTCAAAACAATCATGGCACTCTGCTGTCCATGCAAACTGCACATCCTTGCGGGTCAACTGGGTCAATGGCGCTGAAATTCGAGCAAAGTCTGAAACAAATCGCCGGTAGTAACAGGCCAATCCAAGAAAGCTGCGAACTTCTACAACTGTGCTAGGTACTGGCCATGATTCTATAGCCACGATCTTCTGGGGATCCACTTCTACTCCTCTTCTGGTGATGATATGACCCAAGTATGAAATGCGATCGAGCCAGAACTCGCATTTACTGAACTTGGCATACAATTGGTGCTCACGAAGAATTTGGAGGACAACTCGGAGATGCTGCTCATGCTTCGCTTCACTCTTACTGTAGACCAGGATGTCGTCTAGGAACACAATCACGAACTGATCCAAATAAGGCTTAAAGATACGATTCATGAGGTCCATGAATACAGCCGGCGCATTGGTTGCTCCAAAGGGCATAACAAGGAACTCCCAATGCCCATATCTAGATCGGAAAGCCGTCCTGGGATGTCCTGCTCTCTGACTCTGATTTGATGATATCCTGACCACAAATCATCTTCAAGAATACTGCCGCTCCCTTGAGTTGATCAAATAAGTCATCTATCCTCGGGAGAGGGTATCTGTTCTTGATTGTCACTGAGTTCAAGGTACGATAATCAACACATAATCTGGACGTACCATCCTTCTTTTTCACAAGAAGCATCGGGGCTCCCCAAGGCGATCCACTAGCACGAATGAATCTCTTGGTTCTGAGTTCTTCAATCATCTTGTACAATATCTCTAGCTCTGATGGCACCATCCTGTAGACTCTCTCTGACATTGGGGCTGTTCCGGGAATCAAGTCGATGGTAAACTCTATCTCTCGCTCTGGTGGCATCCCTGGAAGCTCTTCTGGGAAAACATCTGGAAACTCCTCGACTATCCGGGGTAACTGTACTGCTGCTACTGCTACTGCCATTCACAATACTGGAGGAGAAGGTTCAACTTCGTATCGGGAGAAGGAAAACTCTAGCTCGCCGGAAATGCTAAAAAAAACCCTGCCAACGTGGCAGTCTATCCTAGCATACTGGTCCCTCAACTAATTCATCCCTAAGACCACATCATAATCGGCCATCGGGAACTCTATCAATCCAACGGGGAATTCTCTACTACTAACTACGATTCGATACGAGGAAAATACTCTATCTACTCCCACAAGTCCATTACCAGTAAGTATATTGAGCCTTACTGATAATGACTCGGGCTCCAATCCTATCCGTGTCGCGAATCGCACGGACATAAATGAATGTGAGGCACCAGAATCAAATAATACTGAAGCTGGAAAGGTGTTGACGAGAATAGTACCTGCCACCACCTGACATGGTGCCAATCCTTCCTCTCCCATGGTCAAAGCCAGCACTTGACCATGTCCTTTGGGTGTGGGATCCCTCTGCTGAAAACTTCTCTGCCTGCTCTGGATCAAGGCTTGGGCTTGGGCATACTGTTGCGGTCTCTGCTACTGGAAAGCCTGGGCCTGCGTCGGCAATGGCCTCGGGAACGGATACTGCAGTTGCTGCTGCTGCTGGAATGGTGCTGGTCCTCTAACTGAAGGACTAGAGAAGGCCGATGAACTCCCCCTATTCGGGCAGTTCCCAACCCTGTGGTCCGGGGTACCACAAACCAAGCACAAACCCTATGCTTTGCGACACTCTGATACCACATGCCCTGGCTTCCCGCAGTGTGAACATCCTACTGCGGAAGACTGCTTCTGCTTTTGCTGCTGAGGGTGCGTCGGGGTAGAATGCTGAACCGACGTCACTGAGGCCGCCCGTCTCGGAGCTCCAATGGTCAAAGCCCTGGCTGCCAGGGCTGGTGCTGATGACTGATTCATCGGACTATGGGATCGCTTCCGACCTCCGGTCCTATCCACGATCCTCTGGGAGGTATACTCGTGCCTCCGAGCTGCTCTCAATACTGCATCAAAAGTCTGATGCTCAAACTGCTCCACTACCAATAGAATCTCCAGATGAAGCCCCTGCTGGAACCGCTGGGCTCTATCGAACTCGATTGCTACTAAGGTGGGAGCAAACCGACTAAGCCTGGAAAACTCAGTCGCATATCCATCAACCGTCCTGCCATCTACTTCAGATTGGTGAACCTTGTCTGTAGATCATACCGAGCTACAGCATCAAAATACTTGGTCTGGAATCTCTCTCTGAAGACTGCCGAGGCAATGGGCGCCACTAATCCGACGGCCTACGATGCCCACCAGCTGCGGGCAAGATCCAATAACTGTAGGCGTACCACGACCACCTTCTCGTTCTCTGGAGTCCTGGCTGCTTCTAGAATCACCTCCGTGTCTGAAGCCAAGCATCAGCAGCGATAGCATCTTCACTGCCATCGAAGAATGGAGGGTTCAAGCGCTTGAAGCTGTTGGCTGTGCTGTTACCCTGATGACCTCCTCTAGTCAGAGCATCTGCCACCGCCTGGTGCAAGGCATCTCCCCGACGATCCTAGAAGCTAATAATGGCCGGATGAGACCCACCAAAGTGCCGTCATCATGATCTGCAGGCTGGACGGGCTGAACTGGTAGCTCTCCTCCAATAGGCTCGACTCTGGAGGCCACTTCTGAATGCTGGACCTGATCTCCTGGTTTCTGCTGGTCCACAGGTGGCGCTCCGCCTTGCTGATCGGCAGGTCTAGGAACAATTTCGCTGAAGAAGACGACATAGGGAACAATAAGGAAGGACCAGGACAGATCAACGATATAAGCATGTGATCAGGACAAGAATTTCAGGGATTAAGAGGATACGAGCAGAGATCAAGGGCGAGTACTGATTGAGACATCTATTCGGTAAACCCTCACATATCTTGATTTACAAGACCTGCATGGGCCACCACTTAAACCATGTCACGCCCCAGAACCAGAATACTGGAGAACAGGGGCGTACATAGCCAGCAACGTATATTGAAGTGCAACCCACCTCGCCATACGGTCACGGCTGTCTAGGTACATGAGGGTTTAACTACAAGCCAATAGTCTCCTAGGGTCATGAGCAAGCCTATTGTCTCAATCTCAAACAAGTAGTAATAGTTACAAGATGTAAGATCACCAAATATACAATAGTAAGGCGTCCCAAATATTACATATTCAGCTGATCATGAAGCTAGTCGTACAAAATGTGAAGACTAGCAAGAGTTTAGTCATACATGATCAACCCTAGGATTTGTCAATCATGTTATAGCCCGTAGGCAGACAGTAAATAAAGGTGCAACCGAGCTAACACGTGCTCGTCGGCTAAACGCCTTAAAAAAATAATTTACAATGAAGTAGGAGAACAAAAGAAACCCCCTCGTTGCCAAGGTTACGCCTGGTGGCCTCCATCTGGCTGGAAGGTAGGTAGAACCTCTGGAGCTGCTCCGATATCTGGCCACATAAAACCAACTAGGTCAGACTCCAGAAAGAGCAAGTGCCACAAGGGAGGCTTCACTTAGGAACTAAAACTAGCATATCACAATAGAGTATTAAAGATGATAAATAAATAAAGAACTGATATTAATAGAGATAACAATATTAAACTGAGTATGAAGAAACCATTCAAGTAGCCAGGTCACAACCCTTAAACCAAACAAGGATCGGGGTTACAGCCCTTCAACTGAATAGAAACCCGTCTCAAATACTATTGGTAAGTAAAATATGATTAGTCTTGGCATAGGGTAAAATAAGACAATAAATGAAGAGATAAGGAACTGCTCCGAAGCCAGGTTACAACTCTTAAACCAAACAAGGATCGGAGTTGTAACCCTTCGCCTGAATAGAACCTTGCCCCTGATCTTTATTGTTAAGGCAATCATAGGTAACCATGTCATGTCATATTCGTGTAAAACAGGACGAGCATGACACGAGATACAAATAGGGACAACAACGGGAAGAAGACACAGAACTGCTCCGGGAGCCAGGTTACAACTCTTAACCAAACAAGGACCAGAGTTGTAACCCTTCGCCTGAACAGAATTGGCCCCTGATCATTATTGTCAAGGTAAGCAGAAATAATCATGGTATTAAGGTAAAGTAAAACATGACGAACGTGGTATGGGGTTACGATAAGACAATAAACGAAGAGAGGACACAGAACTGCTCCGGGAGCCAGGTTATAACTCTTAAACCAAACAAGGACCCGGAGTTGTAACCCTTCGCCTGAACAGAACAGGACCCCTGATCGTTATTGTTAAGGCAAGCATAAATAATCTCGTCATGTAACAATCTTGCACAGGATCAGGGCAAGACTAAGCTGGGCTAAATTCCATCCAATCAATCACGGCCAAGCAATGAGTACGACTTGATACTTTTAACTAACTAGGGTTATCACAAGCCTAATTACTAGCAAGATGCACTGAGATTATCCCAACAGCCATAAGCCTTGCAGACCATCCGGTTATCCAGGTCGAATGTCCGTTATAAAGAATGCTACACGTGACTGTGTGCTGGAAATGTGCCCTACTCGTCTGTAGGCTACAAGTCCACTGAATGCCCCCAGATAACGGGATTGCTTGTAGCTGAGAAATCTCTTCATGTCTACTGAATTATTCTAGTTAATTAGCCTTAGTCAATTTTAGTAGGTGCCCCTGACAATAGTATTCAGGGGTCCCCGTCCTAGACATGATGCAAGACAGTAATTGTTTATTTATACAAACGCAATCGTCCATGGTGTCCAGGTCAATCATTCTTATCAGGTCATGTCATGTCATGTTAGCCATCGCAACAGCAATTCGAGATGATCATGTCAGGTATACTTGTCATACTATGCCATATCCAATTATCATTTCCAAACATATTAATTAATTTCATGATTATCAAGTTCATGACAAAGGTGTATGCCGTAGTATTTAGGGGAACTCAAGTCTCTACGCACGTACTACCGGTTACGCTAGTAAAGCTTTACGCGTGAGCTTTACACTAGCAAGGGAGCATACGGATGGGATTTACGCTAGCCAGGCTTACACTAGCGAGATAGTATGCGCGTAAAATTTTATGCGCGCGAACTCTCGAGCAGACTTTACGCGAGTAAAACTTTACGCGAGGAAAAACTCGAGCAACCTTACGCTCGTGGGAGCCGACTCAAGCTGGGGATTTCTTTTATGCGAGCTCAATTTTACGCGAGCGGGAGAGTCCCGAGCGTAAAATCGAATAGCTCAGCATAAATGAAGTACGTTGTTACGCGATACGTGTGCGTAAAAAGGGAACTACGCTAACACGTTAAGATGTGAGCGTAAAAAAGAGCTGAATACTATGCTGGCACGTAAAACGTGGGCATAAGGGCTAAACACTACGCTAACACGTTAGAACGTGTGCGTAAGACTTCATCTTCTTCCCATGGCCAAAGCAAACATGCGTAAAAGCTCAGGAACTCCATCTCGGCCAGGACTTGGTAAAATCTGGCCATCCCAAAACCAAACTTGTGTAAAATCATGAGGCCTACTACATGGAACTCTTAGTTTTCGAAAACAAGCTATTTTAGTAGATCAAAACCAAGAAGATCGAAAATACTAGAAACTTAGATCTACATATATTGAGCCATAGAATTTGAAAACACTAAGTACAAAAGAGGCTTAGGATCTTGAGGAGAAGAGAATGGAACAACAAAATGGGAGTTCCTTCGTGAAGCAAGTTACACTTGTCTAGCTCTCTTTCTGGTAGGTGAGGAAGTGTTGGTGGAGAAGAAGAAGAAGTAAATGAAGAAGACTAATGAAGGGAGAGAGTTGGGCGGCTAATAAAGGGAGGAGTGGGGTAGTAGGTGGGAGTTTGTTCGGTCCATACGGAAGCAAGCAAACCGAACCAAGACAACCAAGCCAAACCAAGCCAAGAAACATGCAATATACGTACACATATACCAGAATACGTAATACGAACCACAAGCATTACAGGTTAAGCGGGGACTTGCTGCGGGGCTCGCTACTTGCGCTGCAAGGGCCCCAGCTAACAAAGCTATAAGTCCAGGATGGCTTGTGGTGTCAGTGACCAATGATGCAAATTTGTACACAATACGATAAAGATAACAATGGACAGGGAAGAACATTGTGAGTCTCATGATGCACGGCACGCTCTGCCGTGGGTAAGTTCTAAAGAAACAATTACATTATGCTTGTCATATGCTTGTCTGGAATTTATTAGGATGGTTAGAAACATTCATAAACTAAGTCATAAAAACTCTTCAACCAAATGAGAGCTTGGAACTTAAATAGCCACGCACTAGTAAAAAGTGTAATATACTGATCCTCACTCTCCACACAGGTACCCCGAACCAGGAAGGGCATGCCACTTAAAGCTCAAGGCAGCGTGAGTACTTTTGAAGCCTCGTTCGTGAGTTGAAGGCTTATTTCTAGAAATCCTTTTCAAAACCCTGCACTCAGTCCAAAAGAAAGAAAAGATGATGACTCGACTTTCCTCAATAGCAGGCGGAAAGTGTTATGTTTTTCTTGTAAAAGGGGATATAATGTATGGAACGACTATCTCATCAGCGTCCGTTTTGTAAGTTGAGTCATGTTGTAAGCCCGCGCAGTACTAATTGTAAAGGAGTCATATAAATGAAGTTTTATTATCAATGAAAAGTTTAGTTCTATTTCAAATGTATCAATCAATTTTTGCTGCGTACTCTAACTTGATGTTGTGTTTCGGATAATCTTATGACTATGTCTTGTGTGATCACAACTTAGGTTCACAAGGCATAACGTCCGGGGGGACGACTATCGATTCTACGAAATAGGGGTGTGACAGTCTATACCTGGAGAGATCACCAGGTCCACAGAGGGACGTAACAAGATACATAATATCATGCTATATAAACTATTAAAATAGATAAATATGCAAAGACTATCCTAGACAACAAATATGCAAAAGGGTATCCTAACCATCTAACGTGCAATTTGGGAACAACTTTCACAACATGTGTCAGTTTTAGGCTATGTGTACATGTATTGTCATCCAGTCATCTGTATCCGACCGTATTGTCCAAAACGTCAAAGGGTATCGGCAATTTGTATCTCGCCATAGTTCTATCCAGAGACTATGGTTACCTGTTTTGCTTCCCATATGCACTACTGATTGTCCTCTCCAAGATTTAAACACTGACCAAGTTATATCCATAACCTGTCCAGTTTTGTAACTACTTGAGTCTCTATATCCTAATCACAGTGGTTGATTATCTATCCGTCATACGACTTTCACATACCGATGATCAGTCAAATACGTAGGTCGTGCCATTAGCAAAATGTCTCAAATCGTAGCATGTGAG
>JANAVB010015049.1:0-74478 GCA_029216955.1 Iris pallida | reverse complement strand
AATTCTAACTACAACTTTTGTTCCTTTATAGTTCATGTAGGGCTAAAGCTTACAAGTTCAAGTTACAAGACTTCAATATCAACTTTTTAGTCAGGATTCAAGTTTCTCATACTTGGATGCAATATAACTTCCCATATTGTGTGCTTGCAGTGGTGATACTGATGGAAGAGTTCCAGTAACATCGACAAGATATGCATTGAAGAAACTGGGCTTGAAAATCAAGCAAGATTGGAAGCCATGGTACACCAGCTATGAGGTATATATAGATCCGCACTGAACTGTTCAGTATCAGATATCGTCTCTCTTCGTTTCTAATGTGATCTTGCTCTAAATATACAGGTTGGGGATGGACTGTAGTTTACGACGGATTAACGTTCGCCACAATTCGCGGTGCTGGGCATGAAGTTCCGGCATTCACTCCAAGACAAGCTCGTCAACTCGTTGGACACTTCTTGACTAACAAGCAGCTACCATCTGCTCCCTTTTAGCATTGGATATGCTCCATCCCTCGCCAAACTCTTATCTTATAAGTAGCTGATTGATTTTTTTGCTTTTTTTTTTGTTTCTTCACACTAGAAGTGTAGGTAAAGTTTTCAGGAATGATTATTATTTTCGTAAATAATTGAAGTAAATTAGGACAGGATTCTTTCAAGGCAGCTCTATTGAATTTGTTGTTATAATATACTCTTATGAGAACCACTATATATTTATTCATCTTATTCCCTAAGTACCTCTCTTGATCCAAGAAGTGCCCAACCCAACTAGAAGTGTGAAGGTGTTTGAGGACCAAGTCATGGTCTCATGCTTGCCTTTGTCAACACAATATTGCTTCATCAACTTAGGAAAAAAGACACAGAAGAAAGCTCGTTAATTTGCGCTTTAAGATCCTAAGTTTCCTCGAATTGCAACTTGCAACTGTAAACTACATATCATTTTCCCAATTTTCTGCAACTAATTACTACTACTCTCTGTAAACTGTCATCAAACTTATTTATTTAGTTCCTTCTACACAAGCTCCAGCCTATAATTTCTACGAAGAAGCCAAAATTTGCGTATTAGATCTAGAAAGTCCAAAACAAAATTTATTGAACTTACAATATTAATTGAGCCTACAAAAAAAGACTTCTCATGAATAAACTCTAAATAGTATTTAGCGGAACATTCTAAAAATTTGCAAAAATAATCAGATAGTAACAACTTGTAAGACTTATGGATTTAAATTAGTACAACTATTTTACACAACTTGAAACAAATTGACACATGAATATCTTGAAGAACAATCACATCTACTGTCAGTCTTGTATAAAACATATATAATAAATACCCTAAAGATAGACAAAAAAAAATTGATGTTGTACTCATCATGTCACCATACTGTATGTTTCCACGAAGCAAATGAGATGCACATGTTTTGCTGTTATTAATCAAACATAACGTTGAGAATATAACCAAAGGTCATATTTGAACTTCACAAAGCCATACCTATTCCAAATCACTCGTTCAAAAATTTCCTAGCCCCCTATTCTTATTCCCATATCCATATCATTTTTCTACCCTTCATTTATTTTATTTCCATGTACATTGTTTAACAATTACAGGCTTCAAGATGCACACATTGTTATTTATATTAGAAATTATTATTAATGAATCCATTATTATGTATGAAAAAAGTGTTGAGAACTAATAAGGATTTAGTCCCACATTGGAAAATGTAGTATGAAGAGGAGCTAGACTCCCTATAAGTAGTGGAGTAGCCAATCAATAAATATACAACAATTATTCTCTACATGGTATCAGAGCCATAACCACAAAAAAAAAAAAATTCCACCCCTTTCCCAACCCGGCAAACCCCCCTGCCGCCGACGCCCCCTCCCCTCCCTGCCCCCCCCCCCCCCCCCCCGACGACGCCCCCTGCTGCCCCGACGCCCTCCCCCCGACCCCCCGCCCCGACCCCCCCCCCCCCCCCCCCCCCCCGCGACCCCCTGCCCCCTCCGCCCCCCCCCCCCCCCGGCGACCCCCCCTTTGCTGCCCCGACACCCCCTGACCCCGACGCCCCCCCCCCCCCCCACACCCTCTTCCGACCCAACTGCTGCCGCCCCCCCTCCCCCCCCTTTTTTCGAGAAAAAAACCCTAATTTGCGTGAGAGATTATGTGGACGGTTATTCGAAGACGGATGGACGTCAAATGCTTTATTTGCACCATCTGTTCCTAGATTACGCCCTCCGGAATTACAAAATGCTTTTTTGTTTTTCCGTTCTCGATCTGCAAATTAGGATCTATATGCGCGCGTCGGTGTTGGCCACGTTAACTGCGCATTCGTAAGGTCTCTGTTGAAGACTTTACATAAGACGACGACGACGAAGCCGACGAAGACGACGACGACGACGAAGCCGACGAAGACGACGCCGACAATGAATCACAGTTGAAGACACCATGGATTCGATCAGTGGTAAACTGACTGCAGAAGAGATGAAGGCCTTGGTTGATGATATTTTATCAAAGAGATTAACCGAGGCAACCCCACTGTGATCCATACTGATGTGGATCCGTCACCCTACAAAATGGGAAAGCTGGACAAGCTGGAGACGAAGTTGGAGGGAACATCCAACTACTTGAAATGGTCACGGCAGGCCATGTGGACGTTGAAGGGACGAGGCTTGGTTGGCTACGTCAATGGCCAAACCAAGGCGCCAGATGATCCCTCCTCAAAGGAGTTTGCTATTTGGGAAATTGTCAACAATGTTATGGCTGGATGGTTGACAACCTCCTTGACCGACTAGGTGTCGGACAATGTCGAGACGATGGAGGCTGCTGCTGATATATGGCGGACTTTGAAGGATATGTACTCAGGCTCAGGCAATCCTATGCGGGTCTTCCAACTGCAGGATGAACTTGATAGGGTAGCCCAGGACGACCGTACCATCTCTGAGTATGCAGCACTGTTGAAGAAGTACTGGTATGATCTGGATCACTATGATCCTCTTGGAATGGAAGATGCACAAGTCGAACCAGCATTTGCGAAACATTTCCAAAAGTTCTTGGATTATATTTCGTGACAACGGATGATGAAGTTCTTGAAGGGTCTTAACCCTGTGTTTGAGCATAGAAGAAATGTCCTCCTCGCACAGCCCATGCTTCCAACCTTAGAAGAAGGCATAGCTGCCATGGCACAAGAAGAGGCTCGATTGAAGTTGATGCCCAACAAGGGCTATTTCCAGGGAGAGCAAGCCGCTGTTGACAAGTCTGCCCTTGCCGCCTTCAATCAGCCTCCTCTGTGGTCGATGTTTGCCACAACTGTGGTGACTCAGGGCATTACATCAGATTTTGTCCAAAACTCCTGCAAACTCCGTCGAGTGATCGTGGACGGGGTCGCGGAGGACGTCGAGGTGGTAGAGGCGGTTATGCTGGTAGAAGGAAAAATTATTCTGGAGGACACAAAGCTAATCTGGCAGAGGAAGGGGAAGAAAATCACCTGGCTGAGTTAACCCCTCTTGAGAAGGAGTTCCTCGCGAAGTTACGCAGCACGAAGCTGGGTTCGGATGGTAGTCATGGAGCGTCATCTACCTCGGAGAATCACATCACTTGCTTTGCCCAAACCATAGGTATTCCTGTGCGTGCTCTTGCAGCAGGTGTCCACCAACCAGGATGGATTATGGACTATGGGCATCTCGCCATGTCACAGGGTCCCACGGTGAGTTCCAGGACTATACTCACCTACCGACGCCGGAGAGCTTTCAGACTGCTGATGGTAACTCCAGCCCTGTCATGGGTAAAGGCATTGTCGTATGCACCCCTTCTCTGACTCTCACCAATGTCTTACATGCTCCGTCTTTTCCTGTCAATCTTCTTTCTATTAGTGCCATTATTCTTGATCTTAACTGTACTGTTTCCTTTGACATTCCTACGGTGACTTTTCAGGAGAAGGGGACAGGACGACGACTAGGGACTGGCACATGGCATAAGGGGCTGGTGGTACTTGGACAGGACTGGACAAAGCATTGGCATCTCTAGTAGCAGACACACCACCGGAAGATTCACGGCACAGTGTAGAAGATGAATTGCTACTCCACCACCAGCGTGTCGGTCATTCTTCTTTTAAAATTATTAGTCGCATGTATCCGTCCTTATACCAAAGGGCTAATAAAGAAATTATTTTGTAATGCATGTGAGTTGGGTAAACATACCAGAAGCACGTATGTGAGTTCAGGAAGTAGAAGTTCAGCTGCATTTGATATACATTCGGACGTATGGGGCCCTTGTCCTACAACCGGTATTAACGGTTTTCGATGGTTTGTCACTTTTATTGATTGTTATACTCGCGTGACATGGGCCTACCTTATGAAGAATAAAAGTGATGTCTTTGAGGCGTTTCGAGACTTTCATCGCCGGGTAGAAACACAATATGGCACTAAAATTAAGTGCTTACGGTCTGACGATGGGACGGAGTATACAAATAAGAAGGTTGCTGAGTATTTATCCACTCATGGAATACTTCACCAAACTTCTTGTGCCTATACACCGGCACAAAATGGTGTGGCCGAACGAAAGAACAGACACCTGCTGGAGGTCGCACACACGATGATGCTGGCTATGAATGTCCCGAAACACTTATGGGGGCAGACAGTGTTAACGGCCTCTTATCTCATCAACATAATACCATCTCAGGTATTGGACTGGAAGACACCGTTGGAGATGTTTACTGGTGCAACCACGTACACTGTTACACCGGAAGTATTTAGGTGTGTATATTTTGTTCAAGATAATAGGCCAGGAGTTGACAAAATGGATCCTAGAGCGGTTAAATGTGTCTTTGTCGGATACACGGCAACTCAGAAGGGATACACATGTTGGAGCCCAGTTAAGCGGAAGATGTTTGTAAGCATGGACGTTACATTCAGAGAATTGGAACCATATTATGGTTCGAATGACGGTTCAGCATTTGGTGACACACCTAACACAGATGGTGTTAGATGTGAGGGGGAGAAAATAAGCCCATCTGTGGTGGTCGGATCGGTCCCATGCCCGGTCGTGGAAAACTGGACGACAGGGGAAAAAAGCAGTGACTCCGATACAGAAGATGAAGAAGATACATATGTTAAACAGGGAGAGCAACAGACAATGGCAAAGGAGCTCCAAGTCTACAGAAGGAGACAACAGAAGTCCAGTACTGTGCCTGTACCGTGCCCTGTACCTACTGTACCAAGTCCCTCGTCTACTCCTGCTCTAACTCTTGAAGATGTTGCCCCCGTACTGAATCAATCTGATTCTGATGCGGATCTCTCTGACTCTGATGGTATGATCTCTCCACCTCCTATTGCTCCTTTAAGGAGATCTTCTCGCATCAATGCGGATAAGGCTCCTAGTCGTTTTGATGATTATGAACATGATATTGCCAACTACCTGTCTTATTCTAGCATTTCTTCAAATTATCGAGCCTTCATTGCATCATTAGACTCTACTTTGTTGCCCAAAAGTTGGCAGGAAGCAAAGAAGATCCAAGGTGAAAAGCTGCAATGATGGAAGAACTTGGGGCACTGGAGAAAAATAAGACATGGGAGCTGGTTCCATTATCCAAAGGAAAGAAAACAGTGGGATACAAATGGGTGTACACAGTAAAGGAGACGTCAGAAGGAAAAGTGGAACGATACAAGGCAAGGTTGGTTGTAAAAGGATACACAATCATATGGCATCGACTATAATGAGACGTTTGCTCCAGTAGCGAAAATGAGCACCGTAAGAACTCTGGTCTCTATTGCAGCAAATTATGGATGGAAGCTATACCAGTTAGATATGAAGAATACCTTTCTCTATGGGGACCTATAAGAAGAAGTATACATGGAACTCCCGCCAGGGTGCTATGCTACAGAATCAGATGGAGGGACATCGCATAGAAAAGTGTGCAAACTAAAGAAGTCGCTATATGGACTCAAGCAATCTCCTCGAGCCTGGTTTGACAGATTCAGAAAGGCTGTTACAGGCATGGGATACCATCAAGCAAATGCAGATCATATGGTCTTTCTTCAGCATGCAAGAGGCCACATCACTATACTTGCTGTATATGTGGATGATATAGTAATCACAGGTAATGATGAAGTCGAGATCGCTAAGCTGAAGTCAAAACTCGCGAAGGAGTTTAAGGTGAAGGATTTAGGAGCGATGAGGCACTTTCTAGGTATCGAGGTGTGCGAATGCGAACAAGGAATTGTTCTCTCACAGAGAAAATACGCACTAGATCTGCTGAAGGAGACAAGGATGCTGGGATGTAAAGCAGCAGTCACTCCAATTGACTAGAAGTGCAAGTTGGAAGCAGAAGCAGGAGAGCCAGTTGATCGTGAAAGATATCAACGACTTGCAGGGAGATTGATTTATCTGGGGCACACTCGTCCTGATATCTCATTTACGGTGAGTGTAGTAAGTCGCTACATGTATGATCCAAGAACGGGTCATATGGATGCAGTATTTCAGATCTTGAGATATCTGAAAGGGACGCCAGAAAAAGGGCTATGGTTCAAAAAGATGGATGTATAGAAGTTGAGGGATACTGCGATGCAGACTGGGCGAGCTGCATAGACGATAGAAGGTCTACCACGGGATATTGTGTCTTTGTAGGAGAAAACTTGGTCTCATGGAGAAGCAAGAAACAGTCAGTGGTAGCACAGTCTACAGCTGAAGCAGAATACAGAGCTATGGCTTTAGGAGTGTCGGAGTTGCTGTGGGTAAAAGCGTTGCTGACAGAGTTGAAGCTGGACAAGGGAGCACCATTACGTCTTCTGAGCGATAGTCAAGCTGCAATAAGTATAGCTAACAATCCAGTTCAGCACGACAGAACGAAGCACATCGAGATCGATCGATTCTTCATCAAAAAGAAGCTGGAACAAGGAATACTGAAGATTGATCATGTTCGCTCAGAAGAACAAGTGGCAAACTGTCTGACTAAGGGTCTTAGTTCATTAAGTCTGTCGAAGCTATGTAACAAGATGGGAATGATTAATCTATCGCCCATCTTGAGGGGGAGTGTTGAGAACTAATAAGGGATTTAGTCCCACATTGAAAAATGTAGTATGAAGAGGAGCTAGACTCCCTTTAAGTAGTGGAGTAGCCAATCAATAAAATATACAACAATTATTCTCTACAAAAAGTATAATCAAATATTAATAGTATGTAGCAAGCTTCCTTCTTGGGCACAATAGTTGCTGCCATTTGGTCACATGAAATCCTCCACTTTTAACAGAAATCGGACTAACAGTCAAATCCTTTGACCTCCCACATGTGTTACTTTCGAATAGATGAAGATGGCCTTCAATGAACAGTGGCGCACATAGACTCTCTGTGCTTGATCACTAGGCGTGCATAGAAATGCCATGCAGAGTATCAGTAGCACAGAGGATGGCCGCACAGAGAACTCGCGCGCATAAATGACCCGCAGAGAACTTAGCGTTAGGAGTGGCCACACAGAATAATTGCACGCAGTTGAACTACCTCATAGAAAACTTAGCATTAGGAGTGGCCTGGCCAAGATCATGCGTGCATAAATGTCCCGCAGAGATCACTCGCGTATACAGTAAATGTGCAGATAACTCGTGCGCATAAATGTCCGACATAGATCACTAACACTACTAAAATATTGGTATTTAGCGACGAATATTGGTATTTAGCGACGGATTATCCGTCGCTAAATACGACATTTCTGTCGCTAATAACAATTACTGACGGATTACCGACGAAAAACGTATGTCGATAGCTTGAACGTCGTTATGACATATTCGTTGGTAATCCGTCGCTATAGCGACGGAGTACCGACCGATACGCCGACCAAAATTAGCGACGGAATAGTAAATATAAACCGTCGGCAAACTCTGCGACATATTAGCAACGAAATACCGACAAATTTTTGTGAGCCAAAAATACAAATTTTCTAGAACCTCAGCGACAGATATTTTCGTCGCTAACTCGTCTGATACGCTTTTGGTATCAGATAGCACGTCAATGACGAAGTTTTCCGTCGCTAGTTAGTCATTGTCCTTCAAAACTTACGTCGCTATTCGTCGATAAGCCGTCGTTAACCTGCAAATTTTTGAAGCAATCTGTTGCTATTCCGTCACTGGTTAGTCGCTAAGCTTGTCATTATTGTCAGAATAAATGGTTCCTGCTTTTCTCAAACCTGTCAATATATATACAATTACAGTAAAATGATATATAGTAAAATGATATACAGTAAAATAAACTCCAATATATACACAAATTCATCTAGCACCAATATATTAATTGAAATGAACTTTAATATAATCCAAAGCTACTCAATCCATACAAACTCATCCAGCAGTCGTAATATAGTACATATACACAAATTTCTTTAATAATACATAAACTCCCTAAAGTTCATACAAACTCATCGATCAAATACAACCAAAACATACAAACAACAAACTGATGGTGGAGGAGGTGGCGGAGGTAGAGGTGGTTGTCTGCACGCATATATCTGTTAGCCCAATGATTGTATCATATTTTGAATATGGTTAATATGTTAAGTTTAACATTTCATTATCACTAATCTTCATATTATCGCTATAGCATTTCTACTTATGCTTATACCTTTGGTGATATGTGCCTATTGGTTTACATATTAGTGATATGAGCTTATCTATCTTAAATTTAATCGGGTTGCCAAAATCAAAACTATATTTTTGATTGTGGTCATTCAATTAAGTTTAATCATTATGATATCACTAACATTTATGCTATCACCTTAGCACTTATACTTAAACTCAATATTGTCCTAATGTGCATTAAACTTATCATACTTGCTACTATGTATATGCTTTGTTCGTCTAACAGTACATACAGAAAAGCAATAAGCAAGATCAATGTGGACATATACAATAAAGAAATTATGGTGGGCCAAAGACGACGGATCCTATAAGATTTCTCTGAACCACCCGACGACATCTCCGGAGCCACGTACTCGGGGGTTCCGCTGCTCGGTCAGCGGACGGGGGTCGAGGGGGCAGCGCCCCTCGTCGGGGGTTCGGGGGCGAAGCCCCCGAAAGGTATTCAGTTTTCATAAACTGGATATCTTTGGACAGCTGCCGCCAAAGAAAAAAGCCAGCACCTATCAAAGGAAGAAGCCAAGCCATGCCATCATCATTTCAAGACTCTGAAGAAGCCTGCACCTGCTACAGTATATCTGGAGTCTGTAATGAGTCTTAGGAATTATTATAAACACAAAAAATGGATGGCAAAATCGAAAGCTAGGGTAGAAACCAGCCCAGAATCATTTTCGGATGAAAACCAGCATACCGACGGTATACCGGTGCATACCGACGGTATACCGATTTTGTTCACAGAAAGTTTCTGTCCACAAAATCGGTATACCGACGGTATACGGGATCATACCGACGGTATACCGATTCCGTAACATTGAAATTCCAACGGTCAAATTTTCAGCATTAAATGATCCCAACGGCTATATTTCGAGCCGTTGCAATCCCAGACCGGTATACCGACGGTATGCCGACTCATACCGGCGGTATGCCGGTCGCTGACTGAAAAGTTGCTTTTGGCCCTTTTCAATGCTTTGGTTATAAATAGCCTTGAACCCCTTCATTCAAGGTTGATGCTTTGAGCCTAAAAATTTCTAAACCACCAAAGCCTATCCACAAACAACTCTACAAAGCTTTCATTCGCCATCCATAAATTGTGTTAGAGTTATTGAGTTGAAAAGTGAGATCTTCATCTTATTGTATAAGGAGATCAAAACCTATTGTGAAAGGTTGAAGTTGGAGAGTCTTCGTATCCAAACTCTCGGTTGAAGTCGGAGAGGCCTTCGGATTAAAGCTCTCGTGTAAGAAGTTGGCGAGTTCTTCGGATCCAAACTCGTGTGTAACTATTTGCTCAAATAGTGGATAAATTCGGAGAGAGTTCCGGGACTGGATTGCCTCTAGGAAGGATACCAGGATACATCGGGTGTCGGTATTGTTATTGCTTCTTCTCTTGTACTTATATTTTTAAATTGCCCATTAGCTTGTGCTAAGTGCTTGATTAGCTAGCTTGACCCTATTCACCCCCCTCTAGGGTTCCTACAATATCTGCCCTAGGACCAAACTTATGATCCATTATACATCCTGGGCAGGAATGCCTGAAAGAGTCGCCGGCATGACAAGAGGCGTCGTGGTCGAAGCAGGAGCCGTTGCCAGAGGCGCTGAGGTCAAAACTGGAGCCGGTGCTGGAGGCGCTTAGGTCAAAGCAGGAGTCGGTGCAGTGGTAGTAGGAATCAGATCTGCTGTTTAGAACTCTGGTCACCTGGGTCATCTGACTCTGTAGGGCCACCAAAATTTGTGTAATCTGCTGTAAACTGTAGATTCCGTTAGTAATACCGGTTTGTGTATCTGCAGGTGGAGGTGGAGTGGAGATAGAGGAGCTCTGGAATAAACGGATGACTGGGATGCCAACGATTCGGTACCATACACGCTGCCCCCTTTCTCTCTACCAACAGCTTGTATCAATAAGTCATTCCTTG
This sequence comes from Iris pallida, assembly GCA_029216955.1. Lineage (NCBI taxonomy): Eukaryota > Viridiplantae > Streptophyta > Magnoliopsida > Asparagales > Iridaceae > Iris > Iris pallida. Next base: position 63,962 of record JANAVB010015049.1, on the reverse strand, counting down.
CAGCCGGCATCGGTGGCTGACAAGTCCCAGCTTCCCTCTCGGCAGCCCCCAGCAGCAGTCCCTCCCTCACCGACTTGACTCTCTAAAGTCTCATACGTCGCCTATATTTTTATAGTGAATAGATGTAAGCCCCCTGAATTTAGGCTTATTTTTTCAATTTTATAAATTAATTATTTGCAATAGATATTATTATTTGATTATTATTTGATTTAATGTTTTTTTTCCGTGACTTGGATTTCTAGAGCATCAGGGATGCCAGTTCTCTGGAAACTTTCTTCTTGAAGTTTGTAGTAGACGAGATTATCTTCGTTTTGATATATCATGTCCCACTTAAACTCGTTCCCTTGTGCTCTTTTTGCTTCGCACAACTTTATGTCAATTTAGACCATTTGATCGTTGATTAATTATTAATTAATTTTCCACTCTTTTTCTTGATCCTCATATGCACGTTACTGTGACTTTTAATTTAGGAGCACAAGGCTAGTCATTTTCTTGAGACCAACTTGTCATGCATGATCTACTCGAGACGCTCTTCACCCATGACCTTCGTGTCCCACTCAGACACACCATCTTGTGCTTCATTTGCTTCGCACAACTTTTGGATCAATTTAGGCCAATTAATTATCTACCGTAATTTGTGACCTGACTTCCAATTTAATTTCGGGACCAGACATCGATCCAACCTACTCGACCCAAAATATGGATATGGCCCACACGAAGCCTACTATCCGCCTGACACTTGTGTCCCATTTATTTGAGTCCCCACATGTTACTTATTTACCCATGATCATAAATACCCATATTAATTCAATTATTTTACCATGTCCGATTTTGACCCAACCCTCAACCGAACCAACCCAAACTTAATGTTGCCCCCTCATGAATATCCACACACTCATTTTCTTACAAATTAAATATCTAGTTTATCCATTTTAAATATTCATGGATAACCCCTTTAATTAAATCCCTAGAAATAATCTAATTCTCGTTTAATCCTAGCCATTGGTTTACTCTCTACCAATCCCAACCCTATATTTCCTATATAGCAGCCAACTCAACTCCCCCATTAGGTCGGCCCTAAAAACTAGGGAGAGAATATCTCTCTCTCTCCTTCCACAAATTTACTCACACACACAAACAAAACTCTTTCTCTCTCTCTCTTTATTTTTCCTCACACACACACACCATCACCCACAACAGCAAACAGCCGACCCCCCCTACATTTTGGCGGACACATGGCCGACCGACCACCAGTCCATGGCTGAGCCTCCTCCATTCTCCTCCTCCTTCACCATTCTCTCCTCCTCCATCACCACACACCCCACCACCATTAACACATTCATTCATCACCATCATCATCTAACACCACCACCACTTCCATCTCTTAACCACCTTCAACCGCCACCTCCACTGCAGCCTTCGGCCACCACCGGCGATCGCCGTCGCTGCACATACGTGCGCCAGCACGCAGCTGCAACAGCAGCATACAACAGCAGTACGGCAACAGCAGCCGCGGGCGTACGGGCCGCCGTGTGCCGCCGTGCATCGCGTGGCCGGCCGCACCACCTCCGGTGAACCTTCGGACAGGCTCCCGTGGCGAGTCCCCGCGTCCCCGGTGCGAGAAACGCCCGATTCGTGCGTTTGGCACGGGTTCCTGTCGGCGCGATCTCGGAATGGGTCCAGAAATCGCATCTCGAACCAGCAACTTTGCACGCATTTTCTGAGAAATCTGATCGTTGGATCGGCGATTTCTTTGTGCCGTCACAATCTCGGTATATAGCTCTTCACTCCCCTAAATTTTCGTCCGTTAATTTTATCGTTTGATACATCAAAACCGGCCACAAAGTTGACCGTTTAAATTGTATTATTTTTGGACAGTTTTGCGGAGACAACTTCGTCGGTTCGTATCTCCTCCATCGCAGCTCCGTCTGGCATGCCACTGGATCCTATGCGCAGCTGGTATAACCCTTTTCCTACCCCTCCAGTTTCGTTTCCTTGTGAGCACGTTTGATTGGTTGAATTTGACGCCAAAGTTGGCCATCCGAATTCATAATTTCTAAGTTAATTTCCATTTTTTAACCCAGGACTCTGAATTTAATTTTTGACACCACCAGTAGACTCGTGGCGTCGTTCTGGCACGTTTTCATATAGAGTTTGTTAGATTTGGAGGACGTGGGCCCTGGCACCCATTTCAGTACAAAGCGGGCCCCACAGTCCGGGTCAAGGGGACTTTTTGACGTCGGCTCATCGAAATCCAATTCCGAATATACCGTTGAGTTCGTATCGTCATTCTGGACTCGTTGACATATAATTTACTAGATTTTAGTAGACATTGGTTTCGGCACGCATTTCGGTGCAAGTCGGATACAAATATCCAGGTCAACAGGTCATTTTGATATCGGCTCATCGGAATCCAATTCTGGACATACCGTTGAGTTCGTATCGTTATTCTGGACTCGTTGACATATAATTTGTTGAGTTTTGAGGTCATTGGCCCCGACACGCTTTTTCGTGCAAATCGGAATTTCAATGTCCTAGTCAACGGACCAATTTGATATCGGGTCAACGGAATCCAATTCTGGACATAACGTTGAGTTCGTATCATCATTCTGGATTTGTGGACATATAATTTGTTAGGTTTAGTAGACTAGTATTCTTGTACGTTTTTCGGTGCAAAGCGGGTCCGACACGGACACCGTTTTGACCCGAAATTACCTTCTGCCCCTATGTCCAAATTGGACTTATGAATAGGCTATCCTAGCTGATTTGACCATTCTGGACACATTGGTAATGGTTGTTTCATCATCCGACAACATCTATAGGTTTTTATCCTATTATTATAATCTTTCTCCTTTTGTGGTATTTTGAGATCCATCGATTCCAGTGATTTCACAACCACTGAAATTAAATGTGTTGACCCTGTAGATGTTTATAGAGACTAGCTTTGACCCCATTTACCATGGTTGACTACTTTGACTGAATGTCGAAGTAGAGTCAACATTTGACCTAGGTTAAACTAGTTTTGACCTTGGTTGACCACAGTTGATTATCTTGACCAAAAGTCAATCGAAAGTCAACCGTAGCCTAAAATTGACTAGAACTTGACCGAAGTTGACCAGTTGACCCACAGTCAACTTTTAGTCAACGCTAGTCAAGTTTGACCTAGAGTTGACCTATGGTTGACCAGTTGACCAAAAGTCAACTGTAAGTCAACCCTTGACTTAGATTGACTTGCTTTGACTTGCCTTGACCTAGTTTGACTTAGTATGACTTGATTTTACTTCCAAACCCTTATTTGATACAGTATTCCACCTATAGGTCCTCGAGGCACTGTTCTAGGACTCAGTTGACATATTCCACCAGATCGCAGGTGAGTACATTCTCTGATAATATTTCTGTTTTATGATATCGTTTATGTTTCTTGCATATAGTGTAGATATTCTTGTTCTCTTAACACATAGTTCACACGGATTGGTATTTGACTAGATCTCGTCATGAGAGGTTATTCCTGTATTCTTTGGTATATATTGTGCAAGTCTTTCTTGTTCCTTGTGCATTGTATAGACACGATTCCTGCGAAGGCTAGCTACCCTCTCAGAGAATCGTGCGTCATGATGTGTCATGGTTGGATCCACTATACTAGTCGGGGGACGGGGAGTATTGGTGTAGATATGTGGTCAAAGCCTATTGTGCACCCATTGTGCATTGATTGATTGTGAGTGTTGATCATACACCCCACGTATGGTTAGCCAGGCCTGTTACTATTGTGCAATGTCCCAAGTCGGCCACATATTGTAGCTAGTACTCACACACCTAGATAGGTGATTCTTGATTCTTGTACATGTCATGATCAGTTTTACTTGCCTTCTTCTAGCTATAGATTTACAGCTTACCTTGCCATGATACTCACATGTACATTTCGTGATTTCTTGTATATTCTCTCTATTTACTGCTATATTTTCAATATCGTCTAACTAGAATTGTTATGTGAGTTTTGTGCTCGTTCCATCCTAACTGGATATGTTGAAAATATTTTAGGAGTAGTTGTGCCCTCAGTTTTGGACTGCAGGATGTTGCTAGCTGGGGTGGTTCTCGGTATTCTTCACCGTGAGTGTCTCTCAGGAGTTCTAGGTATGGTAGTTATTTAGTTTTGTTATTGTTTCCCTCTATTTTATTCTTGTCTCATATGATCCTTGTAGATTCTAGTTGTTCTAGTGATATTGTTATTATTTCTTGTCTTATCTTCCTTAGTTTTCGTGATGTGACATGAGTACATTTCTAGTTATGGATCTTTAGATGTTGTAGTTAGTATAGGGTACTTGACAGCGCTCTACCGCCGATACTGCGACGTAGGTTGGGCGTGGCCCACGTATTCGTACCCGTATATCCGGTGCGGGTCGTCACAATAGATTTAGAGTTAATATTCATATTTTAGTTACTAAGAATTCACTACCAAAATTCATCGTTTTAGCGACGGCCGTATCCGTCGCCCAGCCGTCGGTAAATGATAATACCGACGGATGGCCGACGGATTTTGGTCAAAAATATCCGTCGGGAAAAGCCTCGTCGCTAAAAAATTCGTCGCCAAGTTGTCACCCAACGACGATTTTGCGACGGATTTCCGTCAACCATACTCATACATCTCGAGACGAATGGCCGACGGATTTTTTTCAAAGCACGTATCAGAAAGTTAATGATACATCGCCTTAGTGATGGCCGTATCCGTCGCTAAATGGTCGATAATTGCATGTCAGAGTATCTGATACGTAATATCCGTCGCTAAATGGTCGGTAAAAGCGTATCAGAGTGTCTGATACGCAATCTCCGTCGCTAACTCGTCGCTTGTAGTCGCTACTATTCGACGGCCTAGCGACGGAATAGCGGCGGTACATCCGTTTCGGTCTTGAATACTAAAAATTCGGTTCGGAGGCGGTTTTGAATATACTAAATTTTATTATTTGGTTTCGGTCCAAACTTTATATACTCCTATATATATATATATATATATATATATATATATATATATATATATATATATACTAAGTTATATATATATATTTTATTTTATTTTTTTAAGTTTTTATATATATATATATATACACACACACACACAGGTGTGTGTGTGTATGTGACGAATATATGTGTGTGTGTGTGTGTTTCGACCCCCACCCCCTCCACCGCCGACCCCAACTCCCACCCTCGGCCCCAATCGGATGCACTACCTCCCCGCGACCCCCACTTCCACCACCGTCGACCCCGCCACCCCGACCCCCGCCACCCCCCCCTCCCCCCAGCCTTCCCCGTCGCCCCGGCCCCCATCGCCTGCACTACCTCCCCGCGAGCCCCACTCCCACACCGCCGACCCCCACCCCCCACCCCCGGCCCCCCTCCGCCCTCCTCCCGCGGCCTCCTCCATCCCCGGCCCCCCTCCACCCCGACCCCCGCGGCCTCCATCCGCCACCCCCGTGGCCTCCATCCGCACCCCCCCGCGGCCTCCCACCACAGCCGACCCCCCCCGGCTCCCCTTCCCCCCCCGCTACCTCCGCCCCCCACCCCCGCGGCCTCCATCCCCCCTCCCCCCCCGCGGTCTCCCACCACAGACCACCCCCCCACCACGGCTCCCCTCCGTCCCCCCCCGTCGGCTACCTCCCTCCCGCCGCCCACAACCACCAAACAGAGAGAGAGTACCTTTGAGAGAGAGCTCCAAGAGAGAGAGAGAGAGAGAAGGAGAGAAATATTTTGGTTCGAATGAAATTTCTCCCCTTCCGTCGGTTCAATTTAAGTTAGGGCTGGCTATTTAGCGACGGACTGTCGATGGATATATCCATCGCTATGTAGTCGTAAAATTTCCCACGAATTTTTATAAATTTTTCCGCCAGCTGAGTGACTACGTAGCGACGACTACAGTTTTCGTCGCTAAATCTCATCAGCTGGGCGACGAACAATCCATCGCTATGTAGTCGCCCAATTTTTTGTGATTTTTAACATTTTCCCACGCAAATATTGACTAAGGAGTGACTACCTAGCGACGGCTACATTGTCCGTCACTATTTCGCCGACGCCTTACCGACGGGTGTGCGACAACTTTTCACCCTTAAAATTTAAAAAAAATATTGCCTGTGATTAGACGGTAAACCGTCAGTATATAGTCGGGAGTCCGTCGCTAGTAGCGACGAACTTAATCCGTCGCTAAAGCGATGAATTTTGGTAGTGATTATTGTTATGGTTAGGGTCTCATACGTCTCCTATATTATATAGGTGAATAGATTTAGAGTTAATATTCATATTTTAGTTACTATTAAGTATCGTTATGGTTAGGGTCTCATACGTCTCCTAAATTTGTCTTTGATTTATAATGCTAATTAGGGTTATGATTTAGAGTTAATATTCATATTAGAGTTAGGACTAACTATTTAGGTAAAATAAATATAACTAGTACAAAGAAGAAATGTAATTAGATATAACTCGAAAAACTTACATAGGCTTTGGTCACCCGATTATCTACGAGCTTTCCATCCTCTTTTGCTTATGGGTACATTCAAAAACTTTTGGAAAGTCGATGACGTTCAGGTCTCTGCCTGCCCTGGCGACCTCCTTGCACTGTAACAATTAAACATCAATTTATAACTAAACATTAAATTTAAATAATTGAAGAAATAATAAATAAGAATACTCACCAACCATCGATAATGCTCTGAAATTGGGATGGATCCACCCGTGTGGTGACCACCCTTAGCACGGGCAGCCTTTGCTTCTCGTGCTTAGCCTTATAGGCGGAGTGTCCATTTCTCTTTCATCGCCTCCCAAAATTCCTCCTTCAACCACCCTTGCGAACAGTGCTATTTAGTTTAGCCAACGCCTTTGGTCGTTGATCATATCCCTCAACCTCTTACTGGCGACGAACTTGAGCACTTTCGAATCGCTGATCTCTGTGCGCGGCCACCAGTACAACTTCTGCAAATAAGAACAAATAAAAATAAATGAGCAAATATTTAAGAAATATTGTAAACAAAGATGATATTATTTAGGCATACCCAAGCATCTCAGCCAATGAATCGTCTATCAAGTAGAATGTCGCCAAAGTTCAGATAGGGACCATGTAATTGATGACGCATCAAGTCGCCCAAATCTCTACCAGCCTGGACGAAAAACCTGGAATTAACAAAACAATGTACTTAATAATAAAGAGAGTATGAATAAATGTGTATAATAAATTATATACTTACGTCGTTCCATCGGCTCACAGCTTGGGACGAGTGATGCCGTTGGCCGCTCTGGTAGAGTAGGAGGGTCTGCAAATCCTGGTCGACGTATGTACACTCCACGGTCGACCAAAAGGTCAGGATATGGATTCGTCCCAGTAAGCGACAGGTGTAGTCTCTAGCATAGAAGATGGAGCACCAGCACCAGTAGGAGTAGATGCTGAGGAATATCAAGGCTAGCTCCATCGGCCGATGAATGAGTGAAAGGCAGAGATAAGCCATCCTCTTCATCAACCAAGTCATCCTCGCTAACTCCTCTGATCTCAACTGGAGTACTAGGAGGAGCAGGAGAGCGGGATGAAGATCCTCGATGTCGTGTACGGCATCGACCCGCCATATGAAATCTGACAGAAATAAAAAAATAGTGTGATGATACAAATAATCAATACAAATCTAATACAAATTAAAAAATGGTGTGTTGATACATAATCAATGCTAATCTAGTAGAAATAAAAAATGGTGTGATGATACTCATAAGTAGGTAATACGTACTAATCTTCTTCATCTTCTTCATATTTCAATTAACTTCATCTTCATCTTCTTCATTTTCACTATCACTTCCACTTTCACCTTCATCTTCAAATTCTTCTTCCTCATCCGATACGTCCATTTTAGACTCCTCCTCTACATGAGGTAAGTCCTCTATGTCAATCTCTTCGTCAACTATATCATCTTCTACAGTAACGTCAATGCCGGCTAAACTTATATATGTTGGTTGAGGCATGACTACCTCATCCTCCTGGTATGCTTGATCTCCAATATTATATTTATTTCTTGCTTAGTTTTGCATACAGCCCACCAATCACGAGTAGTACGTCATCGACTAGGATAACTCGTGTAGTACACTTGGACCGTTTGACTAGCCAACACAAATGGTTCAAAACCTACATATCTTTTTCTATGTTTTATATCAATAAATCCAAACTATTTGTCAATTCTCTATCCTTGCTTAGGTGTAGTGTCGATCCAATCATTTAAATAGCACAATTTTGGTATCAAAAGAGTAATCCAGCTCTACAATATCTTTTAGAATACCATAATAGTCAAATTCTGATCGACATCATAGACTGAACCCCTTACACAAACTCTAATTTTTTTGTATAATTAGCCTCTCATCGACAAATGAGTGATTGATAGACTTATCAGTGGTTCTAAATTTGAAGCAATTGATGGTATATCCATCCCAACATTTCACCCTCTTGCTTGGTCTGATAGCTAGTGCTCGAAGTATTTCGTTCTGCAATGTGCCAGGATGAAAAACCTAAAATATTACGTATCATAACGTCATTAGACAAAGCTTTGACATATTATTGAATTTAGAATAGTTAGATGATCGATTTTAATCCTTACATAATTATGGAACCACGACATAAATTTTCTATCAACCTCTCTAGCAAGATCATCATCATCAATATTAGGTCTCTCCATTTTTATCTCAGTTCTAAAAGTACTATGATAAACGAAAAAAGTTAGAGAACTTTTACAAGTATATAGCAAAATTGGAATATGTAGCAAAACTATGTCGCTTAATTCTCTATATCTTACATTCTATACCACTATTTAGGCAGATATACCGATGAGCGGCTTCAAACTCATCGTCCTCCAACCACTGTAACTTAGAAGCACTTGTAGGCTTGCCACCAATATTGAAGATAGTACAGATTCTACTATTTGGTGCATCGACCTCACCTTCATCATTTCTTGGTGTTATATTCCAGTTTGTTCTGACATGAGTATCGAAGTAGATTGAGCATAAGTTTGAAACCTCCTCAATAATATATGCTTCACATATCGAAGCTTCTACATGAGCCTTATTGCCCACCTTCTTCTTCAGGTGATATAGATATCTATAAATAATATATTCAATATTATAACTATTTGAATAAAATAATTATTAGTACTAGATATTAATTATTTTATACCTCTCAATTGGATACATCCACAGGTAATGGACGGGAGCACCGATACATGCTTCGTAGGCAAGATGAATCGACAAATGTTCCATACTATTAAAAAGCGGAAGGAAACACCTTTTCTAACTTGCACAATATCAATATAATCTTCTCCTCAAGTTCAAACATATGTTGCATTGTCAACTTACTTAAACAAATCTCTAAAGAATATAGATAACTCGGCCAGCGGACCCCATACTTGAGAAGGCAGCATCTCTCTCAGAGTGATAGGAAGTAAACGCTCTATGAACACGTGGCAATTATGACTCTTCATCCCTATCAGCTTGCGTTCGTTGAGATTGACACATCTTGCCAGATTCGACACGTAACCATCAGGGAATCTCAACTTTGTAATCCAATTGTATATTATCAATTTATCATCCCTACTCAATATAAATGGTGCTGAGGGCTTGACCCAGTTACCATTGGATCTTCGTGTTAGATGCAACTCTTGACGCCTATAAATAATTTTAAGTCTTTTCTTGCTTTGGGATTGTCTTTCGTTTTTTCCTTGATATCCATCACTGTTTGAAGATGTTGTCGAATATATTTTATCAATATGCATGACATTAAGATTGTGTCTTATGAGATTGTCCTTCAAATAAGGTAAGTCCCAAAAGATACTCCGCTTTATCCAATGATGGCTATGTCCGAATCCTTCTAAGTGATGGCCCGATCTCGGATCTTCCATTATAGTCAAAAAATCCTCTACCTCTACCCAAACGACATCTGTAGTCAATCTCAACGGGGGAGGAGTTTGTTCCTGTTTACCATCTCTAAAGGCGTCCCTCGTATATAATACGTCTGAACTCCGAACTGCCACAATTGTCACCAACAACTTCAAGTAGATATCGATGTTCTTCTTTAGATTTTTTAGACCGAGTATGATAAGTGTCAAGAATATATAAAGAGTCTTCTAGCACATCCACGGCGGTAGATCGTAAGGGGTCAAAATCACCGGCCAACAAGAGTACTGAGACCTCGACTGTCCGAAAGGAGTGAATCCATCAGAACATAAAGCCAGCAGAATATTCTTAGGCTCTGCAGTAAATCCAGGATGACATCGATAAAAATGCTTCCATGCCTCCCCATCGGATGGATGAGATAATTCTCCTTCATCCATCTTCCGTTCTTTGCTATGCCATGTCATGTGTTCTGCAGTGTTCGAGGACATATACATCCTCTGTAGCCTCTTTGTGATAGAAAAAATTATATGTATTTGTAGGAGCACAACCTTGCTCGTGCAGTTGATTTTTTTGCCCCGAATGGGCTTGTACCGGTTATTGTGACAGAAAATGCATCTGTCTTTATCATTGTTCTCCTTGTAGTACAATATGTATCCATTTCGATGACAATCTATCTTTTTATAGCCTAATCTGAGTTTTCGTATCATCATCTTTGATTTGTAAAAGTTTTGTGGCAAGTCCTTCGCTCCTTTTGGCAGCAACTCTCTAACAAACTGAATTATCCGGTCGTAACATTCCTGCGGTAAGTTAAAATTGGACTTGAGGTTCAACAGCCGCATCACCACCGACATGACAGAATAAGAATCATAATCCGGATATAACAAAGTATCGGCATAGTTGAACATATCATAGAACTCTTTTACAACAGGATTCGGATCCTCCGGATCAAAACTTGGATCGGCACAAGCCGTATCAAATACTAACTCACGTGCCAAGTTTCATTGTCGATATTCGAAGTGATCTCCAAGAGTGGACTCTCCCACCTCTGTATTGAAGGAGGACTGATATTGCAGAACCAAAGGTTTTCCTTGAGCTATCCACTCATTGTAGTTCGGTACGAAACCCTTCTTGTAGTGGTGCTCTCTCACGAGATCTACCTCTTTGAATGGTACATTATGACATTTGACACAAAGACACTTTATGAGCCTTCTGTCCATGAAATAAGGTTGGCTACTGGCGTATCTCAGAAATTCCTCGACGTTTGCCTTGAAATCATCCGTCAAACCAATCTTGCTCTCATGTCGTCGATTGTATCTCCACGAACGGTCAACTAAGTATTGACTAATTGCTTTCTATAAAGAGGCATCAAATATGAAGTATTGAGTAAGAAGATGAAGTATTAAAGATAAAGTATCGAGTTCACTCTACTAACAAAAGCCATGCCATGTCAAAACCTCATCACTAATCCAATTGCCTAAAAGCATAGTTTTCGATATATGTCGATACCGATCCGATAAGGTCGATACTGATACGATTTGTAATATTCCAGTTCGATACTGACCGGTATCCGATACTGACCGATACCGACATTGGGGCCTATTTTTGGGTCAATTCGACAAAGAAATGTCGATCTCGATACTAATAAGAATGGTCCGATACGAATTTCGATACCGATACTTTGAACCTTTCCTAAAATTTGTTAACTCGGATCTATTAGTTCCTACCCTAACATGGTGAAATCGTTGGATAAAATATCAAATCCTTATTAGTAATTCCCTCACCACATAAAATGTTCCAGATTCTTAAATCATATGATCTTCTGTGATGATTATCCCTCTAAGTTGATTAACATAAAGAATATACAGAGAATGATAAGTGCAATTTTTATCATCGGAATGAAAAGAAAGTTCCTATTGGTTTACAAGCAATTAGGGAAGAATCTATCTCATAAAAAAAAACTTGTGAATATGAATAGGTCCCTCCGAATCCAACTGTGAACACCCATCAGGAGCATCCCATTGGCTACTGCCCTCTTACTAGCACTATCATTTTCATCAAAAAAGCTAGAACACGTTAAGCTAATGGTGGTAGCATAGCTTGTTCTAACACAGTTTAGTGAACAACAACAACAACATATTCTTTTGTAGGATCAAATTTTTTTAGGGTCTCGAGCAAAGATTAACAACAACAACAATAACACTTTCTCTGCCAACAACAACATAATCTAAATATAAAAAATGTAAAACAATTAAAAAAAATTACCTACAACCGGGGGAGGGGGAGGGGGCCGGAGAGGGGGGCTGTAGAAGGGGGCTGTAGAGGAGGGGGCTGTAGGGGGGAAGAGGGGAGCTGTAGGGGGCAGAAGGGGGGGCTATAGAGGGGGCGAAGAGGAGGGTCGGGGGTGGAGAGCGGCTGTAGAGGTGGGCAAAGAGGAGGGACAGAGAGGGGGGCTGTAGAGGGGGCAGAAAGGGGGGCTGTTGGGCGGTCGTCGCTGCAGAAGAGGGGTCGGAAGGAGGAGGTCGGAGGACGAGAGGGGGTCGGGAGGAGGAGAAGGTCGGAGGAGGAGGGAGGTCGAGAGGAGAAGGAGTTTGGGGGGAAATTTTCGTTTGGGTGAAAATTTGAAATGAGGAGGGAGGGTTACTATGCCAATTTTACTGATGGGTAGCGTCAGACGTTTCTGTCAGTAAGTTGTCGATAATGCTTTACCGACGGACCAGTGACGTATATAACGACGTAGTTTTATAAGTAATTCTATATAAAATGTCAGTCGCCTGTCTATTGCTAATCCGTCGCTATTAGCGACCAATATTTTTGTCGATAACTTCTGTCAGTAAACTACAAATTTTTGTAGTGTAACACAAATTATTGCCGCACAAAGAACTTACCTAGAGAGTTCATGTGCGCCTAATCAACAACAGACATGGCTCCCTACACGCGTCTCCTTCGAGCAGGTTACAAATTGATAAAAAAATTGTTCTACTTTTTGCAATCGCAGTTGCTACAATGAGTAAGAACAAACACAAGAAAAGTAAAACACGTGCTTCTCTTCACAATCGCATTTGCTACAACGAGACAGAACGTCCACATGAACAAAGTTCTAGAACTAGAAAAACCATGAAGGAAACACATTACTGGGGTGTTGAAGATCACCATTGCTCAAAGCAAGATTTGCCCTGTTCGACGATCTACTCCCAGGAACTAGCAATTTCTGGGATGAACTTCTGAAATGCTTGAGTCACCTCAAGATGAACTTGGACATAAAAAATCACACCAGTTTGCTGCCGCGGATAAGACTTGCGCACATAGAATCTTATGTATATGGGTGGTTGGCTACTTTCTATTTGGTTTCTCTTTGAGGAATCACAAAATCATCATTAATAACAGCCAAGAAAGACAAAGGAGGTCACATATTTATAGGAAAGGTTCTCACTTACCTCTATGCGTGTCCATACCATATCCTATCGGCTAGTCACGTAAGTCTGCATGCAGACTGATTTGATAATGTCATACCTATTTGCGGCATGCAACCTGCAATAGTCTGCTCTGACAGTAGCATGCATGTGATATACGCATGCAACCGCGAAGTTTACTGAGACCTATATACCAAGGGATTATGTACCGAGAGCTATACGCAGATGGTCTTGCATACACAACCTCGCACATACAGCTGTTTTCCAATAACAAAAAGTTGAAAGAACTTTTGTATTAATCAAACAAAAAAGTACACAAAAACTCCTAAACAGGATTTTTAAGTACAATCTTGCTTCTGGAAAAGTATGACGATGGAGATCGAACACTACAGCTGATTCTTTTACTCTCTTGACAATATGACGAGGTGACAGTGGATTACAAATCTTTGCTCCACAGTAAGCAGAACAACAACTCGGGTCTCTCAGTTTTATGCAAAAACTCTCCATGTGTCTCGAATGAAGGAAGACTACTTCTATTTATAGTAAGCTGGAAAAATCTACCCATGCATGCATAAGCGATGTGCTTATGGTTTATGGCGCGCAGGAGCACTGCTCGCATGATTTATGTTGCTACCTGACACTTCTGAAAAGAATACGGTTGCCATTGTCCGTACAAAGCGAAGCTACCCACCACGTAGTGGTGGTTGGGATATGGCTATTGCTGCGATCTTGGGCTGTTGACACCCGTCATAGGCATAACCAAGTCAGAGACACGTGGCACGTACCCTGTTCGACATGACAAAGGTTGAACGAATTTTTTGTATTATGAACGTAAAAAAAGTACAATCGATTCTTATGCAAAGAAATCTAAGTACAAAAGTTTCTAGAAAAGTGTGACTGTGGAGATCCAGCACTGCAGCGGCTCATTTACTCCATTGATAATCCAATGATGATATGACACTTGCTCTGACTTTCTGGTGCCTTTTATGGAACTCTAGGGTTGCCAATCAGGAGGATGCCGAAGTTGAAGATTTTGATAATTTTGTGGATCTTCTTCTCCATGTCGATCCTCTTGTTGGAGGAAAACCTCTCATATTTATAGGGGAAAGGGGCACATATGCAATGTGTATTAGGGTTTCAAGATATGAAGGAATCTGTCGTCCTTGTACGGTGTGGGCTTCTGTGGCGCTGACACGTGGCGGGTGCTGAGATTCCACTCAAATGAGATCACTGGTGGTTATCAAAATAACCGAAGGAGGTGACACGTGTCGCGTGCCGATTTGCTTACTCGGATGTAGCCGAGCAAATCTTAGGATTTTATCTCAGATTTAGATTCTGTGTAATTTTCATCCGAGATTTAAATCAATATGAATTTATCAACTTGATCAATCCTAATCCTATCTTTGAGAGAGGCGATTTACGAAAATCGATTGGATGGGACCATGTCGTCTGTGCTTCAGGCAAGGCTGGCTACGCTTCTGGGGCGACGAGTAGATTGTGCTTCTGGAGACGACAGAACCTTTGTACTTTAGGGCGACAAGTGGACTATGTTTCGAAGACAACGGGGCCTCTGTGCTTTTAGGGGCAACGAGTAGGCTGTGTTTCGGGTAAAGTCACTGTGCTTTAGGGCGACAAGTAGGCTGTGCCTTCAGATAGACCATTTTACTGTGCTTTAGAATAGCAGTCGGGCTTGTACTGGAGGCAAACGGTCTCTCCCAAGTCTCTAACGAAAGGTAGTTAAGCTTCTGGGTCAGATCAGAGTGCTGCGCCGTTGGAGTTGAGGTGGTGTGAAAATATCACCAATCTGCACGTAAGGTGGGCGTAGGAATGTAGCTGCGCCTCTGGATTGAAGGCCTTGGCTTTGAAGTCTTCACTTAAAGAGCAATGAATGATCGCTCCTTAATAAACGACTCCCTCTTAATTACCACTATTATTTAGGAAATTTCAAGGGTCCTTGGATAGTATAGGTCATAGTCGAATGAACTTTATTTAATGATGTTCATCGTGCAGAGTCCTAGGGTCATCCTATTAATGTGGGAATTTGGACCGTCGGCCATGTGGCCTGTATTTTGGACCACTCCCGCCCTATATAAAGGGGGAGTTTCTTCTGAAGAATCACGTCTTCTTCCTGGCAACCTTCACCACCATGCTGGATCCAGACTTTACTTCGAGCGGCGGTTGGCCTTGCATAAATCGACTGTTGGTTGAGGATTCCTTCGCTCAAAGGGGCTATGCCTCCATAGAAGAACTGTTGACGAGCCCTGGAACGTGCTGGAACACTTCTCATAAGGAGTTCGAACCTGGGCAACGCCTTGGAGGTCTTCGAGGTCCTGACGACCTAGCTTGTGGGTGGATGGCCAGCCCGAAGAGCCACAAGTTGTGCTCTGCCCTGCCCATTTTAGGCTTTTGAGACCTTTTGTGCCTTCTGGAAACCCGGGCCAATTGCTGCTTCAGGAAGTTGCTCGTTTCAGTCGAGTAGCTGATGCGCTTTTGGAGGGTTGTACCCATAAGAAAGTCAGAATATGCTTCAATGGGGATCAATCTTCCAGTATGCTTACAGAGTAGAAGAGGGACTGCGCTTTGACGAAGACTAAACCCCTTGTAGACTCCTCTCGGCTTTGCTGAATCTGTAATCGATCCTTTGTAGAAGAAGTAGGATTAGTCTTTTACGTATAGCCTTGATGAATTTGTACTAGATCTTTGTAGGCATAATAATAAAACTTCTTTCCATATCTTCTGTTGTCTTTTTAATACTCGGTCTGCACCTTTGTATCATCTGCGATGCAGTGGAGGAATGTTATCAGCTAAGATTTTTATGCTTCTACAAGACCCCCTCAAAGTGTTCCGAACTTGAGTCAAACTCGGGATACTTTGAACAGAAGCATGAACATGTGGCATGAGCGTACGTGCTTGGCGATGTTTCAGATTCTTGTTTCTGTATAGGAACTCTTCTGTTCCCCTATTTTTTCTTCAACATAAGGAGGGGTCATTATAGAAGAACACCTAACCAGAGGTAATATGAACATGGTAGGCCTAATCTTCGCTGGGATGTAAAATAATAATTCAGAGGTAGTATGAACTTGAACCGTTTTCTAAACATCCATGATAATCATAGGATCAATACGGAGAGAACGACTACTCAGAGGTAATATGGACGTGGTAGCCGCATCATCGGGGTGTAGAGGAGCAATCCAGAGGTAATATGGACATGAAGTGCTTCATCTACTGGAGGGAAGATGTAGAATAAGGGAATCCCCTTACCAGAACCCATATGCACTCTTAGGGGATGCGAGAGCCTATGACGGTTTTATCTTCAAGCGTAATACTTCTTTAGGAACTTGCCGTTGATGGGAATCATTAGCAAGTCACCATTGGGTTTGGCTAGTCGATAAGCACCGTTGGAGTATACTGTTTCTATGACGAACGGTCCTTTCCACTTGGGCTCGAACTTTCCAGCCGTCTTGTGAGTCATCACCATCGGCCTGCGCACTGCTAAGACGAGGTCGCCCACTTGGTATGATCTTTTTCGGACTCTTTTGTTGAAGGCCCCAGAAATACGAGTTTGGTAAAGCTCGATTCTTTGCTGTGCTAGCAAGCATTTTTCATCCAATGCTTCCAACTCTTATAACCGTCTGTGCTTGTTATCTTCGTCAGTCAGCTGATTGGTGATAGTTACCTGTAAGGACGGGATTTGAATCTCCAAGGAGAGTACCACTTCATTTTCGTATACCAGGGCGAACAGTGTGTTGCCCATTGGTGTCCGTACAGTATGCCCATAGGCATTCATCCAACTTATCGTTCCAGTCGCGTTTATTAGATGACACAACTTTCTTGAGTAGTTTGAGGATAGTTTTGTTGAGTGCTTCGGCCAATCCATTAGACGTCGGGTTATAGGTCGTTGATGCCACGCTCTATATTCAGTTCTTGTCACAGAACCGCTGGAAGGCATGGCTCATGAACTGGGGGCCATTGTCATAGACAATTCTTCTGGGGACCCCGAACCGGTAGATGACGTAGTGCTTAATGAAGCTGATCACGTTCGAGGCTTTTACTTCTGCCAATGACACTACTTCCGCCCACTTGGAGAAGTAATCCATAATGGCAAGGATAACCGATGTCCTTTGGAGGAAGATGGGCTGATTGGCCCAACGATATCCATTCCCCATGCTTCAAATGGCCAGGAGGCTATAGTAAAGTGTAGATGTTTCGAAGGTCGGTAAATGAAGTCTGCATGCAACTGACATGCCCAAAACTTCTTCGCATATTCCACGGCGTTCGCCATTATAGTGGGCCAGTAATAGTCCATGCGACGCAGTCAGTCTTACAATTTGGGCCCGGGTTGATAAGCTCCACATGTCCCATCGTGTGCCTCTCGGAGCGCTTCCTGTGCCTCTATCTGGGATAGATACCGGAGGAGGAGTCCATCATAAGAACGATGGTACATCATTTTGGTAGGTGTGTCATTGAAGAATCGGAGGGAACGTCTTCTGACGGAAGCCACCTCCGTCGTTTCTTCGGGTAGAATCCTGTAGACCGCGTAGTCGATAAAAGGAAATGCCAGTCCCGTACGTCTACATTAGCCTCCGCTTGGACTGAGTAACTTTGGCATGTGTGCAAAACATTCTTCGGACAGACAAGTTCTCACCCCATCACTGTAACGGTGTATTGGGATCTTCCATGTGCTGCGAGAGCGGCGGCGAGACCGGTGAGGGCGTCGGCCTCCAAATTTTGTAAACATGGCACATGTTCTATAAAGAAACCTATAAACGTGGAGATAATGTCGATGGCCACCTGATGTTAGGGGATTAGGTCCTCATGACAGACCTCATATTGCTCTCGAACTTGGCTAATAATCAGCTTCGAGTCCCCATAGGCTTCGATGTAGTCAACCCCCAACTGTTTAGCGAGTTGTAGCCCGATGATAAGGGCGTTGTAATCAGCAACGTTGTTGGGACATGACTCACCGAGGGAGTAGACACGATGGATGGTCAGGCCGTCAGGGGTAACGAGGACAACCCCCACTCCCTTTACAATCTCACCATTGGGTCATGTCCTTAAAGTACCATCAAAGAACAGTTTTCATACGGGGTTGTCTGAGGCAGCATTAGATTCTAAGACTTCATCGGGATATTGTCATAGAGCTTTGATGGCTCTGGCACAGGGTGTGCTACTAGGAAATCGGCCAACGCTTGGCCTTTAACTGCCTTATGAGGGATGAACACCATGTCATAAGGAGTTAAGAGTATTGCCAGGTGGCTAACCTCGAGTTCAAAGCCCCTGCTTGGTCATGAGGACCCTGAGGGAGTTGATTCGAGAGATGATGTGGATCGTCTGTCCGGTCACATAGTGACGTGTTTTCTGAATGTCAAAGAGTAAAGCAAGACACTCCTTCTCGACAGGATTGTATCGGTGCTCGGCTCCAATCATGGTTCTGCTGAGGTAATAGATGGCCTGCTTGTGTCCTTCATCGCTCTTCTGGGCCAGTAATGCCCCGAGAGAGTGATCCATGGCTCGGACGTAGAGTAGAAAAGATCTTCCTATTACTGGAGCTACCAGAACAGGGGGACTAGTGAGGTACTTCTTGATGTCGTCGAATGCGTGCTGGCACTCTTTGGTCCATACAAAGGAGACCCCCTTTTTCATCAGTTTAGTGAAGGACTGACATCGACCATAGAGATTTGCTATGAATCTTCTGATGTATGCCTGACGTCCTTGTAGGCCTCGAAGTTTCCTAAGATTCTTTGGGAGAGCCATGTCCAGAATTGCCTTCGTCTTCTCCGGGTCAATATGGATCCCCTTCATCGTGAGGATGAAGCCTAAGAACTTGCTGCTGGAGATGCCTAGGAAGGACTTGGTAGGATTCAACTTTAGTTGGTGCGCCCACATTATATCGAACATTGTTCGTAAGTCGTCTAAGTGGCTGGACTTGGCTTTGATCTTGACGGTAATGTCATCGACGTAACACTCCACCGTCTTTCGAAGATATTTGCAGAATATTGTACTCATAGCCCGCTGGTAGGTTGCACTCGCATTCTTCAATCTAAAAGGCATAAATGTATAACAGTATATCCCTTTCGGAGTCCGGAATGAAGTATACTTTTTGTCTTTGGGGAACATCTTGATTTGGTTGTAGCCTGAGAAGCCATCCATGAAGGACATACGCTCGAATCCACAAGTGTTGTCGATCATCACGTCTGTGATTGGGAAAGAAAATTTGTCTTTTGGATAGGCCGAGTTGAGATCCCGGAAGTCTATGCAGACTCTAATCTTCCCATTCTTTTTGGTAACCGGCACGATATTGGCCACCCAATCAAGGTGCTGTTCTTCGTGGATGAAGCTACTCTCAATAGTTTATCGACTTCTTCTTCGATGACGTCCATAATATCGGGACAGAAATGAAGCTGCTACTGTTTGATAGGTTTGGCGTCAGATAGAATATTGAGCCGGTGCATGGCGACTTATGGGTCCAAACCCGCATATCTTCATAGCTCCAGACGAAGACGTCTATATACTCCCGGACCAGCTATACAAGAGAATCTTTGTCGTCTCCTGTCAGGTTTTTGCTGACAAAGATGGGTTTAGGGGAAGTTTTATCCCCTAAATCGATCTGGACGACTTTGTCCTCGGTGGGAGGCTCTCGCTGTTCAAAACGCCATTCCCACTGAGAGCCATGGCGTTGATCCCAGGGCTCTTCTTCGAAGAAATCGAGTGCATGGTATTCTTTCTCTGCGGGATCGTCTATGGAAATTATGTTGACGGATAGTACCTTTTGGAGGTCTCGACCTATACTCGTATCAAAATCCCAGGTTGAAGACTCAGAAGAATGCGAGTATAGTGGAGCCACCGATTCTGAACTCTCCGAAATGGTCGTAGGAGTAATATATCCCAACCCCCGGCAAGTACGTTGGTAGTAGTTCTGAGGCTTCTCCTTCGAAGTACGAACTCGTAAGGGAAGCCGCCAACCTTTGCCATAGTTTAGCCCTTTGTTGCTGTTCAGGTCGTATCCCATCTTCTGGATGAGATATTTGGCTTGAGTAGCATAGCGGTAGAGCTGCATCTTGTCGTCGTCGGGTTCCAGTTCTCCTGGGGCTAGCCGCTACGGATGTTCCAGTTGACCGAATGATAGGTTGCTCCTCTAGATTCCTTGGCGGGACTAGGAAGTAGGAGCCTTTGGAGGAAACAACTCGGTTTATAAGGTTGGCGGTTGTCACTTGCATTTGTAGAGTACATAGAGCGTTGTCTAAGAAGTACTTAGTGTTCCAATACGCACAGAAGTAATTCGAAGATAACTTTCTATTAAAAAATACAAAATTTTATCCCGAGGGATTACATCATCTAAAGACTGTACCTCTGTATTGGCGCAGACGTCATCTTGTAATTCCTCGTGGGTAAGAGCTGCTGCAGAAGGAGGTGGAGGATATTTTTGCTTCATTTTGATCACCGCGGGAGGTGCAGCCAGTGTATCATGCAGTTTTAAAGCGGGTGTCTGAGCCTTTCGGGAGAGCTTTATTTGTAGGGGCTCCTGGCTTGATAACGTCGGAGGCGGCCGTGTTGGAGCCTTGCTCCAGAGTTTGATGACCAAGGGGCTGGAGTCTTAGGTGGCTTATCTTTCAGTCGAACCCTCATGGGTCCTTCCGTGACGGCTGCAGCTTCTGCTTCTGCTTCGTCATTGGTATCGTAGGACTCGTCATTCCAGGGGAGTGGTTTATAAAAATCGGCATCCGTACAGTATGCTTCGAGAGCTTAAAACTGGTCGATATCAGCGAACTCTGTCTTTACGGCCGCATCACTGACCACGTACTTCATGCACTGGTGAAGGATAGAGGGGACGATCATGTAATCATAGATCCATGGCCGCCCAAATAATATGTTGTAGTTTATGTCCGCATCGATGACGTAACAGGTAACCTCAATGTGAAAATCACCTATTTGACACTTCAATCGGATCTTGTCTAGAGGCTCACTCTTCCCCGCGTTGAAGCCGCTGATGGTGGTGTTCGATGCCGTGAGACGGTACATCGGATCCCTAGAGCTTGGAGCAGACTTCGAGGGATGGTGCTGAGCGATGAGCCCGGATCGATGTGAATGCGATCGACCTTGATGGCACCCACGTATCTTGTATAGTACATGGGTCGGTTGTGCCGGTTGTTTTTTAGTAGCATATCATGCTGCACGAAGGTGATGTTAGGAATCACCTCGACCACGCTATGGCAATGCGGATATGTCGTCGGGTCTTCCTTGGGCTGCTTCACCTGTGTGAGGTAAGCCTCTGCATTCTGCAGTACCTCGCTCAGGGCGTCCTGAATCACTTTGAAAAGCCAGAGAAGCTCGGAGAGTGATAACTGAGCCGGCGTGTTGGCCAGCTGTGTCTGTATATCGAAGTTGTAGTACTTGATCGGGTCTGCTGCCGAATCCTTTCGTAGAGGCTTATCGAAGCGGACCTCCTTCTGTTTCTGCTTATCTGCGGTAAAAGGTTGAGAAGGTCCGGTTTGTGCTGTATCGGGAGTAGAATGGGTCGCTAGCGAGGGCATCTCTTCTTCAGGAGCCTGGTCTTTCTCTCGCTGTAGAGTTGAACGAGTGGTCACCCTGGTGTCTTCTGTCGAGGAGGAGACCATGCAACATGTGCTGACCTTCCTCCCTTTAGTTGGGCGTACTGCTGGCGTAGTCATGTCAGGAGTGAGATTTGGATGAACCCACATTACTTTACCTTGCAATATCGTGAAGGGGATGAGGCCCTGAGCATTGTCCTTAGCGGCGGAAGGTTGACGACTTCCATCATTGCCTTTGGGATGGGGACGACGCCATCTTGAGTCTCGGCTATCAGGAAGCTCCAGAACTGTATCGTGACCATGTTGGCGGTCACATCTTGTAATCGAGGAAGATGACTTTGGCATCGATAAGACATTGAATCTGTCTTTTCAACACGTAGCAGTCTCGTGTTGAGTGGTGGATGTACCGGTGGTAATGGCAGTAGTTAGGATTATCCACCTTTTCTACTTTGTCATGATGCTTGGAAGGTGGAAGCTGCAGCCTGCCGTCCTTGGCCAGCATCTCGAATAACTCGAGAGTGTCTTCGTCATTGACGGAGTAGGTTTTCTTCGGCTTCTGCGCTTCGGCTGGCTTGGAGCTCACGAGCGCTAGACCCTTTGTAATATTTGTTTGCCATTAAAATCTTTTGATTTAATTTCAATACAAACAGAACAGTGTTACAATGTAGGACTTAGATGCAGTCCTAGGAGTATACTTTTGATTATCTGGGTCCCTTGTGCCGATGGAGCGAGTGGTAATGCGTTGACTCCGTTGACGATCTGACGACGGTTCTCGGTTCTCTGAAGATCTGGGTTGCTCTAGGAGCAGAAGCTTGCGGAGAGGAAGAAGACGTTGAGTGTCTGTATCTGTCTCTCTCTATGTGTTGTCGATGGTTGTACGACGTGTCTCTGTCTGTATGTGTCTGAAAGAAGGAAATGATCCCTCTATTTATAGCTTTGCAGGCTGCCTGCTCATACGCGCATGTAAGATGCGCCTGTACGTGGGGATGCCACGTGGTAGTTGCTGATGGAGGCGCATAGGTGATGCGCCCTGATTAAGGAGTTGAACTCTTTTCGTTGCTGTCGTGGGCTGCGGTAGAGCTGGCACGTAGCAACGGAGAAGATCTTTCAGTTTCTGAGATCTTGGGTGATTAGCACCCTTTTATAGGCCGAATCAAGTCAAAGGACGCGTGTCGTCGGTCCATGGCTCGAAGATCTCGGATTTGGTGGGGAGTGATCTGATAGGATGCGCCTGGGATTGGGCGCATGAGGAGGCTTTGGCTCGTAACCTTTAGGAGTCACGAACCAGTCGAGGCGCATGGCTTTTGAGGCGCATGCGGGGCTTCAGTAGTGACTTTACTTCTGTCTTTAGGGATCAGAGAAAAGTCTGAGGCGCATGGCTTTTGAAGCGCATGCAGAGATTTGGGCGCATGGCTGCAGAGGCGCATGCGAACTGGTTGGGCGGCCACGTGGCTTGTAACCGCCGGAGGGAAGCAATGATGATGCTGACGTCGGCGACGCTTCGTCTTCTGTAAAAGCTGTCAAGTTCAGTCCTCGGGGGACGTGCTGCCAACTCTGTCAAACTTCAGCATTTAATGTTCTTTTGACAGATGATGGGTTTGTTGAGTGGGCGCATCGATCGGCGTTCCACTAGGCGCATGGGGACGCATGGGGGCGTATCCTTTGAAGGGAGCTGGGCGCGTCAGCACGATGTGCGGTCTGGCCGGCACATCTATTTTGCATGACACGTCGTTATGGGCCCGACTGTTACGTTCTTCGAGTGCTTTAAATAGTCTTTCTTGACTTGGCTGAATTCGAAGCGTCAAGTTCATCACCATTTAATGTAAATTCATTGCACGGGATTCGGAGAGCCAGCCACTTGGCATGGGTTTGATTTGCCCGGCCTATAAATAGTAGCATGGAGAGGGTTTGCTTCTCGTTCTCTTACGTCCTCCCAAAATAAACTTGTTTGCTCGAGCACATTCTATTGACGAGATGCTCCCGAGGGTGAAGATGTGACGTATTGTCTTCATTGATGCACTTGAAGGTGACTGTTACATCCAAAAGTCGGAGTCGATGGGCTTCCGAGGCAGGCAGAAGGTGCCTGTTGCATCCAAAGATCGGGATACTTGAGCCTCGTCTCCGTTATGCTGGAAGAGCCGCAGATCAGAATTGCGGTACTGCGGCTTTGGAGGCTCTTTCTTCTAAAGCTGCTCCTTTAGCCGTGTTTCGATTGCAGTCTTCCTTGGTCTTTTGGAGGCTCTTTCGAAGCTAGAGGGTTGATTGCCACCCTCGTTCTGCTCAATAAATTCTTTATGAGTCGAAGTATTTGATGGCGCATATGCTGACTTCATGATGCGCCTGTCTGGGACGCTGAAGGGCGGCACATAACTGAGCTGCTGAAGGGATGCACATAACTGAGGATGCACATAACTGAGCTGCTGAAGGGATGCGCCTGGCTGAGAGCGTCATGGCGAGATATGCCTGTTTGAGAGCGCATGGCGAGATGTGCCTGTTTGAGAGTGCATGGTGGTTGCTGCACCTAGATGTAGACTTAGTGTCTTTTCTTTGTAGAAATTCTCCTTTGTACAGCTCGTGTAATAGACTTTTATATGAAATAAAAATCTTCTTTTAATGTCTATATTTTTGCTTTGCTGTGCCAAGTACTTCCTCTGAGCTCCCTGGCGCATGTAATGTTTGGCGCATCGGATTTCTGGTCCTGAAATTCTATGCTTCTACAAGACCTCCTTCAAAGTTTTCAAAACTTTTTGTCAAGTTTTGGAATACTTTGAATAAGAAGCATGGTGGTGTCTTCTACGGGGCGCATGACTGTTCGGGCGCATGATCACTCCGTGCATCAGTGATGGGGCGCATGCTCCTCTCAGTAAATGCGAATGATGACGCTTCGATAACCAAGAAGATTAATGATGATCTTTTTGGATTTATTTACAGTTATCTCTTCACAAAACCCGAGGCGGCGGCTGAGATCACACTTCATCGGTTCACGCGTGCGACTAAGCCTATAAATAGGCGTGAGATAGAGAGAGAGAGTTCTTCCTCTCTTTGCTTTCCTCTTTTAGAGTTCTTGAAAAACCCTAACTTCCTTCTTGCAAGAAGTGGCTCCCAAAACTCCTCGCGGCGGTGCTGGCAAGGGCAAGAAGCCTGCGGAGTTCGTCGAGGAGGACGTTCCTGTCACCATTGTGACTTCAGCCAATGTTCGACTGTTTGCCATTGATTGTAAAAGTACAGAATAATTATCGGAGGACTGAACTTAGACTCACAATACAAACTCGCTCGTACAAAGAAATCCTAGGGACGAAAACCTAGGTACAACAGTCTAAGTATGATTGTTTATTTTAGATTATGGGGGGTGATGATAGAGGCTCGGAAAAGCGACGGCCGCTCTGCCTTACTCCTTGGACGATCGGTACGCAGCCTTGACTCGGGGAAGATCTGCTTGGTCGTTGACGAAGAAATGCCTTCTTGCTCTCTCTCTGATTGCTCTTCTGGCTTCTCTCTCTCTGTGTATATTCTCTCTCTGACTATGGGGGAAGCCTCTCTGTGTATACGTATTCTTCTCTGGTTTCTTTTTGTATATCTCTCTATATCATAAGGGAATGGCACCTTGCTATTTATAATAGTGGGATGTGATCGCTAGGGTTGCCAATGATTAGCTCTTGGAGATGGCGGCAGCTTGGAGATTGATCAATCCAGGCCGTTCATTTCTGATTGTGACGAATCAGAACCATTAAGGGTAGATTACACCAAATCCCCATTAGCAATTAATGCTGATTGGCATAAATCTCCCTTATAATGATTCTCTCATATCTGCGAATAAATCAAATTTATTCTCCTGCCACGTGCCCCAGATCATTGGGATTCGACCCGATCTTGGAGTGCCATAAATCTGGGAGATTGATCGGCTGAGGACACGTATCCTGAGATGGTAAGACTGGAACCGCATGCAGATTGGGCCGCATGAGATTTGGGCCGCATGAATTGTGGGCCGCATAAGACTTGGGACACGTGTCAGGGCTGTCTGGGCAGTGGCCCCCTCCTTCAGACTTCTGAACCATATGATGAGCCACATGAACCGCATAATGGTGTGTCTGCTTGAACCACATGGGCATGATCTTCTTGAGCCGCATAGGGATGATTCCACTCGAGCCGCATGGGAATGATTCCACTCGAGCCGCATGGGAAGTCTTCACTTCGAGCCGCATAAGCACACCCACGTGGCAGGGCCACGTGGCATTTTGTTGCTCTCGGGGGATCGTGTCAGAGATTTCTTTCCCTTCCCTAGAGATTTATCATTATGGCAGAGTCATAATTACCTGCTTTGGTGTCAGGTCTATCAACTTTTCAGAGGGGTCAGCCGTCAAAGCAATTAATGCAGCATGGATCGGAGGGGAGCGCTGTCACGCCACGTGTCTTCTGAGCCGCATGGAATGCCTCCGGCCGCATAGCTCCTTATGCCGCATGACTCCCTGAGCCGCATGCGTTTTCTGAGCTGCATGGGTCTTTCTTGGCCGCATGAGTCAATTTCTTTAGTATTTTCCATGCTTCTACAGGACCCCCTTCAAAGTTTTCAATTTGTAAAATTGAAATACTTTGAATAAGAAGCATGGCCGTGCTCTTCTAACCACATATGAAACCCTGACCGTATAGAGATCTTGGCCGCATAGATTGTTCAGCCGCATAGCTTCTCGCCACGCCATTATGTCAGGCATGCAAACCTTTTTGGGGCAGGATCCTAGGAGTTTCTGACCTCTAATTAACTAGTCCGTATCGATAGCCGAAGAGTCGACTACTTTGTACGAAGCGTCGGTCTTGGTCCTCCTTTCTCTATAAATGGAAGGGTATTTAGAAGGATTTCTCTCTTAGACTCTTTCTGATTAAGATTTCTGTCTTGCTTTCTTCTTCCAACTGACAAACCACGATGGCACCTAGGGCTTCCAAGGCAGTGAAGAAGGTTGTGGCTAGGAGCAGGAAGTCGGCTTCGTCTTCAATTGCCGCACCCCCCGTTCGTCTTGATGTTCATGTTGTCGTCGAAGGTAAGGACTGTGCGGAAGATTGGGTGCTCTGAAACCCTAAAAGATGCTGCTCTGCTGCATTGCTTCGTGCATAATCATTTTGATGCGAGCTTTTTAGATTACGTGGTCCGCATACACATCCTATGAGCCGCATGGAAAATATTCCATGCCCAAGCCGCATAAGAATTGTCTTTAAACGAGCCGCATGAACACTTCTGAATATCTTCTGACTGTTTTCATCATTTCTCATCACTTTTTCCGTCTTTTGGTTCTTATAGTGTCTCCACCGAGTGCTGATATTGTAGTGGTAGAGGATCCGTAGCTCCTTGGCGTCAATCAGGGGCCTTCCTCTGTTAAGAAGGAGACAATGAAAGAAGAATCGGAGCCTGAGAGGGACGACGTCCTCCCCACTGTCGAGACTGCTGAGGGTGACACCACTGGGAATCCTGATTCTCCCATTCTGGACGAGGATCTTCCTCAGTTGCACCCTTCATACGTAATGTGGTTGAAGGAGTTGTATACGTATTTTTGTAACTAGGGGTTTGAGGTGTCTTGTCTGTAATGAAGAACTTTCCTGTAACCGTGTGGATGTAACTGATTTCTGACTGAATGGAATATATATTTGCTTTACTCTTTTGCTTTGTAATAATCCTTTTATCGGGTCATTTTACGTGGAACCATTGTCCCTAACATATCCTGGTTTTGGATACGGACAATAAGTTTAAAAGAAAGGAACCAATCATACTGACTCAGAGGTACTGAGGACATGGTGAGCATGAGGGTCTCTTTGACAGGGGGGGTACATAGAACAACTCAGAGGTAGTAAGGACATGGAAGTTCTATGTAGGGATGATTTGTTTTTGGCGGAAATGGGACGACTCAGAGGTGATGAGGACATGGTCGTCTTGGAAATTTGTGGATCCGTTACCTTTGTTGTGCACTGGGAGTGCAGGTATTAGATCATGAGGGAGGATCTCTTGTAGGAAGAAAGTTCAGCGGTATGATTATACATGACTTTCTTTCAAAAGAGTGACCGGGATGTAAGTTCAGGGATACCGATGGGCACATAACTCGACAATCCATGAATGTTGGAATCAAAGTGTAAGTTCAGAGGTACCAGCAGGTACATGACTTAGGAATTTGGGGTATGTTTATGGAAGAAGGACATGAGTTCAACGGTACACGCGGGTACATGACTCAAAAATCTGTGAATATTGGAATCAAAGTGTAAGTTCAGAGGTACCAGCAGGTACATGACTTGGGAATTTGGGATATGAGTTCAGCGGTACAAGAGGGTACGTGACTCAATAAGTTGGAAAATTAGGGGGTTGAGTTCAGTGGTACCAGCGGGCACATGACTCAAAACACTGGAAAATGTTGTTTAAAATAGTATTTCTTCAGGAACTTGCCGTTGACGGGCAACATGAGCAAGTCTCCGTTCTGCTTGGCGAGGCGGTAAGCACCATTGGAGAACACGGCCTCGATGATAAATGGGCCTTCCCATTTTGGCTGGAACTTGCCGGTGGTCTTGTGAGTCATGACCATTGGCCTCCTGACTGCCAAAACAAGATCGCCCACTTGGAATATTCTGACTTTGACCTTTTTGTTGAAGGCTCCTGAGATGCGTGCTTGGTATAATTTGATCCTTTGCTGAGCTAGGAGGCGTTTTTCATCTAAGGCCTCTAACTCTTGTAGTCGACGTCGGTAGTTATCATCCGTTGTCAATTGATAAGTGAGGGCGACTCGGAGTGAGGGAATCTGAGTCTCTAATGGGAGAACTGCCTCACTTCCGTACACCAGAGAGAATGGTGTATTCCCGGTGGCTGTTCGAACCGTGGTGCGATAAGCCCATAAGCACTCGCCGAGCTTCTCGTTCCAGTCACGTTTGTTGGAGGAGACAAATTTCTTGAGGAGTTTGATGATTGTTTTGTTGAACGCCTCTGCTAACCCGTTTGCTGCCGGGTTGTATGGTGTCGAAGCGACATTCTGAATGCGGTGTTTATCGCAGAATCGGTAGAATGCGTGGCTTATAAACTGCGGACCATTATCATGGATGATCTTTCGGGGCAGTCCAAAGCGGTAGATGACGTGGTGTTTCAGGAAGCTAATCACGTTCGAAGTCTTGACTTCGGCGAGTGGGACAGCTTCTGTCCACTTTGAGAAGTAATCAGTGATCGCTAGTATGAAGCGATGTCCTCGGGAGGAAGGTGGAGTGATTGGACCAATGATATCCATTCCCTATGCTTCGAATGACCAGGATGCCACTGTCGGATGTAGAAATTCGGACGGTTGGTGAATGAAGTCTGCGTGGACTTGGCAGGCCTTGCATTTTCTGGCATAATCTATCGCATCAGCCACCATCGTGGGCCAGTAGTAGCCCATCCGACGAAGGCGATCTTGCAGCTTAGGGCCAGGCTGATGGGCCCCGCAGACACCGTCATGAGCCTCTCGTACGCTTCTTTGGCTTCTGCGTTTGACAAGCACCGAAGTAGTAATCCATCGTAGGAGCGACGATACCGCATTTTCGTCTCTGTATCGTAGAAGAATCTGAGAGAACGCCGTCTGATAGAAGTAGCCTCCTTCGGGTTCTCGGGTAGGATGTCGTAGACTACAAAGTCTATGAATGGTTGTCTCCAGTCTGGCACTTCGTCGATCATCTGAGCAGAATAACTCGCCATGGCTTGAACGTTGTTCTTGGGGCAGACCAGCTCACGGCCGATTACATCGACCGAATGATTAGAGTGGTTTGGCACTGCTAGGGAAGCAGCCAGGCCTGCTAGGGCATCATCTTCGATATTTTGGAGTCTGGGGACGTGTTCGATGAAGAATCCCTCGAATGATGAGATAATGTTGATCGCTATTTGGTGGTAAGGGATCATGTCTTCATGGCGGACTTCGTACATCCCCCGGATCTGGTTGACGATTAATTGCGAATCGCCGTATGCTTCAAGGTATTCTACCCCCAGTTCTCTTGCGAGTTGGAGGCCAATGACCAAAGCGTTGTACTCGGCCACATTGTTAGAGCAGGGTTCCGTGAGAGAGTAAGCGCGATTGATCACTAGCCCGGTAGGAGAGACCAATACTACTCCGACTCCGACGACGATGTTTCTCTTGGATCCGGTTCTTGAAGCGCCATCGAAGAACATCCGCCATATGTTATCGTGGGTGGTTGTATTTGAATCGGCGACCTCATCTGGGATTTCTTCGTATATTCTGGATGATTTCGATCCTGGATGGGCCGCCAAAAAGTCTGCCAGGGCTTGACCTTTGACAGCCTTCTGCGGGACGAAGACCATATGATAGGAGGACAGCAATATCGCCCTATAGCGAGGCGGGAGCTGAGTGCCCCTGGTTTGGTCATGAGGACCCTGAGAGGGTTGATTCGTGAGATCACATGTATGGTTTGCCCCGTGACATAGTGCCGCATCTTTTGAATGGCGAATACCAGAGCGAGGCATTCTTTCTCCACAGCGGTGTATCGGTGTTCGGGCCCAACCATCATTCGGCTGAGATAGTAAATGGCCTGCTCGTGGCCTGCGTCGTTGTTTTGTGCCAGCAGGGCACTGAGGGAGTGTTCCATTGCTCGTACATAGAGCAGGAATGGTTTTCCAGGGACCGGGGCCACCAGGACTGGAGGATTTGATAAATATTCTTTGATGTCATCGAAAGTGCGCTGGCATTCCTCGTCCCATACGAATGAGACTCCCTTCTTCATGAGGTGGTGAACGGTCGGCATCGCCCGAAGAGGTTGGAAATGAACCTCCTGATATAAGCTAGCCTCCCTTGGAGGCCTCTAAGTTCACGAAGATTTCTCGGGGGACCCATCTCCATGATTGCCTTCGTTTTCTCGGGGTCTACATGGATACCCCGTGCAGTGATGATGAAGCCCAAGAACTTCCCGCTGGATACGCCCAAGAACGATTTTGTAGGGTTCATCTTCAGATTGTGGGCTCACATTAAGTTGAACACCGTTCTCAGGTCTTGCAGATGATCCTCCTTACGGCGACTCTTGACGGCGATGTCGTCGATATAGCATTCCACTGTCTTGCGCAAATGTTCTCTAAAAATGATACTCATGGCCCGCTGATATGTAGCGCCAGCATTCTTTAGACCGAATGGCATGACTGTGTAGCAGTATGTGCCAATCAGGGTTCGGAATGAAGTGTGCTTTTCGTCGTCGGAGACATCTTGATTTGATTGTACCCCGAGAATCCATCCATGAATGACATACGTTCAAAGTCGCATGTATTGTCGATCATGATGTCTGTGATAGGAAGGGGAAATTCATCTTTGGGGCATGCCTCGTTCAGGTTGCGGAAGTCGATACAGATTCGAATCTTTCCATTCTTCTTGAGGACGGGTAGTATATTGGCGACCCAATCAGGATGTTGCTCTTCACGAATGAAGCCGCTGGCTATTAGCTTGTTGACTTCGGCTTCAATCGCGTCCATGACGCCTGGGCGGCAGCGTCGTTGTTGCTGCTTGACTGGCTTTGCATCTGGCCGTATATTGAGTTTGTGGAGAGCGATATCAGGATTTAACCCTGGCATGTCCTCATAGCTCCAGGCAAACACATCAATGTATTCTCTGACAAGTTCTAAAAGCGACTCTCGTTCTTCATCAGTTAGGCTTCAACTGATAAAGATTGGTTTTAGAGAAGATTCGCTGCCGAGATCCACTTGTATGACTTCATCTTCAGTAGGAGGTTCTCTCAGTTCGAACCGCTTTTCCCATTGTGCGTCTAATTGCTGGGCCCATGGCTCTAGCTCAAGGATTTCGGGGATGTCTTCATCTTCCTCGTAAGCGTCAGCGAATGCCATGTTGACTGACATGACTTGTCTGAATACATCTCCGATGCTAGTATCTGAGTCGGAAGTCGGTGATCCGGTTGAATGTGACTGCCAGTCGCATTCTTCATCTGAGCTTTCAGGGGTCGTAGTAGGCGTTACATACCCTAAACCGTATCGAGTTTTGTTATAGTAGTTCCGTGGTTTGCCCGCCGGGGCTGGCGTCTTCAAAGGTAATCGTCGTCCAGTGCCGTAGTTCAGTCCTGGCGTTGTCTCTAGATCATACCCCTGTTTCTGCATGAGATATTTGGATTGAGGGCTATAGAGATACAGAGGCAGTCTTCCGGCATCTGACCCGAAGTCGACTTCTTCCATGGCGAGGGGATGCGGGTTGTTCGTCCGGCCGAAGATGATTGGGTGGTCTCCTCCCTCGATTATTCGGTAAGCGTCTTCTACTGGAGTAAGTTGGATAGCGGTGTACACATTTGTCACCTGTGTATGTAGGTGAGTGCCTATACCGTGTTCCATAGCATACATTGTACATAGCTTATTGAGCTCGGTGTAGTCCAAAGATAACCCTTTATTAATGAAGTAAGGTATCTTTTCTAGAGGGATTACATCATCTGCGGAGGGAGCGTCAGTATGGATAGCCACATACTTGGCTAGCTCTGGTTCTTCTTCGGCTACCCCCTGTGTGAATGAAGATTGAGAGGGCGTCCTAGTCAGTTTGATCTTCAGAGGCTCAACTGACGGAGCGGAGCATGGGGTTGTCGGTAGACTAGCAACCCCTAGTCTGGCACTTGATGTAGAGCGAGGGGTGGCTGGTTCGTTTGAAGTGTCAGACCTCGCATCGGGGTGACGACCTTTCTTACGCAGGCGTATCGTCAGAGGTCTATCGGAGGGATTGAGCTTCTCTATTTGGGATTGACCGACTCTCGGTAATCTGATGGTAAGTGGCCCTGTCGTGGGTCTCGGTATCTGGCCGGACCTTGGCAGCCGGATTCTCAACTGCTCTTCCTGTGCCGAGAGGCTGATCGCGTCCTTACGCAGCGTGGCCGTAAGGGGTGCAGAATTGCCTGGTTTGCGAGCCTGGAGGTGGATCGTCAGAGGCTCTTCTGATCCCATGGTTGCTTCAACATCAGTTTGCTCATTTCCTCCTTCAAGGTGCCTCTTCGACTTTTCGTATAGGCAGGAGTCCGAGTAATAAGATTCGACCCCTTTGAAGGGATCGATGTCAGCAAATTCTGTCCTCACGAAGTCGTACTTGTCAACATATTTGAAGCATTGGTGTAGCGTGGAAGGCACGATCATGTAATCGTGAATCCAAGGGCACCCCAAAAGGATGTTGTATGAAGTGTCGGCATCTATGACGTAGCAAGTGACTTCTGATTGGAGATCGCCAATCTGACATTTCAGACGGATCTTCCCGATTGGGTAGCTCCTGCCCGATTTGAACCCGCTGATGGCGGTGTTTGTAGGGGTCAGGCGATGCATCGGGATGCGAAGATAATGCAGTAGTCCTTTTGGAATGATGCTTATGGAAGACCCAGGGTCAATGTGCATCCGGTCCACCTTTATGTCGCCGATGTAGCCTATGTAGTATAATGGGCGATCGTGTAGATTAGTCTTGATGAGCATGTCTTGTGGAGAGAAGACGATGTTGGGCATTGCTCCCGTACAGGCACTGTCTTGGAGTTCTACGGGCTGATTTTCTCCCGTGAGGTTGACCTGAGCCAGGTACGCATCGGCATTTTGAAGTGCATCGCTCAAGGCTGTACGGACATCCTTCGAGAGCCTCAGGAGTTCATATAAGGACAATTTGGCCGGTGTATTGGCCAATTGCGCCAATATGTCGAAGTTATAGGGCCTCTCCAGCCCCTGAGATGTTTCCTTTCGGAGGGATTTGTCGAAGCGAGTCTCCTTCGGCCTAGGCTTGTCGGTCGTCGAAGGCTGAGCCGGTCCCGGAGCATCCGTGGTAATGGGCGGATGATCATCAGCCGAGTTTTTCGTCACAGGTTGAGATTGTGCTCCGGATCGAGTAACAACGGCCGTGACTTCCTCTTCATCTGCTGAGGTGGTACGGCAGGATCTGACTTTTTTACTTTTATTTTTAGAAGATGGAGTGGACTGAGTTACCTCGTGGACTAGGTCCGGATGGACCCACATGATTTTCCCTCGTGATGTGGTGAGGGGTACTAGACCAGCAGCTTGAGCAGGCGGAAGGTTAGCAATCTCCATCGTTGCCAGAGGGATGGGTATATCCCCATCCTGGGTCTCTGTTGGAGGGAAGATGCCGAATTGTACGGACACCATGTTGGCTGCCACGGTTACCTCCTCGAAATCGATGGCCAGAGCGTTCGAATCGATGAGGTTCTGGATATATCGTTTCAGTTGGTAGTAGTCGTGCGTAGCATGGTGGACGTAGCGGTGGTAATGGCAGAACTTTGGGTTCTCCAGATCAGCCGGCCGAGGCTCCCGTCTTGGTGAAGGAAGCTGAATCCTATCTCCTTGTATGAGCATGTCCAAGATAGGCTTGACGTGACCGTCTTCAAAAGAGTAAGTGATTTGAGGCCATTGTTTGTCCGCAGGTTGCGACTCAGGCTTCTGGGCTGTATCGGCCACCATAGCCTGCTTGCCTCTGTTGTCCCGGTTGTTGGAGGGGCTATCCCCATTGTCGTTGGTGGTGCTGGGACGCTTGCCTTTGTTCTCTCCCTCTGAGATATGTAATCCCAGTTGGCGAGCATTCTTTAATCGTTCTTCGGCACTTGTAGCACTAATGATAAAAGCCTTCCAGTCCTTGAATTGACTCTCGCCCATCCAGAGACTGATTGTTGGGAGTAGTCTCTTTTGGCAAATTTCGATCAAGGAGGAGTCCGGGTTGCCAGATAGTAACTTCATTACGGTTTGACGAAACCGCTCAATGTAATTCCTCGTCAGCTCTTTCTCTCCTTGAATGACGTCCATGAGGGTAGACATCGTGACGTCCTGCCCTACCTCATAGAACCTCTCCAAGAACAAGCGTTTGAAGCCAGCGAAGGAATGGATGCAATTGTCCGGCAGGTTGCGGTACCAATCGAACGCGACTCCTTCCAATGCCCCAATGAATAACCGCGTGAGGATAGCGTCATCATGGGGGAGATGGTCGGTAGTGACCTCAAAGTAAGTGATGTACCGACTTGCTGAAGTCTTGCCATCATATGGGTTGATATTGAACGGCTTATATCTTGGTGGAAAGGGAACATCCCTCCATTCAGCAGGATATGGTTGCCGTGTCCGGAGGTCTTGAGAGTTTTCTCCGGCGTGGAACATGGCTCGGAGCTCTTGAACTTCTCTCCTTACTTCTCGGGTTTCATCTGTCACAGTCGGAGCCGTTACTTCGGGAGGATTATTGCCCGGGTTTGGTGCCGCCGAATTTGAATCTACGTTGATTGGGGGACCCGTGCTTGTCTGGCCAGGTGTCACCCCCTGCAGATTAGGAAGCGCCGCTTTGATCTCGTCTACAGACTTGACCAAGGCGTGCAATATGGCCTCCAAAGTGTCGATGCGCTGGCGATCACCGGAACCGCCTTGATTGCTGTCTGTCATGAACACCGTCTTCACATGAGGAATGACGGAAGAAGTGGTGGATGATGTACCCTCCGAGTCGTACCCGTGTATCGAAAAATCATCAGGATATGTGGGGATGTTCTCTTCAAGTTCAGACTCGGAAGGAACACTACCCCCGGCTTCGGAGCTTGCTTCGTCTAGGATGTCCTTGGGGACGTCGGTATCTGTTGTATCCGTCGGAGGATTTGCTTCCTCCAGTCCGTATTCCTGGAATGTCGGGTTGTCATGGATGTTTGGAGGAGTGCTACCCCCAGTTCTGACGACCCCCAATGTTGCAGACGACGAACTTCCTACTGCAGCAGTTTTCGTCTTCGAACGGGTGTGTTGAAATACTCCAGTGGAGGATAACCCTTTAGACGACGGTTTTTTAGCTGCAGTAGTTGACACCTTTGGGCTGGAGATGCTCGTTTCTTCCCTCTTCCCTTGGCGAGAACATTCTGTGCGGACTTGCAGGAGACAACAGGAGGTGCCTCGTCTTCTGAGCTCGGGTGATGTCTTTGGAAGACGGATGGCCGGTCTTCCGTTACCGCCGTGTTGCTGCAACAGCAGTTGACGATGATCTGGGTGCATTGATGTCCGTGTGAGGGCTCTTTACACCCCGAAGCTCCTTCTCTTTCCTTGCGTTTGTGGAGGATAACCTCACGCAGGTCAGAGGAACCACTTTGTCTGTTTGCCGCCGGGGGCTGGACTTGAGTGGTTTTATACAACTTTCCATCAGAGGCCCGCGTGATAATCAGCAGGATTCCCCGAT
This sequence comes from Iris pallida, assembly GCA_029216955.1. Classification (NCBI taxonomy): domain Eukaryota; kingdom Viridiplantae; phylum Streptophyta; class Magnoliopsida; order Asparagales; family Iridaceae; genus Iris; species Iris pallida. The sequence goes on along the minus strand of JANAVB010015049.1, from coordinate 27,947 downwards.
AGTCAGAGGTTGGGGCAGTCGTCTGGACTTGATGAGCCCGCGCTGTCCTAGACTTCCTCCTTTTAGCACTTGTGGGTGCGTAATAGGAGGAGTCTAAGTCGAATACCACAGAGTCTGGATTATTATCCAGATAATGATCAGAGTCAGGACCGCATGAGAGCCGATCGAAGACTGATCGAGAGAAGCGTGGGACGGATGCTATGCGGCTAGCATGGGGTACCGTGCAGGCTGTCTGCATGCGGCTGTCTTTTGTTGTAGGATGAGTCTTTATGCGGTTATGAGTCACGACCGTACAGGCTGACCGTATGCGGTTGGCATCTATGGCCGCATGGGTTTTCTGCAAGCGATTGACTTTAATGGTCGCATGAGTCTCATCCGTGCGGTTGGCAACTGTAGCCGCATAAGTTATGCGGCTGACAGATGTGGCCGCATGAGTTTTCTTTATGCGGTCGGCGGTTGTAGCCGCATGGGCTTTCTCCCTGCGGCTAATACTCTTCTGCGGCTCGGACCGCGTAGAGTTCCTCTTTGCCCCTGCAAGTCCAGTATCATGTTTTTCTTCTGCCGGACTTGGGGACAGCAGAGTTGTCTACGGTCTGAAGTGGGACCGCAGGGGAGTCTTTCTCGCCATCTTGAGCAATAGAGAGCACCCCATCAAGGGTTTGCGGAGGAGCAAATGATTTTGGCCTCCACTCTTTGCGAGCCTTTATGGTGCGGGTGCGCTTCTGGACCGGGCCAGTGCTACCTTCAGAGAGCATCTCTTCGAACGCCTGTTGGTCGAAGCGTACGACCATCTTCTGTTCTGTAGAGCCAAGTTTGGCTGCGTCCGATTGCGTCACCAACTCCTCAGCCGTGGAGAAGTTAGTCTCCAGCAGAGTTGCCATCGTGTTTGCCATTGATTGTAAAAGTACAGAACAATTATCGGAGGACTGAACTTAGACTCACAATACAAACTCGCTCGTACAAAGAAGCCTAGGGACGAAAACCTAGGTACAGCAGTCTAAGTACGATTGTTTATTTTAGATTCTGGGGGGTGACGATAGAGGCTCGGAAAAGCGACGGCCGCTCTGCCTTACTCCTTGGACGATCGGTACGCAGCCTTGACTCGGGAAAGATCTGCTTGGTCGTTGACGAAAAAATGCCTTCTTGCTCTCTCTCTGATTGCTCTTCTGGCTTCTCTCTCTGTGTATATTCTCTCCTAACTATGGGGGAAGCCTTTCTGTGTATACGTATTCTTCTATGGTTTCTTTTTGTATATCTTTCTATATCACAAGGGAATGGCACCTTGCTATTTATAATAGTGGAATGTGATCGCTAGGGTTGCCAATGATTAGCTCTTGGAGATGGCGGCAGCTTGGGGATTGATCAATCCAGGCCGTTCGTTTCTGATTGTGACGAATCAGAACCATTAAGGGTAGATTACACCAAATCCCCATTAGCAATTAATGTTGATTGGCATAAATCTCTCTTATAGATTCTCTCATATCTGTGAATAAATCAAATTTATTCTCCTGCCACGTGTCCCAGATCATTGAGATTCGACCCGATCTTGGAGTGCCATAAATCTGGGAGATTGATCGGCTGAGGACACGTATCCTGAGATGGTGAGACTGGAACCGCATGCAGATTGGGCCGCATGAGATTTGGGCCGCATGAATTGTGGGCCGCATAAGACTTGGGACACGTGTCAGGGTTGTCTGGGCAGTGGCCCCCTCCTTCAGACTTCTGAACCATATGATGAGCCGCATGAACCGCATAATGGTGTGTCTGCTTGAACCGCATGGGCATGATCTTCTTGAGCCGCATAAGGATGATTCCACTCGAGCCGCATGGGAATGATTCCACTCGAGCCGCATGGGAAGTCTTCACTTCGAGCCGCATAAGCACACCCACGTGGCAGGGCCACGTGGCATTTTGTTGCTCTCGGGGGATCGTGTCAGAAATTTCTTTCTCTTCCCTAGAGATTTATCATCATGGCAGAGTCATAATTACCTGCTTTGGTGTCAGGTCTGTCAACTTTTCAGAGGGGTCAGCCGTCAAAGCAATTAATGCAGTATGGATCGGAGGGGAGCACTGTCACGCCACGAGTCTTCTGAGCCGCATGGAATGCCTCCGGCCGCATAGCTCCTTATGCCGCATGACTCCCTGAGCCTCATGCATTTTCTGAGCTGCATGGGTCATTCTTGGCCGCATGAGTCAATTTCTTTAGTATTTTCCATGTTTCTACATCGGCCTGCGGTGACGGGTGGGTGTCATCTTTCAACCTTTTTAGACGAGTTTAGAACACATGACTGAGTTACATCATATTGTCGTGCCCTAACTCTTTGTCGCCGACGTGCATGGACTTCCGTCCTGATGATGCGCCGAGGCTATTCCGCCGACGCACATGGGTTTAGGCCCTGAATATGCGTCGTAGTTTTGCTGCTAACGCGCATGGGTTTATACCCTGATGACGCGCCGAAGCTTCACTGCTAACGTGCAGGGGTTTACACCCTGATGATGCGCCGAAGCTTCACTACTGACGCGCATGGGTTTACACCATGATGATGCGCCGAAGCTTCACTGCTGATGCGCATAGGTTTAGGCCCCGATGATGCGTCGAAGCTCCACTGCTGATGCGCTTGGGTTTAGACCCTGATGATGCGTCGAAGCTTCACACATTTTGTCTTCTTAAAGTTTCTTGTCTGACTTTTGTTTTTGCTGTGTCAGTGTCGATGACTATCCCTTTGCTGAATGAAGTTCGCCTGGATGCTTCTCTTTGTCAGATGGGAGTTGATTTCGACGAGGAAGTTATTAGTTGTCACGACCCGATCCCAATTTCTTGGGTCGAACCGGATCATGCCCAGCCTGCACCGTTGTTGAGACGGCGGCAGTAAGCTGTATCTCCGTTTGCAGGTAACATCAACAACATAATAAAATTGCCACAACTTTTATTCATTAATAAAACTTTTACAATAGAAGAATTTCTTACAATTGAAAATTTATACAATTATCATGAAGAACAACTCACAACTAGCTCCTTAGCCTCAGATCCTCGTGGAACAGGCAATCCTCAGTGTAACCTAAAAATGTTGGTCTCCAGTCAGGAGGGAGCAAAGTACAATTATGAAAATCTACAATTCAACTAATAATTAATAATTTGCAATTATAAACAATTTAGAAATGCAATATTTTCCAACAGTTCTACAATTGAAAACATGTGATTTGAGTAAGTAACGACTATGACCGGTTTGGGATGATTCACTGATATGATCCGGCCTATCCCCGTGTGTGAGAGGGGTAAGCTCGTACAATCCTATTACTAAAAGTTTTAGGGTATTGGTCATAGACGCTACACTACTTCCCCAATATCCCGAGTCAATTAGATTCAATGATGCAATGAGACAATAACAATCAATACTCTAGGAGAGAGTTCCGTGTAGCAATGTGGTTTAAGCATGCAAGATTACTATTACTAATTAAATTGCAAACAATCACAACTGTACTTGCCTTGGATTATGACTGGAAAAGGATTGTTGATGGAGACTAGTACCGTCCTTGAAATCCTACAATTGAGAATCCTGACTCAGCATCAAAAATTGAACCATTCTAAGTGTGCTAGTTACAATCTCTAGAATTGGTCCTAGTCCAGTTTTATGTTGTTACTAAATTACACGCTTATCGAGATAGTTTCTATTAATCAATTTGCGAAGGAACTAAATCATGTTAACATTTATTTGAGAAAATTCGTGTTTTCCGATTATTTCGCAAAACTTGTATTTTTGTAAAAATTAGGTTTTTCTTTTAATGAGAAAGACGTGAATTTGTTGAATTACAAACTTGTAATTTTCCTAGTTATTTATTGTGAGAAAATTATTTTAATTTCTATAATAAAATAAATATTTATTTATTGTTTTACGTGTTTTACGTCAACCAACAAACCAGAAAAATAAAAAAATACTAAGCTATTACAAACTTTACACACCAGCAGGAATGAATGGGCTTATGCCCTTACAGACCATTTACATAAATTTAAATAAGAGAAAACATTTGGTTAGTCTTTATAAATTATCCTACAACTAATAATTTAAATTAAATTAAATTGATTTCGAGTCTCAGACTTTGGTCCAATCGTCATAAATAGCTAATGCCTCAACGTCCGGACGGAACCGGTTTCGTTTGCATTTAGCCCGGGGCCCATTGACCGGTATGGTCGTCGCCCAAAAATCCTAATTGTAAATATTTCTGAAAACGATTTGAAATTCATTTATAAAATTTGGGCAGCATTCCCTCTATATTCGGGATAACCCAAAACTGGGAAAATGTGCCACTATCACCATTTATAAATCTCATTCCAAAGAAAACCCATTATTTTACACCAGAATGCACCAACAACATATTTCCGAAACGTAATCGGAAAACCCGAAGGATTATCGGAAATCCCGAAACTAACTCGGAATATTCAAAGTAAAAGAACCAGAATATTAAAACTCGAAAATCCGAATTAAACACCAATCCTCAATCCCAGAATTATTTCCAAGTAAATCTCGGAAATTCCGAAGATATGAACCACAGAACACACAAAGTCCAGAAAACCACAGAAGTTCCGAATCCGGAAATTTTTCCGAAACAAATCTCGGAAATCCCGAGATTCCGCAGAACATGGAAAACCACACAGAAAATATATAAGCATTTCAGAAAATCCGAAAAATGCTACGTCTACCAGAAAATCGAATTCCCGAAGGAAATCGAGGACCAATTATCATCATGGACTACGACGGGGACGAACTACTGTGTTTACACAGAAATTACCCAAAAGACGGAATCCGAAGGGTAGCCTCGGACTCGGAACGGAAACGGGATCGGACTTGGGAACCGGGCACGGGCACACACGGAGGGAGCGCCGACCGGGGAGCCGCGCGGGTCGGTTTCGGCGGACGGCCGTGCGGATCGGGGACGCCGGGCTGCGGCCGGCGGCCGGGACTAGGCGCCGGTGGGGCGGCCGGGCTAGATCGGGTTCTCCGGGAAGCTCGGGGCCGGCGGCTAGGGCTAGGAGTTGGGGTTGGGGAAGATGGGAGGAAGGGGATGGTTGATGGAAAGGAAAGAATGAGGAGAAAGGGTTTTATAGGAGGGGTTGATGTCGGTTACCGGAATCCGAAGGAGCGGCCGGTCACGGAATCGAAAAGAGGAGCCGGCGGTTAAGGAGCTCGGCCACCACCGAAATCCTTTCGGTTTCTCTACAGAGCATTTAGAAAGAGAGAGAGAATGGAATCATTTTTTAATGGGTTAAAGGATTGGTTAATGGGTGTTTTAAAGCTCCAGCTTCAAAGTGTGCTGGACAAAAAGTTTAATGGAATGATTTAATGGCTAAGTTATTAATGGGTTAATATGGGTCTTATAACTAATGTTTTGGGTAATAAAGACATGGCTTGTGGGCTTTAAGCCATGGACTAAAGGCTCAAATGGTTGATGGGCTTGAGCTTAATGTAAAAATGATTTTAGTTTCATGGGCTTTAAGAAAATGATTAAAAGCTTAAATAAGGAATGGGCTAAAATGAGGAAATGAATTAAAGATTTAATTTAGAAAAATTATAACTAAACATTTTGTAACTCTAAAAAAAATATTAATTTAAAATTTTTTTAGATTCAAATTGGGTTCGGGTCTGGGCCAGACAAACAAAATCCAAGTTCATTATTTTCAAAAGAATTTTCTATTTAATTAAAATTAATAATAATTGCAATCACACATTTAAAATAATAATAAAAATAATCACTAGACAAATTGCGGGTTTCACAACCTTTCCTCCTTAGAAAATTTCGTCCTCGAAATTTAAGGATAGGTAGGGTAGGACAGGATTATCCAAATCAAGCAGGTACAAGTACTGTGCTCGTAACTCAGGTCCAACAATAAGAATTGCCAAGGCAGTCGTGAATGAGACGTTCAGGGATAAGTTTTAACTATGTCGCCATCCACGTAGAACAAGAATATAAAAGCGAACCAAAATACACGAGGTTGATCAGACCATCATGTACCGGTTCTGATTAGACAATATATTAGTGGATGCATCCAATAAGATACTGTCATGATCAAGCTCGATAGAGAAATAAGCTTGCAAAACTAGGCTAACTTAGCAGCATTAGTCAGTTTAGAACGAAAGATAATGATTGCAAGAAATATGAGTTATGGGGTGGCTCAGAGTTTCTGATCTTCTTCTCACCTCTGTCTACGCTTGCTATTGGCTTCTCTGGTACTGTAAAGCTTGATTTATTCTTCAGCTCTGAATGGTCCAAAACATTACCCGGATTCAAGATGCAATTTCTGAATTGTGAAATAAGGATGACGTTGTGTACACTCTCAAGATTAGCTGGTAGAGCTAACTGTGTGTACTTCTCAAAACTTTAAATGGTCCGATGTACTAGACTCAACTTTCCTGCTCTGCCAAAACTGGTCGTTCCTCTGGTAGGAGAGATATTCACACAGACACTAATTCCTTCTTCAAACTTCACTGATCAACGACTACATTTAATCCCAACGCTTCTGTCTATCTTGGCAATCCTAAGCTTGTCCTTCATTATCTCTTCTGCGTCAGTCACCATCTCTAGATCCAACAGTACTCTTTCTCCTACGTCGTCCCATGTCAATTGTATACGGAAACAACGTCCAGAACTTCAGATGATGCTAACGTGGTAGTTGTTGTAAGAACACTCTACCAAAAATAAATAATCTTCTAGATTCCAAAATGCAAGATCCTTGGCATGTCTTCAAACATCTGGATTGACCTCTTTGATTTTCCGCCAATTTATACTCCTCGTACAATGCTGTCAACTTCTAAATGAACAAATCAATTTGTAGGGAATAAAGTGATCTGATTTAGTCTGTTAGTCCACAAAAATCCAATTGGTGTTCTTCCCTCCTTGGGAACAGGGTAATCCTGATACAAAATTTATTGTTTATGTGTTTCAACTTCCACTTCCAAATTGTCCAGCTGCTGCAACAAGCTTGCTGGTTTCTACTAAACTCCTTATGTTGACCAATTAAAATATCTAACTCCATACTTGGAATTTGTCTTTCTTCATTCTATAACACCAATTAATGATACGCATGTTCCGAGACCTTTTTTTTTTTTTTTTTAGAAAGTGTGAGATACTGTGACTGGTGTGCTTCTTTCATCAGCTCGTTCCTCCAATCGCCAGATGGTACGCAACCTCGTACCATTCTTCAGAGCTCCATCATTGGAGAAATCCTCAATTGTTTTCTGCTAACACTTGATCTCTAAATGTACATCGTGACTTGTCTTGAAACTGAGTCTCCTTGATTTTGTCCATCAAAGTCGAGCATACTTGCAACTTCATCAATTCTGAATTAGCATCCAGCTCCACCCTTCTATTTCCAGTCCAACTTCTGATGTCTTCTAGCAGGTTCCGCTCCTTGGTTAAAACTTCACCATCAATATCAACTTCCACATTTTCTAATCGGTATTGCAGATCGATATTGAAATCAGATTCAGTCATATTCGTTGCCTAATGTCCAGCTCTTTCTGAGTGAAGACATATTTCAGACTTCTGTAGTCCGTATATATATTTTCACTCCCTTTCCATAAAATAATATCTTCAAAATAAGTTCCAAATTATATGTGGGATAGCTCTTCTCATGAGTCTGTAATTGCCTAGATATGTAAGCAATTATTTTCCCCATGTTATTGAAGAACGCAACCCAATCCTTTTTCAGAAATATTACTGTAGATTAAAAATCACCGATTCCTGCGGGTAGCGCAAGGATTTGTGCAGTGATAAACCTCTTCTTCAGCTTCTTAGGTGCCGCCTGACAATTCTTCGTCCAGATGAACTCTTTATTCTTCCGATTAAGCTTCGTCATCGGCTCAGCAATCTTGGCGAACAACTTCCGGTATTAGTCAGCCGTAACCTCAGCTACTAAATCTTGGGTATACCATTTCTCCACAGTGGCTATCTTCTTGAGATTCTTCGAAATTTCTTCTCTTGTGACAATATGGGCAAAACCACCTTGTCTAAGAAAATTCACTTTTAGTTAGCTTTTCTCTTTCCAAAACTTTTCTCATATGCTCTTCATGCTCTTCTTCAGTCTTCGAGTATATCGGAATGTCATCTATGGAAAAGACAACAAACTGATTCAAATACTCATAAAAGACTCTGTTCATGAGATTCATGAACACAGCAGGAGCATTTGTCAGTCCAAACGACATGACCAACAACTATCCTTATTTGAATGCCGTTTTGGGAATATCTTCTTTCCTGACCTTGATCTGATGGTAGTCAGATCTGAGGTCGATCTTGGAAAACACCTTAAGTCCACTCAAATTGATTCAAACAGATTATCAATCTAGGAAAAAGGGTACTTGTTCTTCAGTGTCCGATAGTCGATACACATCCGTACTATTTCATCCTTCTTGGACACAGGTGCTCCCTAGGGTGAAGCTCTGTCTTAAAGTCTTTAGTCCATAGTTCTGATCCTTCATCTTCTTGGCTTCCTTCAGGTTGACTCTATAGCATCCCTTAGAGATAGGAAAAGAGCCGAGAACTAGGTCAATGGTGAATGTCTAGAGTAATCCAGAAGATATATTAGAGAGGACATCTACCATAAGATGTAACTAAGATTTTTATTCATATAAGAGTATTACAACAAAACTCCCATAATTGATCTAAGGACATCTTGTTACATCTTTAATAGATATTGCTACTCAGCAGTCTTAGGTACTATTCTTCATGGCTCTGACTCTTGCATGAGCAGTCTCCAACTGCTTCACCTTCTATGATCCTTGAGTCTGCTTCATGCCTTCCTGTAGTGGGTGTAGTAAGCATGGTCTGCTGAACATGAAGAGAGTCCTTAGGTTGTTGCATAACAGTTGTTGCTGGAATAGGTGCTCTAGTTTGACGGAAGGGTAAGGGGCAATTCTTTACCCGATGTTCAGCAGATCCACATGCCAAACATTGCCCCAATCTCTTGCGACAAATATTGGCGAAGTGACCAGGCCTTTTGCAGAAGTTGCAAACCAATAACTTCTTACGACATGACTGCCGGGTAGTAGAGTACTTGATAGGGCCCAAATATCTTCTATATTCAGGGTTATCCTTCCTTGGACGAGATTCCGCTCCAACTTGGTTTAGATAGCTAAGGTGACGTCGTTGACGTTCTTCATGACTTCTCTCGTGATATCCATCTGTTCTTGGGCTTCAGCTTGAGCTTTCTGGTACTCCAGGATTTCTTGAAATAGAGCAACCATTTGGGAGGTGTTTGCTGGTACTGGTGGAGCAACAGGAATGGGTACTTCCCCAAGGAAAAGTAACCCATTTTGAGAAGAGGTAGGATTTGCCAGTGTAGTGAAACTTCACTAGATGAATTATGGGGATGATCAAACAGCTGGTGGGGTGTAAAGCTTGGATTTGGTTGAGGAGGCGGGGTTCGATCCGGAGATGACACCTCATTGACAGCAGGATTGGTTTTGTCAGTGGTCATTCTCTGGAAGGTTTAGGATGCAAACATAAGCAAGGTATCCTACCAGTCTATAATTAAACAAAATATTTATCATATATTTATATACCGGTCCTAGGTTGTGGCAATTTAATGTTCTAGTGTTCTATTTGTTTCTAACATGGTTCTCCTAAGTTGTTGATTTAGACCTGCATGGGCCACCACTAAAACATGTCACGACCCGATCCCAATTTCTTGGGTCGAACCGGATCATGCCCAGCCTGCACCGTTGTTGAGACGGCGGCAGTAAGCTGTATCTCCGTTTGCAGGTAACATCAACAACATAATAAAATTGCCACAACTTTTATTCGATTAATAAAAACTTTTACAATAGAAGAATTTCTTACAATTGAAAATTTATACAATTATCATGAAGAACAACTCAAGCAACTAGCTCCTTAGCCTCAGATCCTCGTGGAACAGGCAATCCTCAGTGTAACCTAAAAATGTTGGTCTCCAGTCAGGAGGGAGCAAAGTACAATTATGAAAATCTACAATTCAACTAATAATTAATAATTTGCAATTATAAACAATTTAGAAATGCAATATTTTCCAACAGTTCTACAATTGAAAACATGTGATTTGAGTAAGTAACGACTATGACCGGTTTGGGATGATTCACTGATATGATCCGGCCTATCCCCTGTGTGAGAGGGGTAAGCTCGTACAATCCTATTACTAAAAGTTTTAGGGTATTGGTCATAGACGCTACACTACTTCCCCAATATCCGAGTCAATTAGATTCAATGATGCAATGAGACAATAACACAATACTCTAGGAGAGAGTTCCGTGTAGCAATGTGGTTTAAGCATGCAAGATTACTATTACTAATTAAATTGCAAACAATCACAACTGTACTTGCCTTGGATTATGACTGGAAAAGGATTGTTGATGGAGACTAGTACCGTCCTTGAAATCCTACAATTGAGAATCCTGACTCAGCATCAAAAATTGAACCATTCTAAGTGTGCTAGTTACAATCTCTAGAATTGGTCCTAGTCCAGTTTTATGTTGTTACTAAATTACACGCTTATCGAGATAGTTTCTATTAATCAATTTGCGAAGGAACTAAATCATGTTAACATTTATTTGAGAAAATTCGTGTTTTCCGATTATTTCGCAAAACTTGTATTTTTGTAAAAATTAGGTTTTTCTTTTAATGAGAAAGACGTGAATTTGTTGAATTACAAACTTGTAATTTTCCTAGTTATTTATTGTGAGAAAATTATTTTAATTTCTATAATAAAATAAATATTTATTTATTGTTTTACGTGTTTTACGTCAACCAACAAACCAGAAAACAATAAAAAAATACTAAGCTATTACAAACTTTACACACCAGCAGGAATGAATGGGCTTATGCCCTTACAGACCATTTACATAAATTTAAATAAGAGAAAATTTGGTTAGTCTTTATAAATTATCCTACAACTAATAATTTAAATTAAATTAAATTGATTTCGAGTCTCAGACTTTGGTCCAATCGTCATAAATAGCTAATGCCTCAACGTCCGGACGGAACCGGTTTCGTTTGCATTTAGCCCGGGGCCCATTGACCGGTATGGTCGTCGCCCAAAAATCCTAATTGTAAATATTTCTGAAAACGATTTGAAATTCATTTATAAAATTTGGGCAGCATTCCCTCTATATTCGGGATAACCCAAAACTGGGAAAATGTGCCACTATCACCATTTATAAATCTCATTCCAAAGAAACCCATTATTTTACACCAGAATGCACCAACAACATATTTCCGAAACGTAATCGGAAAACCCGAAGTATTATCGGAAATCCCGAAACTAACTCGGAATATTCAAAGTAAAAGAACCAGAATATTAAAACTCGAAAAATCCGAATTAAACACCAATCCTCAATCCCAGAATTATTTCCAAGTAAATCTCGGAAATTCCGAAGATATGAACCACAGAACACACAAAGTCCAGAAAACCACAGAAGTTCCGAATCCGGAAATTTTTCGAAACAAATCTCGGAAATCCCGAGATTCCGCAGAACATGGAAAACCACACAGAAAAATACATAAGCATTTCAGAAAATCCAAAAATGCTACGTCTACCAGAAAATCGAATTCCCGAAGGAAATCGAGGACCAAATTATCATCATGGACTACGACGGGGACGAACTACTGTGTTTACACAGAAATTACCCAAAAGACGGAATCCGAAGGGTAGCCTCGGACTCGGAACGGAAACGGGATCGGACTTGGGAACCGGGCACGGGCACACACGGAGGGAGCGCCGACCGGGGAGCCGCGCGGGTCGGTTTCGGCGGACGGCCGTGTGGGATCGGGGACGCCGGGCTGCGGGCGAGCGGCGGCCGGGACTAGGCGCCGGTGGGGCGGCCGGGCTAGATCGGGTTCTCCGGGAAGCTCGGGGCCGGCGGCTAGGGCTAGGAGTTGGGGTTGGGGAAGATGGGAGGAAGGGGATGGTTGATGGAAAGGAAAGAATGAGGAGAAAGGGTTTTATAGGAGGGGTTGATGTCGGTTACCGGAATCCGAAGGAGCGGCCGGTCACGGAATCGAAAAGAGGAGCCGGCGGTTAAGGAGCTCGGCCACCACCGAAATCCTTTCGGTTTCTCTACAGAGCATTTAGAAAGAGAGAGAGAATGGAATCATTTTTTAATGGGTTAAAGGATTGGTTAATGGGTGTTTTAAAGCTCCAGCTTCAAAGTGTGCTGGACAAAAAGTTTAATGGAATGATTTAATGGCTAAGTTATTAATGGGTTAATATGGGTCTTATAACTAATGTTTTGGGTAATAAAGACATGGGCTTGTGGGCTTTAAGCCATGGACTAAAGGCTCAAATGGTTGATGGGCTTGAGCTTAATGTAAAAATGATTTTAGTTTCATGGGCTTTAAAAAATGATTAAAAGCTTAAATAAGGAATGGGCTAAAATGAGGAAATGAATTAAAGATTTAATTTAGAAAAATTATAACTAAACATTTTATAACTCTAAAAAAATATTAATTTAAAATATTTTTTAGATTCAAATTGGGTTCGGGTCTGGGCCAGACAAACAAAAATCCAAGTTCATTATTTTCAAAAGAATTTTCTATTTAATTAAAATTAATAATAATTGCAATCACACATTTAAAATAATAATAAAATAATCACTAGACAAATTGCGGGTTTCACATTAATCCCGCGAAAGCTAGTATCCTATTGAATCAGCCACCCGAGAGAATGCAAATCCAGAATCAGTCGCCTGTTTTCCTCCAAAGTATGATGGAGAGCGGCAAGCTGGAATCTGCTGAGTCTGAGGATGTGACCTTCTTGAAACCTGTCTTTCTGTTCGGTGACCGACTGATCTCCACCGAGGCAAAGATACTGAAGATCAAGGAAGACTGGTTCTTCTCTGCGAAGGGCATGGTTCTGTACATGCGACAACTCGAACGCCAATTGCCACTGACGGCCTTCTACCGTCTAGCTTCCAAGAGGAGGATTGGAGAGGGTGATCCAGAATCTAATCCTGCCAGCTGTGAAGTTGGTTTTTGGCCGACCTGGCTTTGCTCCCCGCCATGGTGTGCAACCTGCTGCGAGGTTTACGAGAATTTACGGGAAATGTGGTTCATGAACGAGGTAGGAATGACAACTTTCCCCGTGCCGAACTGCCGTTTCACTATCTGATGGGGTGGTTAATTTTACACCATCCCAATGTGATGAGTCCGGGCTCGGAAGAAGACCACAGGGTCAGGGATGCATTCCTCCGCCGTTTCTACCAGAGGAGCTGGTTGCATGCCGGTGTTCCTGTTTGTAGGAAAGTTTTATCCCACCTTCAGGGGTGGGAGATCACCAAAGTTGGTCCTGTCTTTTCGGGTTTTGAGGCCAACGAAGACTTAGTGGATTCAGGTGAAGATGCCACCACTCTGCCTCCGTGGGGATTCCGCTGGTTGTAAAGCATCCGGCCGTCCCATCTGGTGTACCGGAATAGAAACCAGTGTTACCTGGAACCGTATTTGCCGAGCCATTTTGCACGACAATTCGGCTACGCTCAATTGATGTTGGACAACCCCAGTATTAACCTGGGGTATACTGGAAGTCTGTTGGATGGTGCACGAGCTTGGCATTACTACAATGCCGGATGTACCGGAGCTCGCTTTACGCTGCCCGTCCAGAATCTGCGGCCGCCGATTCTTTTCTCGGCCGCCAAATTTTATTGTGTTATGAATGTCGTGCCCCCTGGATATGATAGGTAGACCAGTCTCATTGCCGGCACTCAGTTAGCGGTGACTGGAAACATATTGGCGAAGGCTCGATCGTACCGTCCACTAGAGGTGGGTTATCGAGGTACCCCTGCCGTATCCACAGGGGGTCAGGCAGAGCCTTCGGTCGATCAATCGAAAAGACGTGCTGATACAGAGGCTGGCTCTTCCACGCCAAAGAGGCAGAAGAAGGCATTGTCACCGACAGTGTCATTGGATTCAGCACCTGCGGAGGTAAGGATATCCCATATAGCCTGGTTAGGTTCAACATTTCTGTGACCTATGCTTTCTTTTGTAGGAGCCGCTAAAAAGGAGACCCCGTACTCCAAAATCTGGTGGCAGCAGACCAAAGGAGGTGGTGGGCTCATCGGAAGAGCGCGTTTCGCCGATTGTGATGTCTCCCGAGGAGGAGAACCCAGACGATGTCGTTGTTGTAGAGACTCCAGTATCTCCAGATTATGTAAGAAGGGAAGCTGATGTTGAAACAGTTCCCAGAGTGGTACAAGCTGCCGTGGGGGGCTTGGACGTTGAGAGTCCAGTAGACACGGAGCTTCCAGATAAAGTGGAGTGGAGTTCGTCGTCTTCAGATGATGTTCCTCCAGAGATGCGTGAATCTGTTACGGAGGCAACAGACGTGACCGAAACAGAGGAGAGGGTTGATTCCCCTCCTTGTCATGATGAGGGGAGGTCGGCTGTAGCGTTGCCGAGCCCTATCCCAAGCTCAGCAATGGAGGTTGAGGTGGCTGCCGACCGGGAGGTAGCGACAGATTCGATCCCCGTAGAGGGATTCAATGATGAGGGGGAGACTCGTCTGCCGACCCCGGCCCCAGAAGACGTGCCCCGCCAGGAAATAGGAGCTAATCCAATTAGCTTGCCAGAGGAAGGCTCCGCGCTGGTTACAGATCGCGCCTCGATGGTGGAGGAGGCAACTCCGGATGTTAATAGTCCCTTTGAGACGGAAAAGGGCAAGGGCTTGCTGGTGCATGAGCCCTTTATTGCTTCTTTGACTTGGGGGACGATATCGACATCCCACCCAACTCTTTCTGCTCTTGGCATCTGGAGCTGGTAGCGGAATTCAAGTTCCTGGTACGGGAGGGTCTGCTGAGGTCGACGTTCAAGCCTCGCAGATTGAGGTCGGCGGGTCCTCTTCAGGTCCGCCATCCAGAACAGCTCCTTCAACTCCTGCCATGATACCACAAGTGTTGGCGGATGCGGATGAGTACGTGAAATTCATCGTTGAGGCAGTGTACAAGATGCTGTAAAAGGGTGTATCAACAGTGATGAACACCAATGGGAGTTTTACGATGGCAAAATCCATGGCGCTTCCACACATCGGTCTGATACGTCTCCACCAGGGCCATGATCATATGGCCGAGATTCTGGAGGCCTCGGTGACTGAGCTGGACCAGCTGCTTTTCGAGTTTCAGCGTATCGAGCGAAATGATCTCTTCGCCCTGATAGACGCGGAAAAGGAGAAGTTGATCGCTGAGATGGAGGCCTCTTATCAGGCCACCGTGGGTGTCTGGAAACGCGAGGTGGCTGAAACAGAGGCTGCAGTGGAGAGGCTATCACAGTCCATGCAGAAGAAGGTAGAGTTGTGGGCCACGTTGGATGCTAGTATAGTGGAGGTTGATGCCAAGATTCGCCTCCTTGAAGACCAGCGGGCCCAACTCTTATTAGATGCTGAACGAGTCCAGGCTGAAAATATAGCATCTAAGGAGGAGAAGCAGCTTTCACGTGCCGGGCTCTTACTCTGGCTCAGCAGCAGCAGCAGTTGGACGAAAGCATAAGGATGACACTTCTCCTGAGGCCATAGAAACGATGCGTCAAGAAGCCGAACGCCGGGTTCTGGCGACTGTAGAGACTCGGGCAGTAGGCTTGAAGCATCGGATTGAAGAACTTTCGGCCAACCCCGGGGATGTTTAGGGATTGTAATCTCTTCTTCTTGTAATTTGCAACTCTTGCTAGGGATGTAATCCTTTATTTTTGAATAAAGAATACAGAGT
Source organism: Iris pallida (assembly GCA_029216955.1). NCBI lineage: Eukaryota > Viridiplantae > Streptophyta > Magnoliopsida > Asparagales > Iridaceae > Iris > Iris pallida. The sequence continues at coordinate 12,237 of JANAVB010015049.1, read as the reverse complement.
TCTTTGCGGTGTGTTCATTTTTGCTTGTCATGAACTTGATGATTTGTGTGGACTTATTATCTTTTGTGCACCTTGGTTTTTTGGTACAGATAATAAGTTCGAGAGAACCGACATGTTTGCTCAGAGGTGATGTGGACGTGGCAAATATAGGATTCAAATGATATAATCTTCCTATTCAGAGGTGTTATGGACGTGGTAGGAATGACTCTGGGGGAATACGCGGAACTACTCAGAGGTAATATGGACGTGGAAGTTCTGCGATCAATGTACGACAACGCAGGGGTTGTCTGTACGGGATGTTTACTCAGAGGTAATGTGGACGTGATAAACATGATAGGTAGCATCGTCTTACGGAGCATAAGATTCTGCTTTGTGGGGTGTAGGGGAACAACTCAGTGGTAATGTGGACGTGGTTGTCTCTCTACTGGAAAATAGAACGCTATGGAACAGCTGGGTTCCAGAAGCGTAAGATTTTGCGGGAGGTGTACGTGGGCCCTGATGATTGGGTCCAGAGACTCCCTTGTTGGGTGGAGATAGAAGTACAAGTCTAAGGATGTCAAGAGTAGTACTTCTTTAGGAACTTGCCGTTGATGGGCATCAAGAATAAGTCCCCATTGGATTTGGCGAGACGGTAGGCACCGTTTGAGTATACCGTCTCTATGATGAACGGTCCTTCCCACTTGGGTTCGAACTTTCCTGGTGTCTTGTGAGTCAACACCATCAGCCTTCTGACTGCCAGAACCAGGGTCTACTTGAAAAGTCCTCTGCTTGACCTTTTTGTTGAAAGCCTGTGATATACGGGCTTGATAGAGTTCGATGCAATGTTGAGATAGGAGACGCTTTTCGTCAAGTGCCTCCAATTCTTGCAGACAGCGACGTTGATTGTCTTCTTCTGTGAGTTAATTCATGATTGCTACACGGAGTGAGGGTATCTGTATTTCGAGAGGCAGTACCGCTTCGCTCCCGTAGACCAGGGAGAATGGTATGTTTCCCGTCGGGGTCCGTACCGTTGTGCGGTAGGCCCAAAGGCATTCGCCGAGCTTTTCGTCCCAGTCGCGTTTATTGGATGATACGACCTTTTTGAGTAGCCTGACGATAGTCTTGTTAAACGCCTCAGCCAATCCGTTTGCTGTCGGATTGTAGGCGGTTGATGCCACGTTTTGAATGCAATTCTTGTCACAAAATCTGCTGAAAACATGGCTGATGAACTGAGGACCATAATCGTGGATAATCCTCCGAGGTACCCCGAAATGGTAGATGACATGGTGTTTGATGAAGTTGACCACCCTGGAGCTCTTCACCTCCGCCAGTGGAACTGCTTCTGCCCATTTGGAGAAGTAGTCAGTGATGGCTAGGATGAAGCGGTGTCCTCTCGATGAAGGAGGGGTGATCGATCCTACAATGTCCATGCCCCAGGCTTCGAAGGGCCAGGAGGTGACCGTAGGATGTAGTAGTTCTGACGGTGTATGGATAAAGTCAGCGTAAAGTTGGCACGCATGGCACTTTTAGCATAGTCGACAGCGTCGGCTGCCATGGTTGGCCAGTAGTAGCCCATGCGTCGCAGTCGATCCTGCAACATAGGTCCCGATTGATGGGCCCCGCAGGTTCCATCGTGAGCTTCTCGAAGGGCTTCGGCTGCTTCTTCGTTGGATAAACATCGAAGGATAAGTCCATCGTAGGAGCGTCGGTACAGCATTTTAGTAGCTGTATCGTAATAGAATCGAAAAGAGTGCCTCCTGACTGAGACGGCTTCTTTCGGGTCCTCCGGAAGAATTTTGTAGATAGCGAAGTCGATGAACGGGAACCTCCAGTCTCGGACATTAACACCAGCACTCGTTGACACAGCATGGGCAATTTGTGAGCATAGGTTGTTCTTAGGACAGACCAAGTCTCGACCCACTACCGTTACGTAGTGTTGAGTCCCGAGGGGTGCTGCTAATGAGGCTGCGAGGCCAGCCAGAGCGTCAGCCTCCATATTTTGTAAACGAGGTACATGTTCGATGAAGAACTTGGTGAAGGTTGAAATGATGTTCAATAAAACCTCATGGTAAGGAATCAGATCTTCATGGCGAACTTCGTATTGCCCTCTGACCTGATTAATGATAAGTTTTGAGTCATCGTAGGCTTCCAGATGATCCACCCTCAGCTGTTGCGCTAGCTGGAGTCCCATGATGAGCGCGTTGTACTCGGCAACATTATTGGAGCACGGCTTCGAAAGGGAGTAGGTGCGCTGGATGACCAGGTGATCGGGGGAGACTAAGACTACCTCCACTCCTGCGATGATCTGGCCTTTGGGGACTGTTCTTGAAGCACCATCAAAAAACATCTGCCAGATGAAGCTTTCTTCGATGACGTTTGATTCTTGGACCTCATCCGGGATGTCTTCGTAGAGTCTTGAGGACTGTGGGATGGGGTGTGCAGCTAAAAAGTCGGCCAGAGCCTGACCCTTGACGGCTTTTTGTGGAACGAACACCATGTTGTATGGTGTTAACAGGATTGCCCACGTAGCTGGCCGGGAGTTTAATGACCCTGGCTTCGTCATGAGAACTCTGAGTGGATTGACTCGGGAGATGACATGAATTGTCTGGCCTGAGACATAATGGCGAGTCTTCTGGATGGCAAATACCAAGGCCAAACACTCTTTTTCAACGGGGTTGTACCGGTGTTCGGCCCCGTTCAGTATTCTACTGAGGTAGTAGTAGCTTGTTCATAGCCTGTGTCGCTGTTCTGAGCAAGCAGAGCGCCGAGGGAATGATCCATGGCACGGACGTAGAGGAAAAATGGTTTGCCGGCGACGGGTGCCACCAGGACTGGCGGGCTCGTCAAGTAAGCCTTGATATCGTCGAAAGCTTTTTGGCATTCCTCTGTCCAGACGTAAGAGTCTCCCTTCTTTATGGGTGAAGGGTTGACATTTTTTGGAAAGGTTTGCTATAAAACTCCGGATGTACGCCAGACGTCCCTGCAGGCCTCGAAGTTCTCGGAGGTTCTTCGGAGGGTCCATGTCAAGGATGGCTTTGGTCTTCTCGGGATCGACATGAATGCCTTTTGCCGTGATAATGAAGCCCAAGAATTTTTCGCTAGAAACCCCAAGGAAGGATTTAGCGGGGTTCATCTTGAGTTGATGCGCTCGCATGAGATCTAAGACCATCTTAAGGTCTTGTAGGTGATCTCCTTTGAGACGGCTCTTGACTGTGATGTCATCAACATAGCATTCGACTGTCTTACGAAGATGCTGACGGAAAATGGTGCTCATAGCTCGTTGGTATGTCACCAGCGTTCTTCAAGCCGAAGGGCATCACCGTGTAGCAGAAAACCCCCTTCGGAGTCCTGAATGATGTGTGTTTGCGTCATCGGGAACATCTTGATCTGGTTATAGCCCGAATACCCATCCATGAAGGACATGCGTTCGAAGCCACATGTTGTGTCGATCATCACGTCGGTGATTAGAAGCGGGAACTTGTCCTTCGGGTAAGCAGTGTTGAGATCCCTGAAGTCGATACAGACTCGTATCTTCCCATTCTTCTTGGTGATGGGGACAACGTTGGCCACCCAATCCGGGTGTTGTTCTTCACGAATGAATCTGCTGGTCAGGAGTTTGTCTACTTCCTAATCGATAGCGTTCATGATGTCAGGACAAAAACGTCGCTGTTGTTGCTTTATAGGCTTGGCATCAGGTAAGATGTTAAGCCTATGCATCGCGATCTGGGGATCAAGTCCCAGCATATCTTCGTAGCTCCAGGCGAAGACATCGATATATTCTTTAACCAGCTGGATTAAAGATTTTCGATGTTCTCCTTTTAGGCTTTTGCTGATGAAGATGGGTTTGGAAGAAGATCCATCCCCAAGGTCGATCTGCTCGACTTCGCCTTCGGTTGGGGGTTCGTGTAATTCAAAATGAGACTCCCACTGTTCTCCTAGGCGTTGAGCCTAGGGTTCTTCTTCGAAGAATTCTGGCATTTGGTCTTCGCCTTCATCTTCTTGAGATTGTGCAGTTGTCATGTTGGCTGATAGCACTCTCTTGAAGACTGAGCCGATACTGGTATCGGAATCCTAAGTTGATGCTTCGGACGAGTGAGAATGTTCTACTTCTTCTGCCTCTGAATTGTCTGGTGTTGACGGCGGCGTGACGTAGCCCACCCCCGTCGAGTTCGATGTAGTATGCGGCTTTCCTTTAGGTGTTGGATGCTGGAGAGGAAGACGTCGACCCTTGCCGTAGTTCAAGCTTTGTTGCTTTTTAGGTCGTAATCCATCTTTTGGATGAGGTACTTTGCCTTGTCCGTGTACCGATAGACTTGTATTCTGCCGACATCTGGTTCTTGCTCGAGTGGCAGAAGGTCTTGATGACGCTCGACTTTGTCGAAGATGATAGATTCTTCATCTTGATTCTGCGGTGGGACTACAAAACAGACCCCTTGGGACGGGACTACTCGATTTACATGATGGACGATCGTTATTTGTGTTTGCAACGACCGTAGAGCGTTATCTAATGTATACATGGCATTCCAATGTGGAAGACTAGAATAATTAAAAGACACTCTATTATTGATGAAACACGAGATTTTGTCCTGCGGGATTGCATTGTCCAGAGAGGGTGCATCTATATCAGCAGAGATATTCCCCTAACTCTTCATCTGTGAGTACTGGGGTTGGATCGGGAGAGTCAACCGCAGCTTTGGTCTTAGGGTCCGAGAGGGCTATGTGGGCCTTCTCCGGCAGCTTGGATAAGACAGATGATTGCGGCGGCTTGCCCTTAAGACGCACCTTCAGAGGTGCCTCAACTGTGCCTTCGGTGATTGGTGCATTCCCCTGTAGTTTTGCCACAAGGGGAGCCGATGTTTGAGACGGCTTTCCCTTGAGCCGTATCTTCAAGAGAGCTTCAGTAGGTGTTCTACCTGGAGCAGTTGGTGCTTTTCCAGGTACCTTGATGTTCATGGGAGGCAACGTCTGAGGAGGCTTCCCTTTGAGTCAATTTTTAAAGGAGCGTCGAGAATCATCTCTGGCTCCATGTCAAGCTCTGCTGCCATTTCTGCTTCATCGTCAGCATTATTGGCTTCCTCCTCGTCGGGCGACTTGTACAAGGTGGAATCAATGAAGTAGGCTTCAACCCCCTTGAAAGGGTCAATGTCCGCAAACTTCGTTCGGATGATGTCATTGGTGGACACGTATTTCATGCATTGGTGGAGTGTGGATGGTACCACCACGTACTTATGCAGCCATGGACGACCCAGTAGGAGATTGTAGTTGACGTCGGCGTCCACGACATAGCAAGTCACCTCAGTTCTGAGGTTACCGATATGACACTTTAGCCGTATTATGCCCAGCAGCTCACTTTTGCTAGCATTGAAGCCACTGATTGTTGTATTGGAAGGCGCCAGTCGGTACATTAGGATCCCTAGTGTTGAGAGCAGCGTTCGGAATGATGCTGAGGGAAGACCCCGGATCGATCTGAATCCGCTTCACCTTGACGGAACTGATATACCCTGTATAATACAGCGGCCTGTTGTGTCGGTTATGCTTGAGCAGCATGTCTTGTTGGGTGAAGGTTATGTTGGGGATAACTTCATCCGTACAATGATAGTGCCCACATGTAGTCAGAGTATCCTCAGGCTGCTTGACCTGACTGATGAAGGACTCAGCATCCTTCAGGGAATCACAGAGAGCTTCACGAGTGTCCTTGGAAAGACGAAGGAGCTCAAACAGAGATAGACGGGCAGGAGTACTCGCAAGTTGTGCCAGTATGTCGAAGTTGTGGGGCTTGGCTAGCCCCGAAGCATTCTCCGTTCGAAGAGGCTTGTCAAAACGGGCCTCTACATGCTTCTACTTATTGGCTGCTGGGGGCTTACATGGGCCCCTTCCTGGGCAGCAGGGATGGTGCAAGGAGGCACCACCTCGATGGCAGCTTCGTCAGGGTGGGCGTTCTGATGTGAACGCGTCTGTACAGGAAGTACCTCTTCCGCAGAGGAAGAGACCATGCGGCAAGACTTGATCTTCTTGCCTTTACTTTTGGAGAGCAGAGCGCACCTCCGGTTGAGTAACCTCGGAGACGAGATCGGGGTGAACCCATAAGATCTCTCCCGAGATGTGGTGAGTGGGATGAGTCCACTCACGTTGTCACGGGTAGGTGGTTGGTTAACTACCTCCATTGTCACCTTAGGGATGGGGACGACGCCATCTTGTGTTGTGGTTGGCGGCAAGGTGCCAAATTGGAGTGATACCAGGTTGGCCGAGACCGTTTTCTCCTCGTAGTCGACGGAGATAACATCCGCATTGATCATGCGTTGGATGTAGTTTTTAAGGACGTAGCAGTCCTTAGTTGGATGTCCGACAAACCGATAGTAGTGACAGTACCTCGGATTGTCCACTTTTCTAACCTCGTCGGGACACTTTGGGTCCGGCAACTTGATCTTGTCACCATGCTTCAGTATCTCGAAGAGTTACAGGGCGTCTTCATCGTTGAAAAATAAACCTCCTTTAACCTTGGTGCAAGTAGAGGCTTCTAAGTAGACGCTGATGCACCTTTTCAGGCATTAACAGTCAATGCCTGTTTCCCCTTCGTCTCTCGTCTAGGGTTGTTGGCTGCAGGCCATTTCCCCTTGTCCTCAAAGGCAGGGAAACTGACTCCCAGAAGGCGAGCATTAGACGCCTTATTCTCTGCTGCTTCGGCTTCGATGATCAAGGAACTCCAGTCGGGAGGAAGGGTGGAGTTTAGCCAGAGTTTGACTGCAGGCAGCATGTTCGGCTGCATGAGGAGAGGAGTGCGTGTTCTGGCATGCCCGGGGGTAGTCTGAAGTAGGCCTGTCGGAAGCGTTCGATGAATACTCGAACTGTTTCTTTCTCCTTCTGGCATATCTCTATGAGGCACGCCATTGTCATGTCCTTCCCGCTGTCGTAGAAACGGTCGAGGAAGAGACACGTCCAGTCATCGAAGGAAGATATGGAGTCATCTGGGAGACTGCAGTACCATTCGTACGCCACTCCTTTCAGTGCCCCGACAAATATGTTGGTGAGTAGTGCATCTTCCTTCGGGAGATATCCCGTTTGGGACTGGAAGTACGTCAGATAGCGGCACGGAGAGTCCCATCGTACGACGTTAATTTATGGTTTATACTTAGGAGGATAAACCACTTTGTTCCATTCGAGGGGATAAGGTTGGGGGATGCCCATCTTTTGGCGCTCCTCTTGTCTATTATTGGACTCAAAGCGCTCGTGCAAGTCCCTGATCATCCCCACTACGTCTTCCGTGGAACTGGGAGTCGGGGAAGGTGGTACAGCCTGGAGTTGAACATTTGATGGCTCCGACGTCCGAGGTACTTCACGACGATCCGTATCCAAGGATACCCGTTGAAGGGGTACACTTGATTCTCCATTGGCCCCTGGGTTAGGACCGGTAGAAGGTGCCCTGGCCAAAGCTGACTGTATCTCGAACACTGCTTGAGTCAGTGTTTGCATGAAGGCAGAGAGGGTTTTGAGCCCTCCCTCCAGGGTATCCATGTGCTGGACGAGGTCTGCTGGCGGCACATCTGGCTCGGTATTACCACCAGTCATGTATACTGTCATGACACGGCTGGAGTCGGATGGATCAGTTGAGGCTATGCTTTCGGCCTCGCTCTCTTATAGGGGAGTTGCCTCTCCTAGAGTTTCGGCCTGGCTACCCCCAGATACCTCCAGTTCTGTCTTGGAGGACTTCTTCGTCTTCGAGACGCAGGTCCACAGGGGCTAGACTACCCCCAGCAACATTCGGGAGGTTGACTTCCATCCCAGTTGTGCTCTGTAGGGCATCTTCGTCTTCAGAAGGAGGATCAACAAGGGCTTGACTACCACCAGCTTCCTCCAGGATCTTCCTTTCCCCCGAGTGCCTTCGAACACTCCAGAGGATGGAACAGTTGTCTTGGTTCTCCTCGGCTGACTCTTGGACGAGGACGAGGAATGGCCGGTCGCCTTTCGGATTGACGAGGAATTAGAGATCACGTTGCATGAAGCAACCTCTGGTTCCTCTTCAATTGACACTTTCTTTCCGAGGCGACGTCGAAGAGGTGTTGGTAATTGTAGCCGCTAGAACACCGACTGCCTTGGTGGCGGGACTTCTGTTTTGCAACAACAGTTGATGGTGACTACAGCACAGGCGTACCCTGTGAGGGGCACATTGTGCTTGTCAGTCGACTCTCCTGACCGGCATTTGTGAGTGATCACGTTACGCAGATCGTTGGAGGAGAGTGCCACCTTCTCACCCCCATCAGGCGCATAGTAAGGCCAAGCGCCGGGGTGGTCAAGTAAATGCTGCGCCCCCAGATCCAACACCAAATAGGTGCCGAGATCAGTAGTGGGGGAACAACATTTATAGTGACTTGAACGAACCTCAAACGCACAACCAGAGGAGGCGCGGGAGTTCAAGACCACAGGGTTTGCCTTGTTCGACTCGGTTGCGAACGCAACAGATGCGCCCAAGTGAGACAAGGACTTTGAAGGTCGACTCTTTTCCGGCACAGAAGCACCCGAGTCGAACTTGTACAGCTTACCATCAACAGCGCGCCTGATTGTGAGCGCATGCTTCTGGTTTGCTGCCGGCATAGCACGTTTGAGGCGCATGGCCCATGCTACCTTGGACTTCTTCGTACTAGCCCGCTGGGGCACGTAGTACTCAGAGTCTAAATTCTCCTTGCCACTACAGCGAGTGAGTCTGTCAAAGTCATAGACCTTCTGCGGCGCATCAGAGGTGATGCACGGGGCATTAGCTGCGCCCCTGCTCCGACGATGCATCTTTCTCGCCTGAGAGGGAGATGGCTGGGGAATGTGGTCAGCCGTACGTTTCACCGAGAGATGTGCTGTACCAGTGGGCGCATCTTGGTTGCTGAGGACGTCAGTAGGAAGGGATGGCTGTATTGGTGTATCTCCTTCGGTGGTGGTGCCAGAGGCGTCGACCTTGTGCACCCAGACTTGGCGAGTCTTTTTCGGCTTCGGCAGCCGCTTCGAAGGACTCGTGCTGCCTTCAGAGATGAACTCCTTATACACCTGTTGATTGAGGCATACGACCAGCGTCTTGTGGGAGGAGCCCACCTTTACGTCGTCGGATTGCGACACAGCTTTCTCGGTGGAGGAGAAAGAGGTCCCCAGCAGAGTCGCCAGCTTGTTTGCCATTAAAATCTTTTGATGTAATTTCAATACAAACAGAACAGTGTTACAATGTAGGACTTAGATGTAGTCCTAGGAGTACACTTTTATTTATCTGGGTCCCTTATGCCGATGGAGCGAGTGGTAATCCGTTGACTCCGTTAACGATCTGACGCCGGTTCTCGGTTCTCTGAAGATCTAGGTTGCTCTAGGTACAGGAGCTTGCGGAGAGGAAGAAGACGTTGAGTGTCTGTATCTGCCTCTATCTATGTGTTGCCGATGGTTGTACGACGTGTCTCTGTCTGTATGTATCTGAAAGAAGGAAATGATCCTTCTATTTATAGCTTTGCAGGCTGGCTGCTCATGCGCGCATGTAGGATGCACCTGTACGTAGGGACGCCACGTGGTAGTTGCTGATGGAGCCGCATAGGCGATGTGCCCTGATTAAGGAGTTGAACTCTTCTCATTGCTGTCGTAGGCTGCGACAGAGGTGGCACGTAGCAATGGAGAAGATCTTTCAGTTGCTGAGATCTTGGGTGATTAGCACCCCTTTATAGGCTGAATCAAGTCAAAGGACGCGTGTCGTCGGTCCATGGCTCGAAGATCTCGGATTTGGTGGGGAGTGATCTGATAGGATGTGCCTGGGATTGGCGCATGAGGAGGCTTTGGCTCGTAGCCTTTAGGAGTCACGAACCAATCGGGGCGCATGGCTTTTGAGGCACATGCGGGGCTTCAGTAGTGACTTTACTTCTGTCTGTAGGGATCAGAGAAAAGTCTGAGGTGCATGGCTTTTGAGGCGCATGCAGAGATTTGGACACATGGCTGCGGAGGTGCATACGAACTGGTTGGGCGGCCACGTGGCTTGTAACCGCCGGAGGGAAGCAATGATGATGCTGACGTCGGTGACGATTCGTCTTCTGCAAAAGCTGTCAAGTTCGGTCCTCGAGGGACGTGCTGCCAACTCTGTCAGACTTCAGCATTTAATGTTCTTTTGACAGGTGATGGGTTTGTTGAGTGGGCGCATCGATCGACGTTCCACTAGGCGCATGGAGACGTATGGGGGCACATCCTTTGATGGGAGTTGGGCGCGTCAGCACGATGCGCGGTCTGGCCGGCACATCTATTTTGTATGACACGTCTTTATGGGCCCGACTGTTACGTTCTTCGAGTGCTTTAAATAGCCGTTCTTGACTTGGCTGAATTTGAAGCGTCAGGTTCATCACCATTTAATACAAATTCATTGCATGGGATTCGGAGAGCCAACCACTTGGCGCATGGGTTTGATTTGCCCGGCCTATAAATAGTGGCATGGAGAGGGTTTGCTTCTCGTTCTCTCACGTCCTCCCAAAATGAACTTGTTTGCTCGAGCACATTCTGTTGACGAGATGCTCTCGAGGGTGAAGATGCGACGCATTGTCTTCATTGATGCACTTGAAGGTGACTGTTACATCCAAAAATTGGAGTCGAGGGCTTCCAAGGCAGGCAGAAGGTGCCTGTTGCATCCAAAGATCGGGATGCTCGAGCCTCATCTCCGTTATGCTGGAAGAGTCGTAGATCAGAATTGCGGTGCTGCGGCTTTGGAGGCTCTTTCTTCTAAAGCTGCTCCTTTAGCCGTGTTTTGATTGCGGTCTTCCTTGGTCTTTTGGAGGCTCTTTCGAAGCTAGAGGGTTGATTGCCACCCTCGTTCTGCTCAATAAATACTTCATGAGTCGAAGTATTTGATGGCACATATGCTGACTTCATGATGCGCCTGTCTGGGACGCGGAAGGACGGCACATAACTGAGCTGGTGAAGGGATGCACATAACTGAGGATGCACATAACTTAGCTGCTGAAGGGATGCGCCTGGCTGAGAGTGTCATGGCGAGATGCGCCTGTTTGAGAGCGCATGGCAAGATGCGCCTGTTTGAGAGCGCATGGTGATTGCTGTGCTAAGTGATTGTTGTTTGAGATGCGTCTTTTCTTTGTAGAAATTCTCCTTTGTACAGCTCGCGTAATAGACTTTTATATGAAATAAAAATCTTCTTTTAATGTCTATTTTTGCTTTGCTGTGCCAAGTACTTCCTCTGAGCTCCCTGGCGCATGTAATATTTGGCGCATAGGATTTCTGGTCCTAAAATTCTATGCTTCTACAATATTGACGGCCATAGCTTGCTTGCCTTTACCGTCTCTTGCTCGCTTCCCTTTATCTTCAATAGAGGGGAAGTTCAGACCCAGGAGTTGCGCATCCTGTACCTTCTTCTGAGCTACATCTTTTTTAGTAATGAAGGGCATCCACTCGGTGCAGGGAGCACTGTGCCACATTTTGATGGCAGGTAGCATATTCTTGCGGTATGAATCCATGAGCATGGGCTCAGGCATGCCTGGATGTAGCCTTAGGGCGGCCTGGTGGAAGCGTTCGATGTACGCTCATACGGGCTCCTTTTCTTTCTGAACGATGTCCACGAGAATAGACATCGTCATGTCCAGCCCTCCTTCGTAGAACCGTTTCAGGAATATGTTCTTCAGGTCTTCAAAGGATTTAATACAGTTGTCGGGCAAACTGCAGAACCATTCATAGGCCACCCAATGTAGAGCTCCAATGAAGATGCTGGTGAGAAGGGCGTCATCCTTTAGCAGGTATCATGTTACTAAGGCAAAGTACCTCATGTATCTTCTGGGTGACTCCTTAGTATCATAAGGGGTGATAGTCTGTGGTTTATATTTGGGAGGATAAACCACAACGTCCCACTCAGCAGAATAAGGCTGCCGGATGCCCATCTTTCGGAGTGTGGCTCGCTTTTCTTTGGCATCATGGCGTGCATATAACTCCTCGAGTGTTTGCTGTATTTCGTTGGATACTGCTGGATTGATGGTCGATGGAGTGGCCGATGACTACGCGACTTGGTTTATAACGGGCAGGGTACTAGACCCATCATGAACCGTCGGAGCCGCAGGTGTGGAGGCAGTGGGAACCAATTTGTCATTGATCTCCAGAATGACAGAGGCTAAAGTCTGCATTGATATATTCAATGCGTTAAGACTTCCTTCGAGAGCCTCAATGCATTTCTGCTGATCAGCACTTCCGCTTGATTCTTCGTTGTCATCAGCCGCCATGTGCACAGATGCTATGTGCGTGTAAGTAGAAGGG
>JANAVB010015048.1:0-43620 GCA_029216955.1 Iris pallida | reverse complement strand
GTGTTTTGTTCAGGACCGAAGTACGAGGATGGTGATTGAAGCAGGTGAACAAAGGGGTGGACTTTACTTCTTGGGGGCGGTTCCAGCTTCTTTGGCTTCAGTGATCCTGGCATGCAAAGAGAATGATTCCGAGGTTGGCATAGTAGACTGGGCATCCCTCAGATAAAGTAATGCAGACTTTACCTTCTCTTCTGGTAGTAGTGTGTTTTCTCATAAGGCTTGTGATATTGTCATCAAGCTAAACAGACTCGTGATGCCTTTCCTGATAGTAGTAGTCGTGCTTTGAGATGCTTTGAACTTATACACTGTGATCTGTGGGGACCATATCGTGTTCCGTCATCTAATGGGGCACGATATTTTTGACTTTGGTGGATGATTTTTCTAGAGCTGTTTGGGTTATTTTGTTGACGGATAAGTCTGCTGTTTATTCTATGTTTCTTAAATTCATTGCTATGGTGAAGCGTTAGTTTGGGCTGATATACGTCGTGTGCGGAGAGTGACAATGGCACTGAATTTAATTGTTTACGAGATTATTTTTCATCTCAAGGTATATTGTTCCAAACATCCTGTGTTGGACACCTCAACAGAATGAAAGGTGGAAAGAAAACATCGACATATTTTAAATGTAGCCAGGGCATTGCGATTTCAGGGTTCTCTTTCGTAGATTTTTGGGGGAATGTGTTCTTGCTGCATGATTTGATAAATAGAACCCCTTCTAGTATCTTGCATTTTAAGTCTCCTTATGAAGTTTTATATGGCTCAGCTCCTTCGTATGATCATACGTATTTTCGGTTGTCTGTGCTATGCGTATGATTTGAAATCCGACATGATAAATTTGCTAGCAGTAGCAGAAAATATCTTTGTTGGGTATCCGCTTGATAAAAAGGGATGGAAACTGTATGATTTGGAGACCGGTGAATTTTTGTGTCCGTGATGTTACTTTTTATGAAAAAGAATTTCCTGTGTGACTCTGCTAGCGAGATGTCTCGACACGCCATACATCTGTCGAAGTGCCAGGAGACGATATAGAGGTTTTTGGATGGTGTCGGCTACGGTTGCTGAGGACGAAGTGGTTACTGGTGGCTCGGCACGAGTAGCCAGGATGCACAGTAGATGCAGACGTATTGACAGGAGAGTCCGCTGGGGGGCGAGGTGGTACTAATACAGGGGATACAGTGTTGCCAGAGGTGCCCGACGAGGTAGTATTGGGAAGAGGGATGCGAAAGAAATCACAGCCAGTGCGATTACAGGATTTGTGAATGCTGTTCGAAGTAAAAGTCCCCTTCACCACAGTTCATCTGTTCCCGTCACTTCCTCAGGTACTTCGTATCCTCTAACACAATTTCTAAGTTATGACATATTTACTGCTGGACACAGAGATTTTCTTGCAGCTATCACTGCAGGTGTTGAGCCTACTTCATATCGCCAGGCCTCGCGAGATTCGGGCTGCCGCGCGGCTATGCAAACTGAAATACAGGCTCTAAAAATAATGGGACATGGAGTCTTGTCGATTTGCCTCCTAGGAAGAAAGCATTGGAAAGTAGATGGGTGTACAAAATAAAGTACAAATCTGACGGAAGTGTTGAGCGCTTAAAGGCACGGCTGGTTGTGTTCGGTAATCATCAGGTTGAGGGGATCGATTATTCAGAGACATTTGCCCAGTAGCTAAGATGCCTACAGTTCGGACGTTCTTGGCTGTTGCAGCTGTGAGAGGCTGAACTTTGCACCAGATGGATGTGCATAATGCTTTTCTTCATGGAGATCTGACAGAAGAAGTGTATATGAAGTTGCTGCCAGGTTTTTCACATAGTGAACCCAACAAAGTGTGTCGCCTGCGTAAGTCTCTATATGGATTGAAACAGGCACCACGTTGTTGGTTCGCTAAGCTTACTGCTTCTTGATATCCTATGGATTTATCCAATCACGTTCCGATTATTTCCTTCTCTTTTTTTAAGGGGAAGGTAGAGTTGCATGTTTTGATCTATGTGGATGATATGATTGTGTCTGGTAATGACACAGGTGCTTTAGATGCTTTCAAAAAGTACCTTAGTTCTTGCTTTCACATGAAGGATCTTGGTGTGTTGAAGTACTTTCTTGGCATAGAGGTGGCTCGGAGTGCGGAAGGAATTTCCTTGTGCAAAAAAGTATGCTTTGGACATCATTTCAGAATGCGGTTTGATGGGGTCTCGTCCTGCCGGTTTTCCATGGAGCCCAATCACAAGCTGGCAGAATCGACTAGTCCAAGGATGGCGGATGCAGAGACTTATAGGAGGCTGGTTGGAGGTTGATTTATCTATCATTTACTCGCCCTGACTTGGCCTATGCTGTGCATATCTTGTCTCAATTCTTACAAGAGTCTCGACAAGATCATTGGCATGCTGCTTTGAGAGTTGTCAGATATCTCAAAAATGCACCAGGACAGGTATTTTTGAAAGCTGATTGTGATCTCCGTCTTTCTGGTTGGTGTGATTCCGACTGGGCCAGTTGTCCTTTGACTCGCCGCTCTGTTATAGGCTGGTTGGTGTTTCTGGGGGGTCTCCTATTTCTTGGAAGACCAGAAGCAATCAACTGTTTCCGATCTTCCGCTGAAGCTGAATACCGATCTCTTGCTGCGCTCGTTTGTGAGTTGAAATGGTTGAAGGAGTTATTGGTGTGTTTGGGCGTTCGCCAGGAGTCTGCTATGTCGGTGTATTGTGACAGTCAGTCAGCCCTGCACCTGGTTCAGAACCCGGTATTTCATGAGCGCAGTAAGCATATTGAGGTGGATTTGCATTTTGTTCGCGATGCTATTAGAGAGGCACCATAATAGCCTCGCATGTTCCTACTTCTTCTCAACTGGCTGACATCTTCACCAAGCCCCTTGGAAAGCTAGTGTTCGATTCTTTTCTTCCCAAGTTGGACATTTGTGACTTACATACTCCAACTTGAGGGGGGGGGGGGGGGGGGGGGGGGGTGTTAGATTATAAGATAATATTTGCAATGTAAATATGGCCCATACCCATAAGCCCAAATGTAGACACTATATATTGTAACAAACCCTAACAATGAAAGAGAGGCATTATTATTTCCTACAGATCTTGACTTCACTTTGTTTAAAAGTGGAACAAAGAACAATCTTGAGTTGAAAATAGAAAGTGGTAAATGAGATCATGATCATGATCATGTTAAAACTGTTGAATATAGGAAGTGGTAAATGAGATCATGATCATATTAAAACTGTTAACTCCTTGCAGTATTCCAGGACTTGGTAATTGGGTGATCAGTGGGAAGCTTCATGGAGATGCTATGTTCTCCCAGAAATCCAATAATATACGACGACTTTTGCACATCATTCTGAGAACAATGAACTCCTGCTTTACATTGAGCAACATACACGAACAATTGAACATGTCAAGAGAGAAAAAGTTGCAAGAAAAAACCGCAAAAGATAGTTTCACACCTGAACTTGAAGGACCAGGTATGTATAGACATGGCTTGTGCCACACTGGCTTACTAAAACTCATAACCATGCTAAAGAGATATCACAACAAATCATAGCTAGTACATATGATTAATCAATACTTGGCAACAGTAGCAATTTCCACTGAAGATTAACGGTAAACATACATAATATTTCTGAATTATTCACTTTTTACATCACACCAAGCTCAGGAGGGATAGAAGGCAGAGAAGAAGATGTGGAGGTTGTTAAGGGTGTAGACGATAGTCATAGACCGCAACGGAGTAGAGGGCGGCCATAATCGTTATCGTCAAGAAAAAAGTCTTGCAAGGTCAAGAAAACAATGCAATCTAAGTGAAATAAGAAAAAAATAAAAACGAAAAGGAGAAAAAAAAAATAAAAGAGGAGAAGCTCAGCAAGGATAGCACCATCCATTTCAACACAGCTTAGTACGTGACCCTTTCCTTCTCTTCGTGTACCATCTTAGCGAAACAAGCAAGAGCAGTGAAACCTTCCATGGACAAGGATGTGGATCAAGTAAGGAAGAGTGCATGTTGATCTCACACTTAGCTTCCTCTGCTCTGGCTCCTTCGAGATGCAAAGCCAGTGATACTGCAAGCTGTAGAAAGGAAGAGGGCTTTATATAGACCAGAAAAGTATAGAGGGAGGGGTATAAGAAATAAAGAACAGGAAGTTTGGAGAAGAAATAAATGTGATGAGATGGAAAGCTATTGTTACTGACATTCCCAAATGTGTGTCTCTCCCTGCAACCGGGAAAAGGGCTTCTGAGCTCCCCATTTCCACATGCAGTCAAAACAAAATAGAGCTACATAGCCAAAGAGAACAAATAGCAAGGAAATGGTGACTGTGGGCTTTTAAGACCGAGGGGCAAGTACAAAGGAGTGCAGTCATGCGCAGTTACAGGTTTTGTTACTTCCACATCACCAAATATTTCACATCTCTTCTCTCATTTCTCACGCAAACCATGATAGCTAGAGAGAGAGAGAGAGAGAGAGAGAGAGAGATGGAAAGAGGGATTTAAGAGCATAGCTGAAGATGGAAAGTGATGATCAAGAGAAGGGTTCTCTTTGTATTTTGACTCATACTTGTTTCGAAACATGGACTGGTGAAACAACTGTGTTTATTAAATAGGGTTATGATGATGCCTTCTTTTGAGTCCCTGCTGCATGAGAGAGGAGACCACCACCACCCTGTGAGTAGCATTTATATGTTCTTTCACAAACAATCTTTATTGACAGCTTTGTATGAACTTGGAATGGCAGTGATAACTTCTCCCAATGAACAGCTCCTCTCTTCTCTCTCTCTCTCTCTCTCGTCATGGCTATGGGTAGCTATCCATATTAAAATCACATGATACTTCTGGTCCCATGCATGCAACATCATACGTGTATGCACTACTAAATTAATACGGAGATCAATCAAGAATTGTTATGGTACTTACTGCTACTGTTAATTGGACTCTGGTCAAGGATTGTTTAAAAGATATCAGGGTGAAGAGGATCACATTCCCGATTCCATTACTCAATACGGCTAAGTGATGGAGGACCATCACATGTGTCCGTTTGATTCAAGTACATTCGGATCCGAGTCAAGTATTAGTTTAGGTATTTATTGCATTTTATTACGTAAATTTGCTTGTTGGGTATTACGTTGAAGTTATCGAATTTGGGTTTTGAAAACCCAACTTATGAGGAATCTTTAGGGTTTTGCTTTTATATGGTCTTGATTGTTGTTGATATTTTTAGTTTTCATTTTTATTACTTTTATTTATTTTTGGCAAAGTAATGCTTTAAACTTTTCTTTTCACTTAATTATTAGCTTCAACTATCATTTTTTGGTGGGTATAGGTAACTGAAGTATAAAAATATCATAATGTCATAACCTTATTCCCAAGCATAATCATGGCTATTTATTCACATCTTGATTAAAAATATAATTATATAATTAAAAAGTTTATTAACTAATCTTAACCTTAAACATAACGCAACAATTAATCCACAAAATCTACTCCTAAACTACGCTACGACCATTGACCAATCATGAGAGTATCCGGATAGAAAAATTATATAGTATCACTATAATAATATATTGCACCTCAGTGCTAAGTAATTAGTAAATAGCACTGTAGTACGCAGTATAACAGTAGCACTTCAGTGCGATAATAGTATCGGTACCTCAAAGGATAAATTGGTAGTGACAGTATGTGTACACAATAGCTAGGTCAGAACAGTAAATAGCACCATAGTACGCAGTATAACAGTATGTGTACACAATAGTCAGTCAGTCAATCAATCAATCACAATAACAACACCAACAACACCAACACCAACAATTGCTCTATCTATTGGCATATCATGTATTATCCAATCAAGGGTACGACTACTAGATATTATTCTACCGACAACAAGGTCATAGTGTCTACATGTTCACGTGTAATCCATCGATAAATCTCGTAAAATATTTATTAATAGGATACACAAATTCTATAACAGGAATAACATGCTAACAGAAGTCATAGACAGTAGGCAGTCACTAGGTAATATCTCAGGGAAGGCTAAATGCCCATACGAGAAGTCGATACACAATCAGGATAATTTTTTGAAGAATCAAAAGGCACAAAATACTGACAAATACTGTCATTATAGTATCTAGTAGTCGTACAGTATAATATTCTGCCTTTATAGAACAATACACTGGACTTGGTGGAAAAATAAATGCGATATACATTATACTGATAGTATATTGTTCTGTCTTGCAGAATAGTGTACAAAACTTACTAGAAACTGAAGAACCCACACAATATACTGTCAATATACTGTCAATATACTCCATTGATATTGTACAGATAGCGGGTTGGGGCGTTTTTGACACTAAAATATAGCAAATATCCTCTAAATTGTGCCTAACAAGTTTGCAATATTTAATATCATAGGATACCTTCCAACCTTGATACCCACACTAGGGGTAAGGTTTAAACTCAATCCCACTCTCAAAACCTAGGTTTAAACCTAGTATCATAGGATACCATTCCAATCTTGATACTCACACTAATCCATACCACATTTCCATCAATTACATGTCTATGTACATAAAGAATAAAACATGATTATTTGGATAAAGCTAAGCAACAATAATTATAGAAATAGAAAATAAAATTAAGAAAAGTTATTTTTGTTCACAAATAAAAATGCACTCATCTCAAGCCAAAGTCCTAACCCTAGCTTCAACTCCACCACCTAGACGAGGTTAGAAACCGCACATTGATCTTAAGATCAAGCTCTAAATCCCTCTAGGCCAGCCCACCAAGAAGAAAAGGGAAAGAAATTGATAGGAGAGTGAAAGTGAAAAGAACTAAAGAGAGAAATATAAGAGTTTTATAAAGATAAGCTTTGATCATTGGCTATTGATGATGCCAAGTCATCAATCCAAACCTCTTTAGCCAATCCTAGTCCTCCTAGGAAAACCAAACATACAATGGGTAAAGATCCAGCCTAGTCAATAGGCTAATTGAACCACTGTTGTACAGACAGTATTTGTCATTATTTTGTAATATACTGATAGTATACTGGCAATATTGTCTGTACTGTAACCCGTAGTTTGTATTACGTATTTTGGCATAGTGTACGTATTTTGACTCATATTGCATGTCATTGCATGGTTTATTTAGCATTTCATTGGTTATGGTTTATCTTGGTTTGGTTTGGCTTGGTTTGGTTTGCTTTTGGGTTCATCATGAACCAAAAAAAACCCCTACCTACCACCACCATCATCATTTAAAACCCAATCTAACTTTTCTCTCCTCCACTTTCTCATTTACTTTCTTCCTTCTCCATTAAACCCACCGCCAACCAAGAACACCCCTTAGGCAAGTGCAACTTGCTTCACTGAGGAACTCAAATTTTGTCGTTCCATTTTCTTCCTCACGAGATTCTAAGACACTTTAGTACTTAGCATTTTCAATTTCCATGGTTTATTTCTTGTAGATCTAAGTTTGTATTTTCAGATTTCTTGGGTTTTGATCTATCAAATTTATTATTTTCCAGTTTTGATGGTTCCATGTTGTAGAGAATTTCATTCTACCCCACTTTGACCTATGGAAGTCCTATTTTGGCTTAGAAATGAGAGTTTTATGGACTTTGGAAGTTCTTGGGATCTTCTTGGCCATGGCTCTCAGCCTTGGTGGAGAAGAAGGCCCTGTAGCAGCCGGCGCATCTCGTCGTTCGATGCAATGCTTAGTGCCCGGCGCATCTCGTCGTTCGGCGCATTGTTTAGTGCCTGGCACATCTCGTCGTCCTGCGCACTTCATAGTGCCCGTGCAACTGGCCAAACTGTGCGCTTCTTAGCGCCAGAACCAGTTGGGCGCAACTTATCTTGCCCCGGTGCATCTTGCCCCGGCGCGTCTTGCCCCGGAGCAACTGGCCAACCTGTGCGCTTCTTAGCGCCAGAACCAGTTGGGCGCAACTCATATTGCCCCGACGCATCTTGCCCTGGCGCATCTTGCCCCGGCGCAATCCCTATCCCGGCGCAACTGGCCAACCTGCGCTTCTTAGCGCCAGACCCAGTGGGCGCAACCTGGCCTGTGCCCCTGGCGCAGTCCGGCCAGTGGCCTGGCGCAACCTAGCCATGGCACCCTAATTGCCCTACTTTAATTTCCCCCGCATTAGGCGCATGGCATCCCCTGTTTATATCCTTATGCCTTTTGATACGAATTCGACACGACACGACTCGTGCAAGCCTTGGCACGATTTGGTTGGACATGGCACGATTTTCTATGTATGGTTTAATGTCAGAACATGGCATGGATAATCATGTTAATGGCCCGTGGTGGCACCCTCACGAAAGAATGTTAATGCAAGATAGTGACCCGCCGTGGTACACTCCAGACAAGTAACATGACATGACATGACATGACATGAACTATTGATTCGCCGTTGTGACGACTATTTTGATATGACCAGTATTACTGACCTGGAGACCGTGGGTGAACAATTATAAATGTGTTGTATAATGAACCAGTATTGTCTTGCAATATCTAGGAGGGGACCCCTGAGTACCACGGTCAGGGGTACCTACTGAAATTGACTAAGGCAAATAACTAGAGTAATCCAGTAGTCATGAAGAGATTTCCCAGCTACAGGCAATCCCGTTATCTGGACGCGCAAGTGGACTTGTAGCCTGCCAACGAGTAGGGCACATTTCCAGCACACTGTCATGTATTGCACCCTTCATGAACGGATATTCGACCTGGATAACCTGGATGGCCTGCAGGGCTTGTGGCTGTTGGAATAATCTCATTGCATCTTGCTAGTAACTAGGCCTGTGATAACCCTAGTTAGTTAAAGTATCAAGCCGTACTTATTGCTTGGCCGTGAATGTTGGATGGAGTCTAAGCCTTGCCTTGTCCCAGTACCTGGTTACTTCAGTAACTTGATTGCTTATGTTTACCTTGTCAATAGCAGAAATAACTTCTCATCTCTTGATATTTATTGCCCTATTTAGATTTTGTCTTAATTATCTTATTTATGTTCTGATATGCTGGTTTTAGTTCTTAAGTAAAGCCTCCTTTGTGGCACTTGCTCTTTCTGGAATCTGACCCAGCTAGTTTTGCGTGGCCAGATACCAGAGCAGCTCCAAAGGATCTTCCTACCTTTCAGCCAGATGGTGACCACCAGGCGTAACCCTGGCAACGAGTAGGTTTTATTTTTGGCTCTTCCACTCTATTGTAAAATTATTCTTTGAGGCGTTTAGCCGACGAGCACGTGTTAGCTCGATTGCACTTTACTTACTATCTGCCTACGGGCTGTAACATGATTAATAAATCCTAGGGTTGATGTGTGACTGAACTCTTACTAGTCTTCATATTTTGTATGACTAGCTTCATGATCATCCAAATATGTAATGTATGGGACGCCTTACTATTGTATATTTGGTGCTCTGACATCTTGTAACTGTTATTACTTGCTTGAGATTGAGACAATAGGCTTGTTCATGACCATAAGAGACGGATGGCTTGTAGTTAAACCCTCATGTATCTAGACAGCCGTGACCATATAGCGAGGTTGGTTGTACTTCAATATACGTAGCTGGCTATGTTCACCTCCGCTCTCCAGTATTCTGGTTCTGGGATGTTACATGGTTTAAGTGGTGGCCCATACAGGACTTGTAAATTAAGATATGTGAGGGTTTACTGAATAGATGTCTCAATCAGCACTCGCCCTTAATCACTGCTCGTACCCTTTAAATTCCTGAATTTTTGACCTGATCACATGCTTGTGTCTTTGATCTGTCCTGGTCCTTCCTTATTGTTTCCTGTGTGTCTTCTTCAGCGGCATTGTTCCTGGTCCTACCGATCGGTAAGGCGGAGCACCTCCTGTAGGCCAGCAGCAACCTGGAGATCAAGTCCAGCATTCAGGAGTAGCCTCCAGAGTCATGCCTACTGGGGGTCAAGAGCCACCAGTTCAGCCAGTCCAGCCTGCAGAGCCTGATGATGGCACCTTGGTGGGTCTCATCTGGATATTACTAGCATCTCAAGATCATCGGGGCGACGCCCTGTACCAGGCAGTACAAGATGTTGTGAGCAGAGGTAGTTATCAAGGTAATAGTGCAGCTAACAGCTTCAAGCGCTTGAACCCTCCCTTCTTCGACGACAGTGAGGATGCGATTGCCGCAGATGCTTGGCTGCAGGATACAGAAGTGATTCTAGAAGCGGCGAAGACGCCCGAGAACGAAAAGGTGGCGGTAGTACGCCTATAGTTATTGGATCTTGCCTACAGCTGGTGGACGGCACAGGCCGTTGGATTAGTGGCACCTGTTGTGTGGGTAGTATTCCGAGAAAGATTCCAGACCAAGTACTTCGATGTTGTAGCTCGGTACGATCTACAGACGAGGTTCACCAATCTGAAGCAGATGGCAGGACGGTCGATGGATATGCGACCGAGTTTTGAGACTTAGTCGGTTTGCTCCTACCTTGGTAGCGGCCGAGTTCGGTAGAGCCCAGCGGTTCTAGCAAGGGCTCCATCTAGAGATTTTATTGGTAGTGGAGCAGTTTGAGCATCAGACTTTTGATGCGATATTGAGAGCAGCCAAGAGACAGGAGTATACCTCCCGGAGGATTGAGGACAGGACCGGAGGTCGGAAACGATCTCATGGCCACATGAATCAGTCTTCAGCACCAGCCCCGACAGCTAGGGCTTTGACAATTGGAACTCCGATGCGGGCGGTCTCAATGACGTCGGTTCAATATTCAACCCCGACGAACCCTCAGCAGCAGAACCAGAAGCACTATTCCACAGTGGGATGTTCCCATTGCGGAAAGCCAGGGCATGTGGTGGCAGAATGTCACAGGGCGCAGGGTTGTGCCTGGCTTGTGGGGCAACGGATCACAAAATAGGATCCTGCCCGAATAGGGGTAGTTCATCATCGTCCAACTTTACTAGTCCTTTGGTGAGAGGACCAGCACCAGTCCAGCAGCAACAACAGTATCAGCCTCAGAGGCCATTGCCGATGCAGGCGCAAGCCTTCCAGCAGCAATACCCCCAACAGTATGCACAAGTCCAAGCCCTGATTCAGAGCAGACAGAGATGTTTTCAGCAGAGGGGACCCGCACCCAGAGGGCATGGTCAGACAATGGCGGTGACCGTAGAAGAAGGATTGGTACCAGGTGAGGTAGTGGCAGGTACTATTCTCGTTAACTCCTTCCCAGCATCAGCGTTATTTGATTCTGGTGCATCGCATTCATTCATGTCTGCACGATTCGTGACACGGATAGGACTGGAGCCCGAGTCATTATCAGTAAGGCTCAATATATTTACTGGTAACGGTCTTGTGGGACTGGATAGAGTGTTTTTCTCGTGTCGGAACGTAGTTAGCGTTAGAGAGTTCTCCGCTAGATTGATAGAGTTTCCAATGGCCGATTATGATGTGGTCTTAGGGATGGATTGGTTAAGGAACTAGTACGCTAGGATAGACTGCCATATTGGCAGGGTTGTTTTTAGCATTCCAGGCGAGCCAGAGTTTTTCTTTTCCTGAGGCAAAGTTGAACCTTCTCCTCCAGTATTGCGGATGGCAGTAGCAGTAGTACAGTTACCGGATAGTCGAGGAGTTTCCAGATGTTTTTCCAGAAGAGCTTCCAGAAATGTCGCCAGAGCGAGAGATCGAGTTTACTATCGACTTGATCCCAGGGACAGCCCCAGTGTCGGAGAGAGTCTACAGGATGGCGTCGTCAGAGTTAGAAATATTGTATAAGATGATTGAAGAACTCAAGACCAAGGGATTCATTCGTACAAGTGGATCGCCTTGGGGAGCCCTGATGCTTCTTGTGAAAAAGAAGGATGGTACGTCCAAGTTATGTGTAGTTTATCGTACCTTGAACTCAGTGACAATCAAGAACAGATACCCTCTCCCAAGGATAGATGACTTGTTTGATCAACTCAATGGGGCGGCAGTATTCTCAAAGATTGACTTACGGTCAGGATACCATCAGATCAGAGTCAGAGAGCAGGATATTCGAAGACAGCTTTCAGATCTATATATAGGCATTGGGAGTTCCTAGTTATGCCATTTGGAGCAACCAATGTGCCGACTGTATTCATGAACCTCATGAATCATATCTTCATGCCTTATTTAGATCAATTCGTGATCGTATTCCTAGACAACATCCTGGTCGACAGCAAGAGTGAAGTGGAGCATGAGCAGCATCTCAGAGTGGTCCTCCAGATTCTCAGAGAGCATCAGTTGTATGCAAAGTTCAGTAAATGCGAGTTCTGGCTCGATCGTATTCATACTTGGGTCATATCATCACCAGAGGAGGAGTAGAAGTAGATCCCCAGAAGATCGTGGCTATCGAGACGTGGCCAGTACCTAGCATAGTTGTAGAAGTTTGCGATATTCTTGGCTTGGCCGGCTACTACCGGTGATTTGTTTCAGACTTTGCTCGGATTTCAGCACCATTGACCCAGTTGACCCACAAGGATGTACAGTTTGCCTGGACGGCAGACTGTCAGGAATTTTTTGAGAAATTGAAGCGAGGTTTGATGACGGCACCCATTCTCACGCTTTTCGATAGGACCGGAGGATTCTCAGTGTATTGTGATGCTTCAGGCAAAGGTTTGGGATGTGTTTTGATGCAACATAGGAAGGTATAATAGCTTATGCATCACGTCAACTTCGTGATCATGAGAGGAATTACCCAACCCATGACTTGGAGTTGGCAGCAGTAGTATTTGCACTTAAGCTTTGGAGACACTACTTGTATGGAGATAGGGTAGAGATTTTTACCGACCACAAGAGCATGAAGGATGTGTTTACTCAGAAGGATCTTAACATGCGTCAGAGGAGATGGCTAGAGCTGCTTGTGGATTATGACATCAACCTGCAGCATCATCCTGGGAAGGCCAACGTTGTTACAGATGCATTGAGCAGGAGAGCTGGAGTTTATTTTCTAACAGCACAACCAGAGTTATTAGCAGATCTTCAGAAGATGGGTATAGAAGTTGTCCTTCCTATCAATGTGGCATTAATGGCCAGTCTACAAGTTCAGTCCACTATAGTCGAGAGGATCCGGATGGCACAGTCGACAGATTCCAAGCTTCAGCGACTCGGAGCGGAGTGTGTAGCAGGACGAAGACCAGAGTTATGTATCCATGAGGATGGTACACTTCGGCATGGGAGGCGTCTTTGTGTGCCCAGTAGAGATATCAGACAGGAGATCATGGCAGAAGCTCACAGTTCTCAATATTCCATTCATCACGGTGGCACGAAGATGTACCATGATATCCGTCAGCACTTTTGGTGGAATGGCATGAAGAGGGAGATAGCCCGATTTGTCTCTCGGTGTTTGGTTTGCCAACAAGTTAAAGCTGAACATCAGAGACCGGCTGGCCTTCTTCAGCCCTTGCCGATTCTAGAATAGAAGTAGGAGCATATAACCATAGATTTTGTGACTAGATTACCTACGTCCCCGGCCGGTAGAGATGTTATTTGGGTTATTATAGACAGGCTCACGAAGGTGGCTCACTTTTTCCCATTCAGAGTTGGTAAGTCGACGGCTCAGCTAGCAGAGATGTACTTCAGGCAGATCGTCAGATTTCACGGTATACCAGTCAGTATCACCTCGGACAGAGATTCAAAATTTATGTCGCACTTTTGGCATAGTTTGCAAGAGAGTTTGGGAACTCACCTCCAGTTCAGCTCAGCTTATCATTCGCAGACAGACGGTCAGTCAGAGCGTACCATACGAACCTTGGAAGATATGTTGAGATCTTGTATACTCGACTTCGGTGGTTCGTGGAAAGATCACCTGCACCTGGTGGAGTTCTCGTATAATAACAGTTTTCAGGCCAGTATCCAGATGGCACCGTTCGAGGTACTGTATGGTAGGAAGTGCAGAATCCCGCTCGCATAGGACGATGTTGGAGAGAGGCAGATGCTCGGTCCGAAAATAATTGCTCAGACAGTTGAGGTGGTCAGAAGAGTCAGAGATCATCTTCACGTCGCACAAGATCGCTAGCGCCATTGGGCCGATTCTCATCGGCGCCCCCTTGAATTTTCTGTCGGCGACCATGCATTCCTCAGGATCTTGTCTACCCGTGGCGTCATTCGTTTCGGCGTACGGAGAAAGCTTAGTCCTAGGTATATAGGGCCATTCGACATTCTAGAGCGAGTAGGTGATGTGTTACATCGTCTCGCTCTCCCGCCGCCGTTGCGTGAGGTGCATGATGTCTTCCATGTATCCCAACTACGACGGTATATCCCAGACCCGAGCCACATTCTGGATCATTCGGAGTTGGTTGTTGGTACCAACCTTTTGTATGAGGAGAGACCCGTATCCATATTGGACCAAAGAAAGAAGATACTCAAGAACAAGACTATCAAGTTAGTTCGTGTTGCCTGGGGTCATCACTCTTTGGGTGAGTCAACATGGGAGCGTGAGGATGATATCCGATTACGATATCCTGACCTGTTTGGCTTGTGAGGTATAATATCTTCCTTATGCCTCATGCCTTCGATTCCTTGCTTGCATGATTGATTGTTTGAGTGATTGCTTAAGTTATATCTTACCTGTGATTAGTGTAGCTGCTTGACCTCTCTATTCTCTTAATTAAATTTCAAGAACGGAATTCTTTTAAGGTGGGTAGAGTTGTAACGTCCGTAGTTCGTATTACGTATTTTGGTATACGTATACGTATTTTGACTCATATTGCATGTCTCATTGCATGGTTTATTTTAGCATTTTATTGGTTATGGTTTATCTTGGTTTGGTTTGGCTTGGTTTGGTTTGCTTTTGGGTTCATCATGAACCAAAAGAAAATTACTACCTACCACCACCATCATCATTTAAAACTCAACCTAACTTTTCTCTCTCCTCTACTTTCTCATTTACTTTCTTCCTTCTCCATTAAACCCACCACCAACCAAGAACACCCCTTAGGCAAGTGCAACTTGTTTCATGGAGGAACTCAAATTTTGTTGTTCCATTTTTTTCTCACGAGATTCTAAGACACTTTAGTACTTAGCATTTTCAATTTCCATGGTTTATTTCTTGTAAATCTAAGTTTATTGCATTTTTGGATTTTTTGGGTTTTGACCTATCAAAATTTATCATTTTCAAGTTTTGATGGCTTCATGTTGTAGAGAATTTCGTTCTACCGCACTTTGACCTATGGAAGTCCTATTTTGGCTTAGAAATGAGAGTTTTATGGACTTTGGAAGTTCTTGGGTTCTTCTTGGCCATGACTCTCAGCCTTGGTGGAGAAGAAGGCCCTGTAGCAGTCGGCGCATCTCGTCGTTCGGCGTACTGCTTAGTGCCCGGCGCATCTTGTCGTTCGACGCACTGTTTAGTGCTCGGAGCATCTCGTCGTCCTGCGCACTTTATAGTGCCCGGCGCAACTGGCCAACCTGCACGCTTTTTAGCGCCAGAACCAGTTGGGCGCAACTCATCTTGCCCTGGCGCATCTTACCCCAACGCAATCCCTATCCCGACGCAACTGGCCAACCTGCGCACTTCTTAGCGCCAGAACCAGCTGGTTGCAATGCATCTTGCCCCGGCGTATCTTGCCCCGGCGCATCTTGCCCCGGCGCATCTTGCCCCGGCGCAATCCCTAGCCCGGCGCAACTGGCCAACCTGCGTGCTTCTTAGCGCCAGACCCAGTAGGCGCAACCTGGCCTGTGCCCCTGGCGCATTCTTCCTCGCGCTACCTAGCCATGGCACCATAATTGCCCTACTTTAATTCTCCCCTCATTAGGCGCATGACATACCCTGTTTATATCCTTACGCCTTTTGATACGAATTCGACACGATACGACTCGTGCAAGCCTTGGCACAATTTGGTTGGGTATGGCACAATTTTTTATGTATGGTTTAATGTCAGAACATGGCATGGATAATCATGTTAATGGCCCATGGTGGCACCCTCACGACAAGAATGTTAATACAAGATAGTGACCCGCCGTGGTGCACTCAAGACAAGTAACATGACATGACATGACATGAACTAGTGATTCGCCGTTGTGACAGCTATTTTGATATGACCATTATTACTGACCTGGACACCGTAGGTGAACAATTGTAAATGTGTTGTATAATGAACCAGTATTGTCTTGCATCATGTCTAGGACGGGGACCCCTGAGTACCACGGTCAGGGGTACCTACTGAAATTGACTAAGGCTAATAACTAGAGTAATCCAGTAGTCACGAAGAGATTTTCCAGCTACAGGCAATCCTGTTATCTGGACGCACAAGTGGACTTGTAGCCTGCCGACGAGTAGGGCACATTTCTAGCACACTGTCATGTGTTGCACCCTTCATGAACGAATATTCGACCTGGATAACCTGGATGGTCTGCAGGGTTTGTGGCTGTTGGAATAATTCCATTGCATCTTGCTAGTAACTAGGCCTGTGATAACCCTAGTTAGTTAAAGTATCAAGCCGTACTTATTGCTTGGCTGTGAATGTTGGATGGAGTCTAAGCCTTGTCTTGTCCTAGTACCTGGTTACTTCAGTAACTTGATTGCTTATGTTTACCTTGTCAATAGCTGATCGGAATAACTTCTCATCTCTTGATATTTATTGCCCTATTTAGATTTCATGTCTTAATTATCTTCTTATTTTATGTTCTGATATGCTGGTTTTAGTTCTTAAGTGAAGCCACCTTTGTGGCACTTGCTCTTTCTGGGATCTGACCCAGCTGGTTTTGCGTAGCCAGATACCGGAGCAGCTCCAAAGGATCTCCCTACCTTCCAGCCAGATGGTGACCACCAGGCGTAACCCTGGCAACGAGTGGGTTTTATTTTGGCTCTCCCACTCTATTGTAAAATTATTCTTTTGAGGCGTTTAGCCGACGAGCACGTGTTAGCTCGATTGCACTTTACTTACTGTCTGCCTACGGGCTGTAACATGATTAACAAATCCTAGGGTTGATCATATATGACTGAACTCTTGCTAGTCTTCACATTTTGTATGACTAGCTTCATGATCATCCAAATATGTAATATATGGGATGCCTTACTATTGTATATTTGGTGTCTGACATCTTGTAACTGTTATTACTTGCTTGGGATTGAGACAATAGGCTTGTTCATGACCATAAGAGATGGATGGCTTGTAGTTAAACCCTCATGTATCTAGACAGCCGTGACCGTATAGCGAGGTGGGTTGCACTTCAATATACATAGCTGGCTATGTTCGCCCCCGCTCTCCAGTATTCTGGTTCTGGGGCGTTACATTGCACTACACCAAAATGACAAATTAGGAACACTATGTATTTTTCAATCTGGAATACTTATTTTCCATACCTAGGTTCTGGAACGGAACAAAAGTGTTCCAGATTATAAAATAGTTCCTAATATATTTTATTTTAATTTTCAAAAAATAAATTTATGTAGGTATGCTTTTATACCGTTCCAACTATGTTTCTAATCGATCATTGAAAAAAATATTATCTACGAAAATTTTAAACTTTTCCTCTTTTTCACCAAAATAGTTATCCAGCTCAAAATAATTTATTAACCTTTCATCCCCAAACTAATTTCTAAAGCTCCTCCCCAATTTCTCAACCAACTCCTTATCCTCCTTCTGAACCTATCCTTCCCTCACTGCCCACTGCATATATCCTCTCCGTGATGCCATCGAGCCGATCGATACTGAGTCCTACTTCCTCTACCGATCAGCCACCAGCTCTTTCG
This sequence comes from Iris pallida, assembly GCA_029216955.1. Classification (NCBI taxonomy): domain Eukaryota; kingdom Viridiplantae; phylum Streptophyta; class Magnoliopsida; order Asparagales; family Iridaceae; genus Iris; species Iris pallida. Next base: position 25,978 of record JANAVB010015048.1, on the reverse strand, counting down.
TCATCTTATACCCAACCTTCCACTCGCCATTAGATCATCGAACCCCCAGATAATCCCAGCAAAGTGCCATGCGAACTCCCCATCTTCACAAACCTGACCTCGGAGGAGAAGCCAAGATCATTCTCCCCAAATCTAGAAGCCTAATCCTAGAATTCCTCATAGAAATAGTTTCGCCAACGCCAGGTCGGAGCCTCATCTTCTTCTTTCTCTGATTAAGATTTTTTGGGTCATGACTGTCACGTCTCCGTCCCGTAGGACCGATCGTCCTCGCTAAGGCGTGATGCCGCGTGAGCCTAGGTTGCGCTCACGCAAGGCGGATTCCATAACGGCCGATTATAGGCTAAGCGACGGGGTCGTCGCACAGAAGTCCCAAGCAGAAATATTGAATAACACCAGCGAAAACTTGAAGCAAAACATAAGTCATTCAAAATGCTCTTTATTGATATTGAAACAAAGGTTACAACGTGGCACGAGTCCATGATTACAATCACTTAGTCTCACTCTTCTCACAATACAAGTCACTCAGCTCTTTCTTATCTCTCAGTAAAATGTGATAAGCCGGCAGATGCTACAAATAGGCGATGTCCATACATTATGTTCTGTATAAGTCCAGACTCCATGCAGCCGCACGCCTCGAAACACCAAGGAACTCTGTGCCTCGATGCATCCAAGAGAGCTCCGCGCCAACGAGCTTCTACCTGTGCCTATACATGGAAACTGTGTGGGTGTCAGTACTCAACTGTACTGGTGGAGTGAGCTTCTCGCCCACCATGCAAAACCAACATGTTTATTTACTTTGTGCAACATAATCTCTTATGATTGTCTTTCTATTCTTGTCTTAGGATCGATTTTAGGACATAGACGCCTGGCCTATTTGTGTCTCTAGACCATCATCATGCTATCGCACCGATAACTTCATTATCGTTGCCTCTAAACCATTCTCGTGCTTGCAACATCAATGTGCCAACTAATGCTTGCCTTATGGCCCATACTTTGGGACGCAACAACATGATTTATGTCATCGACTTGGTTCGTGCTTCAATATTGAGGTTGTGCCAAGCAACTTAGCATGACTTAACCAAACTTGCCTTACGGTCCTTCTTGACATAACTCGAAATAACTCAAGTCTGACTTATGCAACTCTATGCCGACGACTTATTACTCGATGCCATATCTCGTGTCGAAGCACGTGTCCGTACTAAAGTCGAATCTTAGGCCCATATGGTGTTGCAACCGTGCACACCTTCTTAACTCAATTCGTGACGTGCTTGCACTATCTTTAATTTGACCAACACCGTACATGAGGATTGCCGCTTAGCACACCAACTTATCTATATGAAAGTTACTGGCAATTCAAGCCATCATGGACATAGATCGGGTAGGCGGCGGGTCTTTCGATGCAAGATAGATGGCCCAATGGAAAGCCCTCGACTACCCACGCAGTACAATCCAGCGCTGCTATAACATCTTCCCCTAGGTTGACCTGGCCCCGGCGCCTCGACGTAGTACCAGTTGAGGAAGAAATCCTTGTGCACAAGTTGTTCATGACCACGCACCTACGAGAATATCTACACTCACTTAAATGCATGACCTAATTTATGGGACAATTTGAACCATACTTAGTAAAACGTGCTTTGTAACCATACTATACAAAACGTGCATAGGAACCATACTATGAAAAATGTGCATCTCTGGAGACTCCCAAACGAGGGACCGCCTCGGCGATAAACGATCTCATGAACTTTTCATTCTTTGAAACCCAGGGAACGACTATTGCATAGCCTTCCTACTTAACTTGAACAAAATACGTTCCTTAAGTGCCATAGACCGTGGCTAACTTTTTATCGAGCCAGCCGTGGCTCGTGCCTTAAACCAACTTGTGTTCTATACGACACTATCGTCCAAGTCATACTTTATATGACAAGCCTTGAGATCGTGGGACTATGTGACTTAACAACCGCAGAAAGCGTGAGATAGTGCTTAGAATGACTTCGACAGCCCAACATAACTTTTGCCTAACTCAATCGTACAACAACTTAATCTGTAGGATGAGCAAAGGCTATGCCAAGCCTTGGATGATAGAACCGTGCATGATTTATTAAACATTCATATATGCGACGCCTATGACTTAGGCTAAGTTCACAGCTTTGTGGCAACTTAAACCAACTTTTCTTCTCCCAAGCCATGGGACGAAGGACCGAGTATCATTTTGATAGTACAACGTGCAACACTTCTAAGCCGACCGTAGGACCTTTCCATATTCTTAACTCAATCGATCCGACCTGGGATTATTCCCTTAGCTATGTGGATTCGTCTCTTTTATTATTCAGCCTACTTGTGTAGTTGAAAACTTCCGTTTTATTAGTGCGAAGGTCAAGCTGAGGCAAGTTCACCGAAGCCACCCACTTGAGCGAGGAGTCGCCTCGACTGAGCAGGTCTTCGAGCAGCCGTTGCATGGCTATGTCCGAACGTCGTTGGCATTTCGATTCCTTCGATTGAGCTGAGTGGGATGGGGCATTACATTATACACTACTAAGAAAAAGTTTCATCCTCAAAACTAACTGAGTACACTTATCGACTTATAACTTGATTCAATATCCAACAATTCTCGCACACATTCCTCCCATAGGTTTCTTCAATCCGAGCCACGCTCGTGCTTTGGTTATCTTTCGACATGAACAAATATATCTCGACTTGGGTAACTTACACTCGTCGCGCACATGGACAATTTCAGTTCTAGGCAAACCACCCGATCAACCAACATTCAAGTTCGTCTCAAATCTAATGATCGTACTACCATCAATATTTCTTCGAAACACGATTTTAAAATCCTTGATACTTTGTCATTCCTCTAGTCTTACTTGAATTCAACGTATCACTTAGTTGGATCGTGCACTTATTCCAGGCATCTCCAAAATACGTGTATTTCAGCCAAACCTCGTGATAGAGAATATGCCATCACCACTCGAGTTGGATCGTACACATATTCAAGTGTCCCTAAAATGTATGTACTTCTACCAAAACTCGTGAGTGGCATCTCCACAATTCCTATCTCTCCACACCGGGACGTCTGCCTAACCGCTAGGCTATCCTTCCAGGCTATAGTCAACCGTCAGTATTGGAATCATAGTTCCCAAATAATAATATCAACACTAACCCTAAACCTAAGGTCAAACCAAAGCTGATAGTACGAGATTTTCTACCCAAGCTCGCATCACTCGGATTTCTAAACATCGTGCATATATTCTCCTATTAGTACTTGCAACACTTAGTCCAAGGGGTCCGAGTCGTTCAGCAAAGCCATCCTACGGTAAGTCATGTTCAACCAATTTCTCAACATATCAATATCGTTCGTCCAACAACCAATTTGTGTAGTCTATCTCTTCACACATGTTCGATACCATCCACCTATCCATCCTATCCCGGTCAAGTACACCACAAGACGATTTGTCACTAAACCATAATTCTCATTCCATATTTCTTAAGTCATTTACCACAATTCACATATTCGATCACAAGGTCTTCTAGCATAGCAATATGTCATGCCCTAATCTCACGCAAGTTTGATTATCCTCAGTGGACATGAAATCACCATGCCAACGCTCCCGCAGGATAATCATCATCATCAAAGCGTAACTCTTGCTTTGAGTCTAGACTAATTCATTCTCGATACGCAGATTAGATCTACTCAATCCTCAAGTTTACTTAATCATCAATCACAAGTCCGACCAATCCTCGAATTCACCTTTGCATCAAACAACAAGTCGAAGTAATCCAAATTGCCACGCCCTGATCTTTCGGGTTCGATCATTCCTGCGACATGAATCACCATGTCAGCGCTCACTCGGAACGATTGCCCCAAATCTGACGTGACGCATATGCGAGACTAGAGTTGCGCTCACACAAGACAAGAACATCAACGTTGTGGTTATCCTCGAAACAATCAAGACACTCTCGTTTTCATCCAAGCATTCATTTCAATAAAATCCCAAGTATAGTATCCATCAGAACAATAACACTTACACGATCGTCATTCTTCGAATCAGAGTACCCCCCGAGTTATCGCATATCGATATTTGATACGCCTCAATACCATCGATGATATACGTAACCTGACGATCTTCATTTGTAAGGAATTTTGAGTTACGTAACTGATGCTATCATCTAAATGGGACATTCCATAATCTCCTCAATATTCAATATCAAATTTCGATCATTAGTCCCCGAACTAGTCACATGATCAATTCGTTCAAATCCATAATCATGTATGCTCATCCGTCAATCTTAAGTCAACATACAATATTATTTTCTCAAGTCCCATCGTTCTATGCTAACTCCATTCATTGAGCAACATTTATCCCAAATTCTTAGAGTCATTCTTGTATATTCGAATCATTTTCATGCACGCTAACTTCCAATCGTGCTAACTTTTCGTATACGATCCATATCGATTCTTCAACTGAGTCATTCGTTCATTACACCTTAACTTTTTTCTCAACTCAATTTACCTACTCAATCATATTAACATTTCATACTTACGCAATTCAAATCTCGTGCATGTCATTTCTAGTTTGTTCGAACCAACTCGTCATAAACTTTAAGATTACAATTTACTCAATGATACTCAATCTAAGGCTTTGTATATTGTGATGCTTGTTGATAGACTCATTGGTACCCCGTATCCTCAATCGATCAACATCCCTGAGACAATCCCATACACCACCCAGGGATGAAGTCATTCGACAAATCCTCAAAATCATTTTTGAGTCACATTCGATTACTTCGAAACTCCGTTCGAACCATTCCTCAAAACCCATATCGCACAGACAATAAGGTCGTTCGATAGCACCTCTATCGTAACTACCCAAAATTTTATGAATCAAGTCTAACTTATTCTTGCCCGACATAATTTGAATCCCACATTCAACTTTGCTAACATCAACGCAACTTTGGTGTATATGTCCAGCCCAACTTAGCCAACCGTGCTTTACATGAACCATCTTTTATTTTGTCAACAACTATTCTCATACGATTTGCAAATTACATAGACTTATTGTATGGACATCCTACGAAACATTGAGAGAGAGCGCACTAATGATATCAATAGTAGAAACAACATCAGAGTTTGCAGAAACAACATCAGAGTTAAAGAATTCAATCGAAAGTCCAAGGACGTAAAGCCGTGCTCTGATACCATTATGTCACGTTCCGATCCTGTAGGACCGATCATCCTCGCTAAGCCATGATACCGCGTGAGCCTAGATTGTGCTCACGCAAGGCGGGTTCCATAACAGCCGATTACAGGCTAAGGGACGGGGTCGTCGCACAGAAGTCCCAAGCAGAAACATTGAATAATACCAGCAAAAACTTGAAGCAAAATATAAGTCATTCAAAATGCTCTTTATTGATATTGAAACAAAGGTTATAATATAGCATGAGGCCATGATTACAATCGCTCAGTCTTACTATTCTCACAATATAAGTCACTCAGCTCTCTCTCATCTCTCAGTACAATATGACGAGCCGACAGATGCTACAGATAGGCGAGGTCTATATATTATGTCCCGTATAAGTCTAGACTCCATGCGGCCGCACGTCTCAAAACGTCAAAGAACTTCGTGCCTCGACGCATCCAAACGAGCTCTGCGCCAACGAGCTTCTACCTGTGCCTGCACATGGAAACTGTGTGGGTGTCAGTACTCAACTGTACTGGTAGAGGGAGCGCCTCGCCCACCCATATAAAATCAACATATTTATTTATTTATGCAACATAATCTCTTATAATTGTCTTTCTATTCGTACCTTAGGATCAATTTTAAGACATAGACACCTGTCCTATTTGTGTCTCTAGACCATCATCATGCTATCGTACTGATAACTTCCTTATCCTTGCCACTAAACCATTCTCGTACTTGCAACATCAATATTTCGACTCGTGCTTGCCTTATGGCCCATACTTTGGGACGCAACAACATGATTCGTGTCATCGACTTGGTTCGTGCATCAACATCGAGGCCGTGCCTCGCAACTTAGCATGACTTACCCAAACTTGCTTTACGGCCCTTCTTGACTTAACTCGAACTGACTCAAGTCTGACTTATGCAACTCTATGTCGATGACTTATTACTCGATGCCACATATCATGCTGAAGTACGTGTCCATACTAAAGTCGAATCTTAGGCCCATAATGGTGTTGCAACCGTGCACACCTTCTTAACTCAATTCGTGTCGTGCTTGCACTATCTTTAATTTGACCAATACCGTGCATGCTGATTGCCGCTTAGCATACCAACTTATCTATATGAAAGTCACTAGCAATTCAAGCCATCGTGGACATAGCTCGGGTAGGCGACGGGTCTTTCGATGCAAGGTAGCTAGCCCCATGGAAAGCTTCCGACAATCCACGCGGTACAATCCAGCGCTACTATAACATCTTTCCCCTAGGTTGACCTGGCCCGGGTACCCCAGCGTAATACCAGTCGAGGAAGATATCCTTGTGCACAAGTTATCCATGACCACGCAACTACGAGAACATCTAGACTCACATAAATGCATGACCTAGTTTGCGGGACAACTTGAACCATACTTACCAAAACGTGCTTTGGAACCATACTATGCAAAAACGTGCATAGGAACCATACTATACAAAACATGCATAGGAACCATACTATGGAAAATGTACATCTTTGGAGACTCCCAAACGAGGGACCACCTCGGTGGCAAACGATCGCATAAACTTCCTATTCTTTGAAACCCAGGGAACGACTAATGTATAGCCTTCCTACTTAACTTGAACAAAACGTGTTTCTTAAGTGCCATGGACCGTGGCTAACTTTTCATTGAGCCAGCTTTGGCTTGTGCCTTAAACCAACTATTATTCTATGTAGCACTATCGTCCAAGTCATACTTTATATGACAAGCCTTGAGATCGTGGGACTATGTGACTTAACAACTGCAGAAAGCACGGGATAGTGCTTAGAATGACTTCGACAAAACAATATAACTTTTGCCTAACTCAATCATACAATAACTTAATATGTAGGACGGGCAAAGGCTATGCCAAGCCTTGGATGATAGGATCGTGCGTGATTTATTAAACATTTATACGTGTGACGCCTATGAATTAGGCTAAGTTCACAGCTTTGTGGCAACTTAAACCAACTTTCCTTCTTCCAAGCCACGGGACGAAGGACCGAGTGTCATTTTGAAAGCACAACGTACAACACTTCTAAGCCGACCATGGGACCTTTCCATATTCTTAACTCAATCGACCCGGCTTGGGATTATTCCCTTAGCTATGTGGATTCGTCTCTTTTATTATCAAGCCTACTTATGTAGTTGAAAACATTCATTTTATTAGGGTGAAAGCTAAGCTGAGGCAAGTTCACCGAAGCCACCCACCTGAGCGAGGAGTCGCCTCGACCGAGCGGGTCTTCAAACAGCCGTTGCATGGCTAAGTCCAAACGTCGTTGGCATTTCAATTCCTCCGATTGAGCTGAGAGGGATGGGGCACTACAATGACGGTCTATTTTATTTTTATAGGGGAGCTTGGGGAGGAGGAGGATGATGGGGCTGAGTGCCGCTGTCAACTACAAGAGGATCGTGGAGAGGGCGGCGGCCAATGACGTAGCTTTCTACCAGAAATCGAGTCCTTTTTCCTATGTACATTCGAGCTTGATTAATTTCGTAAAATAGAAAAGTTCAAGAGCAGGAAATAAAAGTTATGGAAAGCTCTTTACCAACACACATTGTACATTCAAGTGGGTATACATAATTATTTTAGTTCTTTCTAGTTCCCTTTTTGTACTTCAAGTAATCTTTGCTTATACTCACTTGTTGGGCATTTCCATGGGCTCCATATCGTTCGTTATGAACTCCATTTTCTAAGATGTGTAGATTAGAACCATCACTTTAAAATTTCTAACTCATGCATCAAATAAATCTTATTTTAACAATTTCCAAACAATCCATGTTCAGAAATTTTCGAACGACATGATTAAAATCAAAAGGACACACATACATTTTTAAGCATTTTTCAAAAACAAGATCATGATGAATGATCTTGAGCATCTATGGAGGGCTCACTGATTGAGTATAAACCAAAATCATAAGTTTGGTAGACTCGTGAAAGATACTTATTGATCTGTGAATTCTTATTGCTACTGGAACTTATTACTTTCATTCTAGCGCACGTAATGGGTATCTATTTATATGAAATAATCATGCAATAAGTAGGTCGGCATGTTACTTACATTTCTTGTGGAAAAATTATTTTTTTCTACAAACTTGACATAATCTATTTTGATTTTTCTCTATACTTTATTTTCACTTTTTTGCAATGAGAGATGTCAATACCTGATATATAATATCAATGTGTTGGGAGTGTTATGATCAGTTAACATGGACACTGAAATCATTATGCCACAACCACTAAAGTAAGATCATTTGGAATTAGCAAAGGTGCCATGACCAACCACAACCCATTTTAGGGATGACAGACAATCGAACTATGAGGTCTGCTTGCACATAACATGATTCTTGCATTAATTTTAGTTAGAAAACTTGGCCTCGGCCTACATATAATAACTTTTGCTATCTCATATCGCATTTGTCTCCTTAAGTTCTGATGTAGTCAAAATTCATCCTAGTTGAAGATAGACCCACTAAATTTGTTCGGGATAGAGTTCCATTAAATGGTATGCTAACTTAAGCAATAAATACTTGATCTTAACTCTATGTACCCTTTTTGTTTACCTTGAGAGGAGAACCGCATTCACCTTAAATAATAATAGGCGATCTTGTATAGTTTGCTCCAAGCTTATCTCTTTAAGCTGGATGCTACATATAAGTTTATGGAGCTTCGTTAGATTAACATAATTTATCTAGTGGATATTGGACAATTAATGTTGTATTAAATCTCAGACATCAAGCCAGCATAATTTAATGTTGTATCCTCTCAAGGTTCAAATAACAATGAAATGGTAATTAGCTTTTGTTTTTCTACGTCCAACAGTCTGTAATTTCAACTTATTCTATGTTATTGTAATTTTAAGGAGTACATGTCATATCCTCTGTATAGGTTTGTGAAGGAGAAGCTCGGGTCAAGTTTTTATGTAACAACTAGTTTTTGGATATTTTGGTAAAATATAACCACCTCCCCCCCATAAATCTCTCATTTACACAAGGCAACCAAGAAGGTTACAAGAAAGTTCTACATGGAATAAGCAGCCCTCTATTGGTACGTTATAACCCCTCTTAAGTCCTTTTCATTTCCTTGTATCTGTTATGCCTCTTCGTCACATATTAATCTCATATAGTTATCTTCTTAATCGTAGGTCTACAAGCACAATTGTGATATATGTACTCATATTTATCAGAAATAGCTTCTAACAGACACCTCTTATCTCTACATATATGGTTTGTAATCTTCTATAATCAGTTCTTATGGTTTTCTTTTTTATGTAATGTACTTTTTTTATAAGTTTGTTTTGTTGGATTGATCTCATGACTTCTCTCACATTTGCTTTTATGTTAGTTTTCTTCTTCTATTTCTTAACCTGTATCTTTGTACCTCTGATGGCAGGTTACAGGTGGCTGATTTCAACTCCAAGCAACTTGCCATTTTTGCTCTAAGCATATCCTTGCACATGTTATTCTATGTTATTTCATAAAATATGATTACGTAATTGTTTGAATTAGAATTCTAGGTGAATTTGAAGTTTGAATACATGATCTAATTGATCCTGATATATTAAACTATAATACTAGTTTAGATATAGTTTACAGATGATTTTTTGTCCGACTGAGAGGGTGATAATTTATGACCGTTTGAATGTATTCTATTTGATACTATTGAGTTGGTTCTTGTCATCCTATGCCAATTTATGAACCAACCTAACTTGAATTTTTTTTCTAGTTAATATCATCGACTTTGTTATGTCGGTATCAAGATTTACTTGTTTACATGTTTTTACCTTCTATTGTACAGAGGCTAATATTTTTAGTCATGTATTTATATGTATATATGGCAGGCGCTACATGAATGGAGAGACAGATGCTCATGATGAGTGTTGGTCCATTGGTCATGGTCGAACCTGATTTTAATAATTGATCTTATACTGTCTCGATATAAGGGCTACTTGGACAACTGCTAAAGAACTGCTACCATTCTGTTCAAGACTGAAGCTGTTTTTGTCATATGAGTCTGTATTTCATATTCAATGTAATTTTCATATTTATTGAGTCTAGAAATACTTTGTACACCAAGTCGTACTGACAAATAGGCTACCCCAAAACGTTTTCAAAAATATTATATGTTTAAAAATAGTCCATTTTACAAAAGCTCCTAACTGCTTAAACTTTTTCAATAAGCCATAACTCAAAATCCGATTTACAAAATTCCCCAAAAACCATATTCTGGACACCAACAAAGTTCGGCCCGAGTTCGGACCAAACTCGCCCTGAGTTCTTTTGGTGTCATTTGGTTTTTGAACTTGGTCCTCCTGCAGTTACGGATGCAACGACTATTTGTTGAGATTCTCTCAAAGAGTTATGTCCGAATTCTGTCCGAATTCTTCCAGAATTCTGTCTTTGGAAAACATATAAATAGAGAAAGATTTCAATCATTTCAACTCACTTATTCACTTTTTTATCTCTTCTCTCTAAGCTTAAACGTCTTCCAAAGTGTTCTAAAAGCTTTCATTTTCAAATCCCAAGCTAGTTATAATCCTCTAGTCGATTTGCCAGTATGGTACGGTCTAGAAGTTTTTCGGAGAGATTGTAATCAAAGGCTTAATTGAAGAAAGATACTTCACAATTGAAGTTGGTCGAGTACTTCATATCAAAGCTTGCGTTGTAGAAGTTGCAAGGACTTCGTATGAAAACTTGCAATATTTTTCAATAGTGGATTCAACTGGAAGCTAGAGTTCTTCCAACTGGAATAGTCCTCACAAGAGGGAAACCAGTATACATCGTCGTTTTTGCGTTTGCTTTCTAATCTCCATCTTTACATTTATATACTTGTGATATAATATTTGTGATCTTGTTGCTAACATTTTTAATTAGTTAAATTTTGCTATCTACTCTATTCGCCCCCTCTAGAGTATTACGTTTTACAATTCGCTCATATAATTGGTATCAGAGCGGGTTATATAGGTAAAGCGAGGTAACACTGTTATTATATTCTTTATTATTACAGCTGTTACATAGATCACAGTATGACGCATGTCAATTATGAAATTCACAAGTGAAGGCCAAGCCACAAACAGACCCCTATTGTTTGATAGTACGAATTGCACATACTAGAAAACACAGATGAGTTTCGATTTGAAATCTCTAGATTTTGACTTATGGTCTATTGTTATTGATGGCTATAAAAAGCCTGCACGTATTCTTGTTGAAGGGGAGTTGGTTGAGAAACCCTATGACAAGTATACTGAGGATGAAAAGAAAAAGGTCAGTCTTGACGCACGTACTATTAATGTTTTATTTTGTGCCTTAGACATGACTGAATTTAACAGGGTGTCTATATGCACAATATCAAGTGAAGTATGGAAACTTCTCGAAGTGACTCACGAAGGCACGACGCAAGTCAAGGAGTCAAAAATTAGCAGACTTACTCAGGAGTATGAGGCGTTCAAAATAAAACCAAATGAATCCATTACTCAGATGTTTACAAGATTTCTAGATATTGTAAATCTTCTGTCTTCATTAGGCAAGGAATACAATAACCATGAGAAGATTCGTAAACTTCTACGAGCTCTCACGAAGAACTGGATTCCGAAGACTTCAGCAATCATTGAAGGGAACGACCTCACAACTATGTCTCTGGAAACACTCATGGGTAAGCTACTTACTGACGAGCTGGAACTTCAAGACTTTGAAGATGTTACACCGAAGGAGAAGTCGATCGCTTTCAAAGCTCAACACAGAAGAAATGTCAAAGATAATTCCGACGACAGTGATTCTGACTACGAAGATCAAGCTCTCCTAGTAAGAAAGTTCAAAAAGTTCATAAAATTTAACAGAAGAATAAAGGAACACAACAGCAACAACAACGAAGAAGATACTAACTGCTACGGTTATAAGAAGAAATGACATATGAAGAAGGACTGTCCAACAACATCATCATCAACCAAGAACGGCAACAAATATGACAAAGGTTACATGAAGATATCAACATCCAGAAGGTACGCCAATACGAGCATATGGCATGAAAGTGAAGTCAGCGACTCAGAAGATGAACAGTCAGATGACGCTACAAATGTATGCTTAATGGCATTTGATCAGGTAAATACTAACCCTATGTTTGATACATATAATAATTTTATCTTTGAACAATTAGGTGAAGACTTTAGTGACCTCTTAGTGACTACAGAAAACTACATGGTAAATATCAAAACTCTAAGAAGGTACTCAAGGAGTACAAAGATGAAATATGAAGACTTACCGACCTACTAGCTGAGGTTAGAAGTAATGTTAATTCTAGTGAGGTAGGTGAGCTTTCTTCTGTTAAGTTATTACCTTACGAGACCACACGACTATCCGAAGAGAAAGACAAGACCATTACCCAATTAGAGGAAGATCTACTCAAAGAGAAGAAGAGTCTTCAGCAAGCACTAATTAGGAATGATGCACTTACTGCTGATTATAGTTTATTGTGTGATACTTCCAAAAAGTTGAAAATTAGGTTAGGAAAACAGCCTGAAGTTGTTGCTTCTTGCCCTAACAAGTGTCACTTGTCGAAACATCAGAACACTGTCAAACCCAACACTGTCAGACCAAACCAAACCAAACATTTGCCCAAGAAGACTAATAGGCATGTATTCTATTATACTAGAAAACCAAGACCTACCAATTATGCACAACACACTGCTTCTAACACTCAACATGCTAGATGTCATTATTGTGGCACCATTGGTCATATCTCTCCTACATGTAAAGTTAGAAAGTTAGTTAATTTGAAAATATGTGCATGGATACCGAAAACTAATATTTCAGGAACCTACAAGAAATGGGTACCAAAAGTTTTATCTGTAAATTCTCTTGTAGGTGGAACACCCTTCACATGCTAGAAGCAAATGGATCTTCGACAGTGGTTGCTCACAGCACATGACCGGTGACGCTTCATTATTCACAACACAGTCAAAGAAGAAAGAAGGATATGTTTCCATCGGTAATAATCTTAAAAGGTATATAATAGGTATCGGTAATATTGGTAAGGCTCCCTATCCTGTGATTAAAGATGTCTGTCTAGTTACCAAGTTAAAATATAACCTACTCAGCATAAGCCATTTAGCTGACCATGATTATGGTATTAACTTTATGAAAGATAAATGTACTATAGTTGATAGCTCGACTGGTAGTACTATCTTTGAAGGTATCATGGAAGACAATATAAATATGTTTTCTATTTATTAGAAGATGCTAACAAAGCAGGTAGATGCTTAATGGCCAAGAGTGATGAGATTCAAATATGGCATATGAGACTTGGTCATACAAATATGTACACAATTTTAAGACTATCTACAAAGAAGTTGCTACGAGGCTTACCGGACATAACTTTCAAGAAGGATACGGTATGTAGCGAATGTAAAAAAAATAAAGCTACCCGATCCACTTTTAAATCCAAGAACATCGTAAGTACCACTAGACCTCTATAATTACTACATATGAATTTATTTGGACCAAGTAGAATTTCTAGTCTACGTGGTAAATTATATGCTTTTATAATAGTAGATGACTTCTCTAGATACATGTGGGTATATTTTCTCACACGCAAAAATGATGCATTGTCTGAATTCGTCTCCTTTTGCAAGAAAGTTTAAAATGAGAAAGGATTCATGATCACTCGTATTCGAAGCGATCATTATTTGCCATTGATTATAAAAGAACAGAATAATTATATCGGAGGACTGGACTTTTACTTCACAATAAAAACTTGCTCGTACAAAGAAAGCCTAGGGACGAAAACCTAGGTACAGCAATCTAAGTACAATTGTTTAGTTTTTTCTGGGGGGTGACGGTAGAGGCTCGGTAAAGAAATGCTCTTGGACGTATGGGAGACTCCTCTGCGCCTTCGGTTGCTGGCTCTCTGGATGTCTCTGTAGTACTCTCTCCTTTTTTTTGCTCTCTCTGTCCTTCTCTCCTCTGTTGCTTCTGCAATTAAGAGAATGTCCTCCTTTTTGCAAGGGAATGACACCTTGCTATTTATAGGAGTGGGGTCATAATTAGGGTTTGCAAATGATTGCCTCCTTTAGAAGTCGGCGATTAAGGACCAATGAATCTGGGCCGTTCATCTTGAATATAATAATATTTGAGCAATTAATGTGATTGCATCAAATCTCTGTTGGCAATAAATATTGATTGCCATGAATATTCGTGATTTGTGATAACCTGCCACGTGTCCAACTTGCTTGATTTGATTTGATCTGGGCTATTATGATGATTGCAACAAATCTGATTTTGTTGGGATTTGTTGGGATTTGTTGGCACCCATAATTCCAGGAAAGATAAGACTGCCACTTGTCTCGAAGAGCGCCACGTGTCTCAATTGTAGCGAAGAGCACCACGTGTCTCAACTGGACTGTCCTGGCCGAGCCGCATATGGGGGGGATCTTCTTAGCCGCATGACGATGGGCAGCCGCATGAGGATGGACAGCCATACATGGATGGGCAGTCGCATGCAGATGGGTAGCCGCATGGGGATAGACAGCCGCATGCAGATGGGCAGCCGCATGGGAATAGGCAGCCGCATGCAAATGGGCAACCGCGTGCAAATGGGCAGCCGCATAGGGATAGGCAGCCGCATGAAGATGGGCAGCCGTATGGGAATAGGCAGCCGCATGCAGATGGGCAGCCGCATGGAGTGGCCTCGGGATTTGATGGATTTTGCCAACTGTAAGGAGATTTTCTTCTCTTTCCTAGGATTACGCCATTATGTCAGAGTCATAATTACTTCCTTATGTCAGAGCTGTCACAACTATTTTTTGTCAGAGTAGCCGTCAGGATATTAAATGCAGCCAAATTTAGAGAACAACTGTTGAAGGCCACGTGGCTTCTTTCCGACCCGCATGGACCCTTGAGCCGCATGGATCCTTGAGCCGCATGGACTCCTAAGCAGCATGGGAATCCTGAGCCGCATGAGAATCCTGAGCCGCATGAGGATCCTTCTGTCGGAGCCGCATAGGTCTTTTTTCATTCTTTTCCATGCTTCTACAAGACCTCCTTCAAAGTTTTCAATTTGCAAAATTGAAATACTTTGAATAAGAAGCATGGCCATGTAAAAACTCTTCGGGCCGCATAGAATGATCTGGCCGCATGGATATCTTAGCCGCATTGCCATATGAGCCGCATGGGCTGCTTGGCCGCATAGGCTCCTTGCCGCGTCTTTACGCTACGTGTGCAAATCTTTGCATTGATTGCCTTTGATTTGAGCCGTCTTTTGGGGGGAGTCCCAAGAGTCGGCTTAAATTTTGGATTTTCTTTGGATGAATCTCCTTCATGAGAGGGGGCGAAATCCTAGGAGTCGGTTTTGCCTGTTAGCACACGACCCGAAGCGCCCCATCGGTCCACGTGTTTCCTCCCCCTTTTGTCCTCCTATAAATAAGAGTAATTCAGAGAAGAAATCTCTTTACTCTCTCCTTCAACTCAAGCCTTTCCTGCCCTAACTATCATCCTCTTCTTCGATCACCAATGGCTCCCAAGAAGACTGTTGCGGCGAAGGGTAAAAAGGCGGCGTCTTCGTCTGCTGCGGCGGCGAAGGGCAAGAAGACTGCTCCTACTTCGACTGCGGCGACGAATGATAATGTGGCAGCTCCTCCGCCGGCCGACTTGCCCGCAGTTCACTCCGACGTACACCCCCCTATTGCTGGTAAGGATGCTGTGTGAGCTTGAAACCCTAACTGTTGTGGCTATGTCGCATGCTCTATGCGCGAGCCTTCATCTTCATGTGTGCCGCGTGTATGTCTCATGTCCAAGCCGCATGGGGTATACTCCATGTCCGAGCCGCATGAGAATTGTTACTGTGGACGCATAAGTACTTCACCGTCGGGGCCGCATACGGTGCGTTGGGCCGCATAGGCTCGCAGGAATTTGTTTGTCGCATGAGCCGCATAAACTTATCCGAACGCTGCCGCATGAGACTTTGTTTAAACAGAGCCATAAAAACACTGCCGCATGACCCTTTGCTGGACGGAGCCACAAAAGTATTTTCTGAGTTGGGCCGCATGAGACTCCATTAAATTGGAGCCGCATAAGCTCGAAGACACCAATCAGTTCTCTTTGTCTATCTTTTTTAACTTATTTCTTTTGTCCTCTTTTCAGTGAATTTTCCAGTTAATGCTGCAGAGGAACCTCTGGTGGATCGTGCCCAAGCTGCTATGGGCTATAGGTACGACCAGATAGTTCGGTATATGGCGGACCAGTTTCCTAGTGACGAGCCTCTGACGAGGTTGAATGCCCTCTAGAACCAACCCTTCTACTTCCTCTTTGCCATGATGAATTCGGGGAAATTGGAAGGAGAATACCTGAAGCCTGCGTTCTTCTTCGGAGATGCCTTGACTGTGAAGAACATTCAAGTTCTGGACGTGTCAGAGAATTTGAGCTTTATTTCTAACGGGGTGGCGATCTGCATCCCTCAAATGGAGCGTCACTTCCCACTATCTTAGTTTAATATGCTCCCGCTGGACTGGAAGATGAAAGAGTCTTTGACCCCTACCCGGAATGGGATGTTTGTGGGCGACATCCATTACAACAACAGCATAAAGTCGATGTGTGCAGGCAAGGTGCATGCTAGCCTCTACGTAATGGGATTGGCCCCGGGTACTTTCTTGAATGTGCCGGGTCCCAATTTCACGTTCTCTGCGGTCGACACTTTCCTGAACCAACTTGCTCGGAAAGGCTCTTATCCAATTGGCCGGTTGGCGCTCCCAAGTTGGATACATCCCATCCCCCCATGGATCAATCTATCTATGTGGATCTCGCAAAAGTATGAGACTTTTCTGCGTGAGATTGGTCTTTATCACGCTATTCGGGGCACCAGCCACGGCTTACCCGTAAACAAGAAATTATTCGTGGCTCTGCTGGAGATGTATAACCGTCGTACGGGAACCTTCTATACACCTGTAGGGGAAATAGGGCTTACACTCCATGAGATGCACGTGGTTTCCAAGCTTCCTTTGTGGGATAAAGCTTTTGAGGTGTACACTCCTACGAATGAGGAGTTCGAAGAGCTGGAAGCACGGTATCCGGATTTCATGGCTATTTATCAGGAGATATTGTGCCACTATAGCACGTGCCAGCAGATAGCCAAGAAGGATAGCAGCTCGGAAGGGAATGCTCCCCACACTAAGGACTGGGTAAGCTATCTCTTCTCGACGGGAGCCTCAGGCTGAGTTACTTCCCGAAGTCCTCAATCCCGGGAGGCGGTTCAGGCCTTGGTGTCGTCGGCCAAGAGGGTGGCCACCACCAGTGACAGATTTGGGAGTCAAACCGACTCCTTTGGTTATTTTTATCAGGATACCCAAGAGCTGTCTGAGAAGGCGCTCATGGCAGGATTCCTGATGATATGATTACGAAATTGCGTAGTCTCGGGAGGAGCTGGTTCTATTGAGAGGATCAGCCGTAATTTTATCCTCCCTGCTGTGAAGCTAGTTTTTGGAGTCAAACTAGCTCTTCTCCCGGCCATGGTGTGCAGCATACACCGTGGCCTCCGTACTTTTACGTCCAAGGTCATTGCCCGCGATGTGACAAAAGACTTTGAACGGACTGAGCTGTCCTATCATTATCTGATGGGGTGGCTGCTGATGTATTGTCCGTCTTTGATGAGGTCGGGTTCTAAAGATGGCGTAATGGCTGATGACACTTTTATCTTCCGTTATCGCAATGAGCCTTGGGAGTATGAGACCATGCGTACCTGCCGGATGGCACTGGCAAGAGCAGACAGGTACGACTTTTTCGTATCCGTCCCTCGTTTCACTGCTGAGGAAATAACGAATGTACATCTCGACGGTATTGGGTACCCTCAGCTTCTAGACGACCAGATGCTTCTGTGGCTGCGTAACATCCGCCCCGCCCATCTGGTATACCGCAACCGTAATGCTGTCTTTCTAGAGCCTTACCTGCCCAGCAGGTTTGCCCGACAGTTTGGATACTGCCAGCTTTTTCTGGACAGCCCCAGCTCTTGCCTGGGTTTTGAAGGTAGCCTCCTTGACGGTATCAGGGCCTAGCACTAATATGATATATTCCATACCCGTGTCACTTTCTCGGTTCCTGATATTAAGGCGACGGTAGAGATTTTCTATATGGCGGCTCTGTACCATGTTATGGCAAACAAGCTTCCCGTCGGTTTTAGCCCGGATGCCAGTTTTATTGTTGGTACCGGCCTGGATGAGAAGCCCCAGGGGGCCAAGACGAGGAAGAAGAAGAAGAATAGAGTCGAAGTGGCAGACTCGGACTCCACCACTGCGGATGATGAGGACGACGAGCATGATGCAGATGACTCTTCCCTTCCGGTGGAAGATGTTGGGGCGGATCAGCCTCCTGTTATGTCAGATGAGATGGTGGCAGATCAGCCACCTGTTGCACCTGGTCCTGTACGGAAGCATAGCAGGCAAATCTCCCCTGTTGGCGGTATTCCTCACTCCCGAAAACAAGCTGCGACCAGACATCGCAAGCTAGCTATAAAGAAGAGTAGCGAGAAGGTCGACCCCGCTTCGGAGGTAAAAGGAGTTACAACCATTTTTATTTAGTTCTTCCTTTCTTCTAGTCTTGATCTTGATCGCTTTCCTTCCCTCTCATAGGTGTCAGAAAAAGAGGAATCCCAAGTTGCTGAGGTCGTGACTCGAGATGACGGGGGCTCCGATTTTCCTGTCCTCGAAACTGCTGAATTTCATCAAGATGACGCTGATCGAGTCGTACCTCCCTCCGGGGTGGCTGGGGCAGAAGAGCCAGCCGAATTCGGTTTGGGGGGTACTGGTGAGGGGAATATGGTGGTTGTGAATGAACCTCAGTCTCCGCGATCCTCCTTTGGTAAGATAAGCCGAATTTTGACTAATGAAGAGGCCCATTCGCTCTATCATCACATCCTTCGGGTTACGTCGATTGATAGTTGCTCTGGACATGCAGGTCATGTCCTTTCAGTGCCGATGACGGATATTTTTATGGTAGGCTCTGCCAGAGGGGATCTGGTGGAGGGGAGCGTGCCCCCTCCTCTTCCGGCTCGTATTGAAGGACCTTCCGCCGCTTGATTTCAGAAAGTCAGGTGGTGGCACAGCCGGGGAAGGGGACAATGGTCCTTGCGTCCCCTTCTGCTCAGACGCCTCCGAGAGTCGACCTTTCTGCTCTACCGAGTATCCAGACTCTTCGGGTGGCGGAAGAGGAGTTAGCCGCTATTCAAGCGTCCTTTCGCTCAGAATTTATTTTCCTTGTGGCTGGGACGGCCAGCTCTGTTGCATCTTCTTCGACACTGCCAGCCACACTCCCTTTGACATTGTCCTCTACAGAAGTTCTGGATGAGGTATCGCAGGATGTGGTTGATAGTTTCTACCGCCATTTGAAGAGGGGAGTAGAAGCTGCTGTAGAGAGGGGAACTCCTTTCGTCTTGGCCCGACAATGCGCCCAAGGCCAAATTGACATTCTCAGAACCCTTCCTGGCGGGGAAGGGATAGCTGCGCTCCTGGAGCCCAAGCTGTTGGAGGCTGATCAGCTGGTGGCCCAGCTTCAGGTGCTGCGGCAAGCTGATCTGCCTGCTGCTATTGATCAAGAGCACGGTTTTCTCATAACTGCCGTAAAGAAGATAAGGGCGGCTTGGGATAAGACCAAGCCGATCATACAGAAGGACCTCCACGATCTGTCTGAGCTATATGATCAGTTGAGCCGTGAGAGTGAAGTTATTACGGCTCGGGAAGCGACCACCTCCCGTGGGGTTATTGATACGCGGGAGCAGATCCTTGAACTTCAGAGGAAGTTAGCTTTCCAGGAGTCTGAGCTTGAGGCTGCCCACACTGAAAGGGGGCTAATTATCCAGGAGGCTGACAGAATTAATCGAGCTTCTGCTGGCCTGGAGCTTGCCCTGAAGAAGTTGGAGGACGGCTGGCGGGTTCACGTGGACTTGGATAGTGCGGAGCGGTTGTTCCATGAGGCCGAGCGTCGAGCTAGGCAGCGACTTGAGCGGGGGACCGCCTTGGTGAAGAACCGTCTCCTAGAATTATGTATCGCCGAACCATAGACGGCTTTTTTCTTCTTTTTATTTTCATTCTTTTCCTTTCTTTAGTGGGACGTTGTCCCTAGAACATGTAGTACTTTCGCCTTCCAAATAAAAGAGTATGCTTTATTCTACCCTTTATTTGTACTGCTTGTTGTGCTTGTGGTGTTATGGTGGTGTTTGCCCAGCTTGGGGGACTTGTTTGTGGACTTGTTACCCTTGGCATACCTTGGTTTTAGGTACGGATAACAAATTTGATTGGGATACCTAGAACAATTCCATGGTAAGGTGGTCATAGACGTTTCGGGTATCGGGAGAAAGAATGTCATGGAGCAGCTGGGCTCCCGGGACATGATGAGAAATGATGTGCATGTACTAGGAGACTTAGTATAGCATTTGTAGTCAGCAGAGGACATTTATGGGCCTATTATCCTTGGCGTACCCTGGTTCAGGATACGGATAATAGGACGAGAGAAAACCAACATACTTACTCAGAGGTAATGAGGACATGGCAAGTATTGGGTTTTACCGCGGAGTCTTCCTACTCAGAGGTAACGAGGACATGGCAGGAGTGGACTCAGCGGAGGATATTTGTGGTCAACAGAGGACATTTGTGAACCTATTATCCTTGGCATACCTTGGGGTTTATTTTATTTTTTTGGTACAGATAATAAGTCGAAAGGGAACCAGCATACTTACTCAGAGGTAATGAGGACATGGCAAGCATGAAGGTTTCTTCGATGGAGCCTTTCCACTCAGAGGTAATGAGGACGTGGTAGGAGTGGGCTCCATGAAGGGGTACACAGAACGACTCAGAGGTAATGAGGACATGGAAGTTCTATGTAGAGGGGTGATTTGTTTTTGGCGGAAATGAAACGACTCAGAGGTAACATCGACGTGGTCGCTTTAGAAATTTGTGGATCCGTTACCCTTTTTGTGCACTGGGAGTGCGGGTAGTGGATCATGAGGGAGGAGCTCTTTCAGAGGAATAAGTTCAGAGGTATGGTTATACATGACTTACTACCTAAAAGAGTGACCAGAATGTAAGTTCAGAGGTACCTGCGGGTACATAACTCAGCAATCTGGGATATTTGGAGAGAATGTGAGTTCAGCGGTACTGGAGGGTACATAACTCAGCAATCTGAAATTTTGTGAATGTGAGTTCAGCGGTACCGGCGGGTACATAACTCAATAATCTGGAATTGTGAGTTCAGCGGTACCGAAAGGTACATAACTCAATAATATGGAATTTAGAGAATGTGAGTTCAGCGGTACCGGCGGGTACATAACTCAATAATCTGGTGTTTGGAGGATGTGAGTTCAGCGGTACCGGCGGGTACATAACTCAATAATCTGGGATTTCGTTTAGATATAATATTTCTTCAGGAACTTGCCGTTGACGGGCAACATGAGCAAGTCACCGTTTTGTTTCGCGAGACGGTAAGCACCGTTGGAGAATACAGCCTCAATGATAAATGGCCTTTCCCACTTTGGCTAGAATTTACCGGCGGTTTTGTGAGTCATAACCATTAGCCTCCGAACTGCCAGAACGAGATCGCCCACTTGGAATGTTCTGATTTAACCTTCCTGTTGAAGGCTCCGGAGATGCGTGCTTGGTATAGCTCGATTCGTTGCTGAGCCAATAGGCGCTTTTCATCTAAGGCCTCCAACTCTTGTAGCCGACGACGGTAGTTATCGTCCGTCGTCAATTGGTAAGTGAGAGCGACGCGGAGCGAGGGAATTTGAGTCTCTAATGGGAGAACTACCTCACTCCCGTACACCAGGAAGAATGGTGTATTTCTAGTGGCAGTCCGTACTGTAGTACGGTACGCCCATAAGCATTCACCGAGCTTTTCATTCCAGCCGCGTTTGTTTGATGACACGAATTTCTTGAGAAGCTTGATAATTATTTTGTTGAATGCTTCTGCCAACCCATTCGCTGCCGGATTGTATGGCGTTGAAGCAATATTCTGAATTCGATGCTTGTCGCAGAATCGATAGAAGGCGTAGCTTGCCAACTGCGAACCATTATCGTGGATGATCCTTCAGGGCAGTCCAAAGTGATAGATGATGTGATACTTGAGGAAGCTGATCACGTTTGAAGTCTTCACTTCTGTAAGCAGAACATCTTCCTCCCATTTGGAGAAGTAATCCGTGATTGCGAGTATGAAGCGATGTCCTCGGGAAGAAGGTGGAGTGATCGGACCGATGATATCCATTCCCCATGCTTCGAATGGCCAAGACGCCACTGTCGGATGTAGAAACTCGGATGGTTGGTGGATGAAGTCCGCGTAGACTTGGCAGGCTTTGCACTTTCGTGTATAGTCTATCGTATCTGCTACCATCGTGGGCTAGTAGTCGCCCATTCGGCAAAGACGGTCTTGTAATTTTGGGCCAGGCTGATGGGCCCCGCAAACACCGTCATGAGCTTCGCATACGGCTTATTTGGCTTATGTGTTTGACAGACATCGAAGCAGTAATCCATCGTAGGATCGGTGATACAGCATTTTTGTCTCTGTATTGTAGAAGAATCTGAGAGAATGCCTTCTGATAGAGGTGGCTTCCTTCGAATTCTCGGGCAGGATGTCGTAGACTACGAAGTCAATGAATGGCTGTCTCCAGTCTGGTACTTCGTTGATCGTCAGAGCGGATTAGCTCGCCACGAATTGAATATTGTTCTTGGGACAGACCAGTTCATGGCCTATCACGTCCACCAGATGATGAATATGGTTAGGCACTGCTAGGGAAGCGGCAAGGCCCGCTAGGGCATCGGCCTCGATATTTTGGAGTCTGGGGACGTATTCGATGAAGAACCCTTCAAATGATGAGAAGATGTTGATCTCTATTTGGTGATAGGGGATCATGTCTTCATGGCGGACTTTGTACGAACCCCGGATTTGATTGACGATTAACTGTAAATCGTCGTATGCTTCAAGATATTCTACCCCCAGCTCTCTTGCAAGTTGGAGGCCAATGACTAAAGCGTTGTACTCGGTCACATTATTAGAGCAGGGTTCTGTGAGAGAGTAAGCGCGATTGATCACAAGTCCGAAAGGAGAAACCAGCACCACCCCGACTCCGACGACGATGTTGTCCTTGGGTCCGGTCCTTGAAGCACCGTCGAAGAACATTCGTCATATGTCATTGTGAGAGGCCGCATGCGAGTCGGCGGTCTCATCTGGGATTTCTTCATATATTCTGGCCGACTCCGAGCCTGGGTGGGCTGCTAAAAAGTCTGCCAGAGCTTGACCTTTAACAGCCTTTTGTGGGACGAAGATCATATGGTAGGGGGACAGTAATATTGCCCATGTAGCGAGGCGAGAGCTGAGTGCTCCTGGTTTCGTCATGAAGACCCTGAGGGGGTTGACTCGTGATATCATATGTACGGTTTACCCCATGACATAGTGTCGCATCTTTTGAATGGCGAACACCAGGGCGAGGCATTCCTTCTCCACGACGGTATATCGGTGCTCTGGCCCGATCATCATTCGGCTGAGGTAGTATATAGCTTTCTCATGGCATGCGTCATTGTTTTGTGCTAGCAGAGCGCCAAGGGAATGCTCCATTACTCGTACATAGAGCAGGAATAGTTTTTCAGCAACCGGGGCCACCAGGACTGGAGGGTTCGACAAGTATTCTTTGATGCTGTCGAAGGCACGTTGGCATTCTTCATCCCATACGAATGAGACACCCTTCTTCATGAGATGGGTGAATGGTTGACATCGCCCTGAGAGGTTAGAAATGAACCTCCTGATGTAAGCTAACCTCCCTTGAAGGCCTCGGAGTTCTCGAAGATTTTTCGGAGGACCCATCTCCATGATTGCCTTTGTCTTCTCAGGGTCTACGTGGATACCCTGGGAGGTAATGATGAAACCCAAGAACTTCTCGCTGGATACGCCCAAGAAGGATTTCGTAGGGTTCATTTTCAGATTGTGCGCTCGCATCAGGTCGAACACTGTTCTTAGATCATGCAGATGATCTTCCTTAGAGCGGCTTTTGACGGCGATGTCGTCAACGTAGCACTCCACGATCTTGCACAAGTGGTCCCTGAAGATGATACTCATGGCTCTTTGATAGGTGGCGCCAGCGTTCTTTAAACCGAAAGGCATGACTATGTAGCAGTATGTGTCGATTGGTGTTCGAAATGATGTATGTTTTTCGTCGTCGGAGGACATCTTGATTTGGTTATACCCTGAGAAGCCATCCATGAACGACATACGTTCGAAGCCGCAGGTGTTGTCAATCATGATGTCTGTGATAGGGAGGAAGAACTCGTCTTTGGGACATGCCTCGTTCAGATTGCGGAAGTCGATGCAGATTCAAATCTTTCCATTCTTTTTGAGGACCGGTACTATATTAGCGACCCAGTTCGGATGTTGTTCCTCGTGAATGAAGCCGCTGGTTATTAGTTTATTGATTTCGGCTTCGATCGCATCTATGATGCCTGGGCAGAAGCGTCGTTGCTATTGTTTGACTGGGTTTGTATCTGGCCGAATGTTGAGCTTGTGAAGTGCAACATCGGGGTTTAGCCCTGGCATGTCTTCATAGCTCCAAGCAAACACATCGATATATTCTTTGACAAATTCCAGTAATGATTCTCGCTCTTCATCAGTCAGATTCTTGCTGACGAAGATGGGTTTTGGGGAGGATTCATCACCAAGCTCAACTTGTACAACCTCATCCTCGGTGGGATGCCCTCTTTGTTTGAACCGCTTCTCCCACTGGGCATCTAGTTGTTGTGCCCATGGCTCTAGCTCAAGAAGTTCGGGAATGTCTTCGTCTTCTTCGCAGGCGTAGGCAAGTGCCATATTGACGGACCAGACTTGCCTGAGCATGTCCCCGATGCTGATATCCGAATCGGAAGTGGGTGATCCGGTTGAGTGTGAGTGCCAGCCGCATTCTTCGTCTGAGCTTTCGGGTGTTGTCACGGGTGTGACATAACCTAGTACACGTCTGATCTTGTTATAGTAATCTCGTGGCTTCCCAGCCGGGATCGGCGATTGTAAGGGTAACCGTCGTCCAGTTCCGTAGTTCAAGCCTAGTGTAGTTCCCAGATCATATCCTTGTTTTTGCATAAGGTACTTGGATTGGGAACTATACAGATAAAGGGGCAATCTTCCGGTGTCGGGTTCGAGCTCAACTTCCTCCATCTTGAAGGGCTATGGATTATTCTTTCGACCGAAGATGATTGGATGGTCCCCTCCTTCGATTATACGGTAAGCGTCTTCTACGGGAGTAAGTTGATTTGCGGTGTAAACATTTGTCACCTGTGTGTGTAGGTGAGTGCCTATACCGTGCTCCATAGCATACATTGTACAAAGCTTATTAAGCTCGATGTAGTTCAAAGATAGCCCTTTATTGATGAAGTAAGGTATCTTTTCTAACGGGATTACATCATCTGCGGATGGAACATCAGTGTGAGCAGCCACGTATTTGGCCAATTCTGGTTCTTCTTCGGCCACCCTTGTATAAATGAAGATTGAGAGGATGACTTGGGCAACTTGATCATTAGGGGTTCTGCTGGTGGAGCAGAAAGTGGAGTCGTTGGCAAACTAGCGACCCCCAATTTGGTACTCGATGCTGGACGGGGAGTTATTGGCTCGCTAGAAGCCCCTGACTTTACATCGGGGTGACGATTCTTCTTAGGAAGACGTATCGTCATTGGCTTGTCGGAGGGATTGAGCTTCTCCGTTTGTGACTGGCCGACTCTAGGCAGTCTGATTGTCAGTGGCTCCGTTACGGGCCTTGGCGCTTGGTCGGACCTTGGCAGCCGGA
>JANAVB010015047.1:0-44098 GCA_029216955.1 Iris pallida | reverse complement strand
TACAAATCATGAATCCTAACATGCAACTTAAGCTCAGATGTATTTAGGGGAATCAACATTGCAATTCAATCATCAACAAAAATCAGTAAACCCAATTTAAATCTCAGAAAAATCAACTAACAGCCCTAGTATCAGAAATTTGGGGGAATCATTAATTCGAGTTCAAAATTCAACTAATAATCAGTTAAATAGTTGGTAATTAAAGTGTCACATGTGAATGTGTCATACGTGTGTCCTAGTGTCCATAAACTGGACACAAACGTGTCCAAACCAATTCCCACATACGAGCCACACTAAACAGTGCACAGTCTCGTGCACGTGTTCACTGCGTTCGTGGACACGACACACGACACGTGTGTCCACGTGGTCACTTCCTCGTGTAGCCCAACACTAGGGCTACACACTGCACACACTACGACGTGTCCACGTGGTGTCCTGTGCGGACACGAGATGCGTGTCATTGCGTAAATACTCGACTGTGCACGTACAGTGAGGATCCCGTGCGGGTCAGATTTCTCTTCGTGTGGTGCACCAAGTGATCCCAAATTTTGGGAGGTTGATGTCAGTCATGTGCTTCGTGTGTCCACGAAATTTTGTGTCCAATGGTGTCGTGTACAGTGCGTACTACACCCCAAACAGTAGGGCATCGAGCACACTGCTCGTGCTGCGTGTCCGTGTCAAATTTCGACACGAAAAGGACACAGTGGTCGACTCAGTCCACATGGAAATCATAACATACATATAGATCAACATTTCCATTTAATTAATTTTCAAAAATATCAAAATAATTTCCATTGGGGCATTTTCACAAACACCTAGAACTAGGTTATGATACGTGTCCGATACGGACACGAAATCAATACATACTTACACAAATCACACACCACAGCTAGGGGACACCTAGATCTAGGCTATTATGCAAAGAAATCAGAATTTAAACATAATTTAGAGGGTTTACCTATAGTGTGCCAATGACAATGAAAAAGCCCCAAATAGGATGATTCTCCTTGCTAGCCAAAAGCTCCAAATTGTACCAAAACTGAGATTTCTCTCCATGAACAGAAAATAGAGTGGGATTAGACTCTAATGCAAGAAACTAGAGTCAAAAAGGAATTAAAATGGAATAGTTATGGATTGGGGAAGAATGACAATACCTTTCTTTTTCGAAAGTTGATTTGATACAAAAGAGGCAAGAACAATAGGAAGAGAAATTATATAGTGGGGGGATCCCTATGTGGCCGGCCAAGTAAGGCTAAAATTAGGGTTAGGGTTTTGACTAATGGGTTGGGCCAAGTTTCAATGGTAATGGAAATCACTTCTTAAGTCAAAAGTCCATGAACCTAATCATTTATTCTCCTATATGAAACTTGATTCTAAATGACTTAACTTGGGTTGACTTAAGTTAGACTAGGGTCCCACCATGCTAATCAAGTCACCATAGCTAGAGTCAACATCTAGGTTAGTCTCCAAAGTCTCAACTAGCAAAAGTCAAACATAACAACCATCACTCCAATAATTCAAAATAAATTCAAAATTCTCAAAATGACCAAAATACCCTCAAACTAAAATGTGGTAGTGACAGTATATAGTTTGGGTTATTTATATCTAATGGGCATTTAGATTGTTATAATATATATATATATATATATATATATATATATATATATATATATATATATATATATATATATATAAATATATATATATATATATATATATAAATATAAAGAATAATTTTGTGCCTATAATTGGTGATATTTTCAAGGAATTTGGACTTCTATGTTGCTAAGTTTTTAAATGTAGATTTTTTTACATATAAAGAAAAAAGTGCGCCTATCTTTCAAAAGACGCGCCTTGAGCCTTGCGCCTAGCGCCTCAGGCTCCAGGAACCTTTGCGCCTTGGTGCGCCTATCGCCTTTTAAAACTATGAATCAGCGACCCCAGGATCTTTTGCACATATTCCTTCCTCGGGTTGGACGTCGTGTGGGCAACGATCTCCCGACTTTTCTTCTCTCGGCTGTCCTCCCTTTCTCTTCTCTCGTGATGGACGAATTAGAGAAAGATGCTCTTCTTAGGATACATCTGACGGCCAGAGAATAGAGGGTATATATAGGTTGCGGCAGAGACCATGAGCAGAAATTAGGTTTAGTCTCCTAACGGGTCTAGGTATCCCGTGTTCAGTCCGAACACACAATCCAGGCTTGTTAACAATAGCTCGGTACTACCTTCATAATCATAAATTACGTTTATGGGCTCCTTCTTATTATATGCTTGTTTGTCTCCCCATGTTAAGATATCGAATGTCCGTCAATCAAAATAAGTTACTGACAACTACATTAATCGACATCTTTTATCCTTAAGTAGTACCACTCAACTTTATTTGTCATGTCGGATATAATCTACCTGCAAGGTTTACATGACAATCCTTATGAGTTCCTTGAGGGGACATCATCAGTCCGATACATCGGGACATGGATTTCTTTTATAATCAACAGTCCATCATAAACATAATGTCATTATCCAATTTATAGAGGTTATTGACTCATTATGAATCTCACTCTTTTACGAATCAAAGTAATGCACACTATATATACATGTCTGTTATTATATCCGGATTAAGAGCACAAGCATCCATAATAACAGAGGTATTTGTTCTCTTATGTAGTCAGTACAAAGAGAACAACCTCAAGTAGTCACGTTCAATACACACAAGTGCACTAGTATAATCCTATAGTCAAGATAGACTAATGCCAGATTATACTACAACCTTACCAATGGTTTGTCCAAATCTATCTAGATTGTGAACTATTTATATATTCTACAAGGGATTAATAATATGATCTTCTGTGTGCCACCACACACCATATTATCTATAATGTAGAATATCGGACACTTTGCATTAACATATAACAAATATAAAATACCAATATTTGTCCATATGGTTCTCATTCAAAAATATTAGGAAAATATAGTTAATACAAAAGTGATGCTTTTAGTATATAACCCTAACAGTCATAACCAATCTACTATCTATATTGCTATTAATCATGTATGTCATGAAAGGACGAAGCACGTTGAAGGCGACATTCACTTTGTCCGTGATGAGTATAAAAAGGGTTGATAAAGTTTCACCACGTTATGACCGGTAATCAGATAGCCGGTAGCTTCACGAAGTCTCTTTTGGGTTCTCGGGTTCAATTTATGTGTATCAAGCTGGACATATTTGACATCTATGCTCCAGCTTGAGAGAGGGTGTTAAGTATTATTAGTATTGGGCTTTAGTCCCACATCGGATAGAATAATAGTGAGAGGGATTCGCCTCTCCTATATATATATGTTCTCAGCAATGAGATATTCATCCCATTATTCTACTCTACAGTATACAACCAAAATAAATGAAGCATTTCAGCAAACACCATAGGGGCACAATACAGCAACACGTGCAAAATAATTCGTTACATGGAGGAGCGCAAATCTGCACAATGAGGGAAAACACATGTAAAGGAATTCCTTAGATGGAGGAGCTTTCCTAACAATGGCAACAATTAAAGTTTGATTTTAGCTTACTGAAACACGTAGCGATTTGAATGCAATACAAGTTTCCTTTAAGAAGAATAAGACAACAACATATCAGTTGAGGCATTCTTCAACCTCCTAATCATCATTTCTTGCTAATATGATAAATGGGTCAACTCGGGGAAGATGACACTACTAGCGTACGGGGGTGAAAGAGAGGGTAATTGTGCAGAAGAATATGACCACGGTGGTCAGGTGGAAGGGGTTTGATTGCGGAGGAAGAGGGAGGCACCAGCGCCAACCCTGAGCTCATGTGGCCCAAGATGAACTTTCAAAATAGGCCCATGTATATTAGATTAAAAAAATTTATAAAATTAAAATTATTTATCATCAAGATTTAAACTAAGGACCTATAAAGTACAAGACTAATATGTTAACCACTACACCATAATTATTTTTATCTTAACTACTACACCATAATTATTTTATGTTAACCATTACACCATAATTACTTTTTTTATAACTAACAAAAATATAGATCCCGGAGCGGATGCACTCGAAGCACTTGCTTAGGACCGGCCCTAGGAGGCACCGACATGGAAGCCTCATTTCTATTATTAAAGCACAGAGGACATGACTTTGAGAGAAGCAAGGACAAACAGTCATAAAGATGTAATTCCTTTAAGATTAACAAAATGTGTCCAGTTTAAAAGGATTAGAATAAGTATAGGGGATTATAACCCTATTTTGTAATAATTAAGGGAACTTCTAAGCAATTTATGAGATTTAGGAAACTTATTTAAAAATATAGCAGATTTAATAGACTTATGTGCGAAAAAACCATTAAACAAACTAGAGAGGCTTATAACTCTATTTTATTTTAATTTAGAGGAATTTTAAGCAATTTATGAGATTTAACGGACTTATTTAAAAATATAGCAGATTTAAGGGACTTATATGCAAAAAAAACCTAGAAACTAAGGAGGCATAAAAAGGATATTTATAAGCTTGCTAAGATTAGGAAAAGGAGGAGCAGATGTAATGTCCCGTCCCGCACAGCTCAATCGGAGGAATCGAAATGCCAACGGCGTTCGGACTTAGCCATGCGACAGCCTGCTCGAAGTCCTGCTCGGTCGAGGCGACTCCTCGCTCAGGTGGGTGACTTCAGTAAACTTACCTCAGATTGGCCTTCACACTAATAAAATGAAAGTTTTCAATTGCACAAGTAGGCTTGATAATAAAAGAGACGAATCCACATAGCTAAGAGAATAATCCTAAGTTGGGTTGAATTGAGTTAGAACATGGAAAGGTCCCACGGTCGGCTTTGAAGTGTTGCACGACGTGTTTTCAAAATGACACTCGGTCCTTCATCCCATGGCTTGGGAGAAGAAAAGTTGGTCTATGTCGCCACGAAGCTATGAACTTAGCATAAGTCATAGGCGTCGCACGTATAAATGCTTGATAAAGCAAGCACTGTCCCACCATCCAATATTCTGCTTAGCAAAAGTGTCCCACAAGTCTTAATGCATGTTTCTACGATGCAAGGCTTGGCATAGCCTTTGCTCATCCCACGGGTTAAGTTGTTGTCCAATTGAGTTAGGCAAAAGTTAGGTCGGGTTATCGAAGTCATAGCAAGCACTGTCCCATGCTTTCTGCGGTTGTTGAAGTCATACAGCCCTACGATCTTAAGGCTCGTCATATAAAGTATGACTTGGACGGTAGTATCACATAGAACGCAAGTTGGTTTAAGGCACGAGCTAAGGCTAGTTTAATAAAAAAATTGTCATGGTCTATGGCACGTAAGGAACCCGTTTTGTTCAAGTTATGTTTGAAGGCTATGAATCAGTCATTCATAAGTTTGAGTCGATAAGAGTATGGAAACACTAGAAAATATGTCAAAACTGTAGGCCAGTTGCCGAGGAGAAATATGTCGGGACTGTAGGTCAGCTGTCGAGGCAACCTCGGTTTAGGCTCTAAAAAAAGAAGTAAAGCAAAGGAAAGTAAGTTATGACGGTTAGGCCATGCATTTACGTTGAGTCTAGAAGTTCTCGTAGGTACGTGATCATTGGACAACTTGTCGACAAGGTTTCGCACCCTCGATTCGGAAACCTGGGGCCACAGGACCGTATCGGCCTAGGAGGGAAGCAAGGTAGTTGAGCTGAATTGTACCGCTCAGGCGATTCAAGGCTTTCTATGGGGCTCGCTACCCATGCCGGACGTCCTTGTCTACGCCAGACTACAAAGTCCAGGTAGGCCTGGGGGGTCGTGATCTTTCATAAAGATGATTTTTCATATAGATGTGTTGTTGTGCTGAGCAGCAATCCGCATGCACGGTGTCGGTCGAATTAAAGAAAGTGTAAGCACGACACGAGTATTGTCAAGAAGGGTGCACGGTCGCAACACCGGTATGAAGTCTAAGATTTGGCTATAGCAAGGACACGTGCTTCAGCATGAGATATGGCGTCGAGTATTAATTCGTTGGCACAGAGTTGCATAAGTCGGATTTGGGTCATTTCGAGTTTAGTCAAGAAGTACCGTAAGGAAAGTTTGGTTAAGTCATGCTAAGTTGTGAGGTACGGCCTCGATGTTGAAACATGAACCGAGTTTATGGTACGATCATGTTATCGAGTCTCGAAGTATGGCTAGAAAGGCAAGCACGAGTCGACACATTGATGTTGTTGGCACGAGAACGATCTAGAGGCACAAGGATAAGTAAGTTATCCGTGCGATGGCATGATGATGGTTTAGAGACTCAAAATAGGCCAGGCGTCTGTGTCCTAAAATTGATCCTAAAGCAAGAATAGAAAGAAAATCATAAAGGGACTATGTTGTACAAAGTAAATGAACGTATTGGTTTTGTATGGGTGGGCGCAGAGCTCGCTTGGATACGTTGATGCACGGAATTCCTTAACGTTTCGAGACGTGCGGCCGCATGGAGTCTGGACTTATACGGGACATAATGTATGGACATCGCTTATCTGAAGCATCCGCTGGCTCGTCAAATTGTATTGAGAGATGAGAGAGAGCTGAGTGACTTGTAATAAGAGAGAAAAGTGAGCTTGAGCGAACTGTAATCTGAGCTTCGTGTCATTGTAATCTCATATTCATTATCAATAAAAGACTGGATTTTATTTTAATGCTTGTGTTGCCTTGTATATTCAATGTTTCTGTTTGGGACTTCTGTGCGACGACCCCGTCGCAAGCTGTTATAAATCGGCCGTTATGGAATCCGCCTTGCGTGAGCGCAACCTAGGCTCACGCGGCATCACGCCTTAGCGAGGACGATCGGTCCTACGGGACCGGGGCGTGACAACAGAGACTTAGGTAATTTTAAATGTACCAAGTGCAATGACCAAAAGATATTAAGAGAAAATAATATTAAGGAGACGTGGAGTTAATTTTCACAAGCTATGTATTCAAGCAAGCTATATAAAAGCTTTGTTTAGAGTAAGAGTTAGCTCATGATAAGTCATATTGATATTATCATAAAATTAGAATTTCTGAAATTAAGGTATTAAAAAATGGAAAAGATGTAGGACTTGATGATATTTCTTTTTAGGTTTGAAAATGTTTAGGAGAAAAATGATTGATATGAATTATTCAACAAAATCCTAAGGACTGAAAAATGTTGGATGAATGGAAAAGTAATATTATAATACTTATATATACGAACAAGGGAGATTTACAAAATTGTAACAATTATCGAAAAATTAAGCTTATGTATCATGTCATAAAACTATTGGAGAGAGTGATTGAGCAAAGATTAAAGAGTAAGATGTAGATATAGCTTTTATCGACTTAGAGAAAGCTCATGATCAAGTTCCTATAGAGATAATTTGGTTGGCTTTGATAAAGAAACAAGTTTCCATTAGTTATATTAAGACTATTATGATAGAGTTAAAACGATCGTGCAAACTATTGGAGGAGATAGTAACACGTTTCGTATTACCATTGGCTTACATCAAGGATCAACATTGAGTACTTACCATTTTTGCAATAGTTATGAATAAAATTACTAGGTATATCTATGAAGAGGTTCCATGGTGTATGATGTTTGTTGATGATATTATGTTGCTTAATGAGAGTAGTACGTTAAAATAAAAGTGTAGAAAGAGACTTTGGAATCTAAGAAATTTATGATTAGTAAAATGAAGACATAGTATATGAAATGTAATTACAATCCAGAGTCAAGGAGAAATTAAGGGAGAGTCCATATTGATGGACATGATATACTTAAGAGTGATGGCTTTCAGTATTTATTATTAAGGAGCAACCATTCATCGTGTTGGAGAGATTGGGAAGGTTGTCATACATAGAATTAAATCAAGATGGTTGAAGTGGAGGAGTATTTCTGGAGTACTTTGTTATCGTAAGCTACCTCTGAAGTTAGGAGGAAAATTCTACAAGACTTCTTTAAAACCAACCATGCTTTATATATCAGAATGTTGGACAACTAAAAAACATGTTCGTAAAATTAGTAGCTGAAATAAGAATGCTAAGATGTATGATTGTCAATATATCAAATGATAGGATAAGAAATAATGAATGTATGAGACAAAATAATATTGAAAAATTATTGCATATTCATTATGTTGAATCAACTTGAATATATACAATACAATCAATCTAAAATAGGTAACTACTAATCTTTAGTAGGTAATTAATCTCCTACAATAATGTCTCTAGAATAGGTAATAGTAGCTAATTAATTTCCTACAAATCTAGACAATATTCCAAATCGGGATCATATTGATTACAATGTAATAAATTCCTAGATATTGACATTTATTGTCAAATATCTTTATTATGCCCCCGCACCGTGACGTGATTTCAATCTTGTTCGCCAATTGTTAAAAGCGAGAGCGGGAAAGAGGTTTGGTGAGTGCATCAGCTAGATGGTCAGCAGAGAAAACATGAGCAACTCGAAGAGAACCTCCTTGAACTTGTTCCCGAATGAAGTGATAGTCAAGAGCAACATATTTCATGCGAGAATGGAATGTCGAATTTGAGCACAGATTTGTTACTCTAATGTTGTCACAGTAGATAACCGGTCGTTGAGGTAGAAAATCATAAAGCTCGATGAGTAGAGAACAAATCTAACGAATTTCTGCAGCTGTGGTGGCCACAGCTCGGTACTCGGCCTCGGTGGAAGAGTGAGCCACGGTCCTTTTGTTTCTTTGAACTCCATGATATTGGATTGTAACCAATGTAGATGAGATATTGAGGTGAAATCATCTTTGTTTTCAGCCCAATCGGCATCTGAAAGTGCATGTACTGACAGTGATGAATTACAGTAGATATTAACATCATGAGCAATAGTCCCACAAAGATACCGTAGTAGACGCTTACTGCATTCCAATGATTACTCTTGGGATAGTGCATGAATTGTGATAACTTGTTGACAATGTAAGCAATGTCCAGACGCGTGAGTGATAAGTATTGGAGACTGCCAACAATGGCTCTGTATTCAGTTGGAACAGAGAGGAATAATCCAGAATAAAGAGTGAGTGTTGGAGTAGTGGCAAGTGGCATAGACACAGGCTTGGCATCGATCATGTAAGTGCGAGTAAGGAGATTATGGATATATCGTCGTTGAAAAAGAAAGATGTCCTGGGATGTGGAATAACTTTAACTCCAAGAAAATATCTAAGGGGGCCAAGATCCTTGAGGGAGAATCTGTTGGAGAGAAGATGAATAAATTTGTGTACTGTTGTATCGTTGTTTCATGTGATAATGATGTCATCGACGTAGACCAAGAGATACATCATGACGTCATAAGCATTGCAGACAAATAGTAATGTATCGGCATGAGAGTTAGTGAAGCCAGAATTGATGAGAAACTGACGTAGCTCATGGTACCATGCACTAGAGGCTTGTTTGAGATCGTATATTGCTTTATATAGTGATGTATCGGCATGAGAGTTAGTGAAGCTAGAATTGATAAGGAACTGACGTAGCTCTTGGTATCATGCACGAGGGGCTTTGTTTGAGACCGTATATTGCTTTGTGTCGTTTACAGACATGATGAGGATGGTCTTTGTCAATGAATCCTTATCGTTGTGTCATAAAAATGTCTTCCGAGAGAGCCTTGAATAAATGCATTATTGACATCAAGTTAGCGCAGCGACCAACCACGAGTGACGACAATAGAGAGAACAAGTCGTACTGTTGTTGGTTTGACCACAGGAGTGAAGGTGTCATGGTAGTCAATACCTGGTTGTTGGTGGAACCCTTTGGCAACTAAACGTGTTTTGTACCTGTCAACAGAACCATCAGATAGACGTCTAGTCCGAAAACTTCACTTACAACCAACGATATTTTGGACCGCTTGAGAGGGAAGGGTCCATGTTCCTTTCCGAACAAGAGCATCAAACTCCTCAGACATTGCCTAACGCCATTTTGGATCTTTGATTGCCTAGGTTACTGTAGAGGGTTATATGTCAGATTTGGTGGAAAGTTGGGCATTGAGATTAAGTTTTTGGATTGGTTGTGGATATTATTTTTGGATCAAGTAACAATACCCTGATGTTGAGGTAGAATAGGTGTCGGTTATGGGGTTGTGGCGATTGGGGTATGGATGAGTTGGAGTCAGATGGTGGATTTTAGGATGACATTTGGGTGGAGGGGGCGGTAAAGGTGGAGTAGCAGAGGTTAGTGTTAGAGTAATTGTGGATGGAATAATAAATGTGGTAGATATGGTTGTGGAGTCTTGATTGGATTTCGCTTTAGGGGCGGGTACTAGATTGACAGATGGTGTGATGGTGGCCGGAGACGATGACTCGGAAGGGATCCAAACATGGGACGTGGAAGGTTGAGTTGCTTGGTTTTAAAAGGCATAATCGAGTCAACGAATTTAACATGATGAGATGTGTAGAAACGTGAGGTAACTGGATCGAGACAGAGATAGGCACTCTTGGTGGAGGAATAACCAAGAAAGACATAAGGGGTGGACGGGAAGATGTGCTAAAGAGTTTTGCATATGGTGATAGGAGTTAATGAGATAAACAGCAGTGAATAATGCATATGACTAATATGACAAGGGCATGGATGTATGTGAAAGGAGTGATAAGCATGTTTCTACATATGACGATGACGACGTTCAGAATACCTATTGTGTTCAGCAGTGAGTGGGGGTGAGGTTAAGTGAGATATCCCGTTAGTACTGAGATATGAAGAAAGTGCTTGATATTTTCTCCATTGTCAGAATAGAGCGTGATAATTTTATTATTGAAGTTTTCTACGAGTGATTTGAAGCGGATAAAAACGTCATAGACATCGGATTTTTTTTTAGGTGGATAGAGCCATATGTATTTTGTAAAATGATCGACAAAAATAATATAATATTTGAAACCATCACTCGAATATATGGAAGAACATCGAAAAATATTATTTCTAGCGGAGAAGTTGGAACAAGAGTCAAAACAGAGAAAGGTAACTTATGACTTTTATTGCATTGACAAGCATTGCAATTAAAATTCAAGGATGATGGACTTGAGACTTCTAATTGAAGTCAGACATAATATGTCTAAGGATTGTCGGTGACGGATGACCTAATCGATGATGCCATGAAGTAGTCTTGACACTGGAGAAAGCTACCAATGGAGAAGACTTGAGTGAACTGGATGGCCATTCATACACACCATCCTTAGTCTGTCCTTGTAAAAGTGTTGCTTCCGTACGAATATCCTTCACACAAAATGAAGAGGGTAAGAATTCGATGGATGTATTGTTAGATTTGCAAAATTGAGAAATAGAAATAAGATCTTTACGCATGGTAGGAACACAAAGCACATTCTGAAGTGAGAAAGTATGTGAACAAGAGTGTAGAGATGTAGAACCAGTATGCAAAATTGAACACCCATGCCATCGCCAATCACCGCGTCGTCAGTCCCTGAATAAGGAGCTTGAGTTGAGAGATTACTCAGGTCGGTAGTAACATGGTACGATACACCACTGTCAAGAAGCCAATTGGTGCTTTCGAAGTTGTCCGTTGTTGTAACATTGGCACGTGGGTGCCATGGAGTTGGAGGTTGAGTTTGCCATTGACGATATGCATGTTGTGGTGAATTGGACTGCATATTTGTTGGTATCAAGCAAAATAGAGGACATTGTTGAACTATGTGTCCTTGAGCACGAGACCCTTGACACTTTCCAAGATATGGATGAGGAGAGGAATGATCAGTCCGCATATTAGAGTTGGTTGGTGTGTCTCGACGATCATTGGATCCTTGATCCATTCTGTGAAGAAGATGGCTCCGATACCATGATGAATGTATGAGAGAAAGTAATATTGAAAAATTATTGCATATTTACTATGTTGAATTAACTTGAATATATACAATACAATCAATCTAAAATAGATAACTACCAATCTTTAGTAGGTAACTACCAATATATATTAGCTAATTAATTTCCTACAAATCTAGGCAATATTCCAAATCAGGATCCTATTGATTACAATGTAATAAATTCCTAGATATTAACGTTTATGGTCAAATATCTTCATCAAGAAATGAGTCCCTTTGTAGAAAGCTAGAGGTGACAAGATGAGAGCAAATCTACTTAGGTGATTTGTACATTTGCAATACAGACCCATAGATGCCCTCTTAAGGAGCAATAATATAGCAGTTAATGGAGCTCTTAGAACTAGAGGGCATCTAGTTAGAAAACCCCCTCACTCTTTAGGGGGTTTTCTAATCCGTAATTTAATGTTAATATTAATGTTAATATTAATGTTAATGTTAATATTAATGTTAATATTAACATTAAATACTAAAATTAACATTAAACTTAACATTAACATTAATATTAACATTAACATTAATATATATAAAAAATATATAAAAAAAATAATATTAACATTAATATTAACATTAACATTAATATTAACATTAATATTACGAATTAGAGTGAGGGGGGTTTTTAGGGAATTTTCTAAGGGGGGCTTTTGATCCGCTCCATATATATATATATATATATATATATATATATATATATATATATATATATATATATATATATATATATATATATATATATAAATATATATATATATATATATATATATATATATATATATTTGTGAATTTACCTACTATTAGCTCGATTTTTGTGCTTCTTCTTCTTTTTGTGTACTAAGTACTTACGCTTCCGTGTGGTGGGGGGGTTGGGGGGGGGGGAGTTCATTCGGTTTTCAGCTCTTCACTCATTGCCTCCGATGGTATGTATTTTCCAGAGAGAGAGAGAGGTCCAAACTTAGAGAAGAAATAGCAGCTTGCAGCCAAAAGAGGCAGCCTCGCGAGAAGTAGAGCTCTTTTGCAAGAGATTGACAGGTTTTCTTAAGAACTCTTATCCAATTTGTTACTCAGCAGATGGCTGGAGTAAATGTGTTGCACTATCAAGTATTGTATTAACATTCATGAATATGCAGGGAAAGAACAAATGAACTGGAACGTGCGATCGAGAGACAAACAGTTGGAGCATGAACGTGCAAAAACTATGGGAATTGCAGTTCAATCTTGAGTTGGAAAGGGAAAGACAAATTCAGGTATGGTAACTATGGTTCTATAACATGTTGAACGACTGGCAAAATGGTCCAGATACTGAACCAGTCTCTACTTAGAATAGTCAGAATTTCAATTCTCATATTACATTGACATGAATTTTTCATGTTACAAACTAAAATTTTGAGTCCATCTTGGACACGCTCTTAAAGAATATTTTTGTTCTGATTATTTTTCCCTTCGGCTTTGGTTTTAGTTTTAGTTTTTTTTTATGTACAAGTCTATTCGCCCTATGTATTTGAAATTTCAAAGAGTCCTCAAATAGTTTATTACTTGCTTTTAAACAAGGCTGGTTACACTTTTTCCTCGTGTTGTGATTAAACATCCTATCACACCTCGAAACAACAATGACAATGCTTTTGTTACAAATTTTCGGGGTTAGCAACTACAATCCTTTCTTCCACTGAAATCTATTAAGGGTCATGTTCTCTTGATATTAGCAGAAACCATAATATTTGTAAGTGTCTCAATCCAAGTCGGTTTAGGCCTACCAATATAGTATTGCTACTCGTAGCCGGTGGATCTATTAGATTACGTTGCACATGTCAAACTGCATAGGACTATTTTTTTTTCATCCTCAATTGGTGCGACCTCCAACTTCGCATGAATACACTATTTTTTTATCCTACTTTTCAATATATTACCACTCATCCATGTTAGTATTTTCATTAAGCTATGCTAATTTTATGTACATGTTTTTGAACTAGCCAACACTAACAATATCTTTTAATCACAAAGCATTCCGGAAACACTCTTTCAACCGTGTCCTGTGATAATTATGTGAACAACAGCCTTCTCAATGTAAGGATTTTTAAATTAGAAGGATAAAAACATAGTATATAAAATGTAACTTCAATCAAAAGTTAACAAGAAATACAGGAGTGCACGTTGATGGGCAAAAGATATATATGAACGATAGTTTTTGTTACTTAGGATCAACCATTTCTAAGAGCTTGGATAGTCACATAAAAATGAGCATTGTCATATGCGCAAAAACTGACTTGGATAGTCACATAAAAATGAGCATTGAAATGGTTAAGAACATCTGCACTAAAACACTTAAAAGTAAGTCAAGCTTGACTGACTTGGATCCTCCACGCGAAAAACCACTTTATTAACCGTGTAAAATGAGCAGTGTTATTTTCTGCAACGCTGCTATTTGGCACACGCGCGTGCACAGGCGGTGTACGCGCACGGCCGGAAACGTCGTTGGAGGAGGGTCAGTCGGAGGAGGAGGAGACCGCACCACCGGAGGATGTTGCCGGAGCAGTAGGGGGGAGGTCTGAGACGTCTGTTCCGGCAGAAGAGGAGACGCGCTGGAGCACAAAGGGAGGGGAGGAAGTTGGCCGCGTTCTCGGAGGCGACTTCCAGGTGTCGGCGATAACATTCCTAGCCGTGCGCATGCACCGGCTGTGCACGTGTGCGTGCCAAAAAGCTTTCTCTTATTTTCTGCACGAAAATGTTGTTGAGTCCCACAGGATGTTCACGCGAAAATGAACATTGTCTGTTATTCCCGAGGCGTAATTTTCGGTAAAAAACAGGGAATCGAAACAGTTGTCAAAATAGCACCAACGTTTCATATCAACACTTCAAAGAAGGTGCACTACGGAGATCCTTGGAGGATTCTGGGTAACAAAAATCTAAATAGATTTCGTTACAACAGCAAACGAATGTAGAGCTTCTTTTAGGAAGGTACAAATCGAGTTGCTAGCAGCAGCAACGACGAAAGTCCAAGAGATTTCTGATTAGATCAGAGAAAAAGAGAAGGAAAGAAGAAAGAGAAAGGCAGCTTTGCGAGGTGATCAGGGTGATCAGATCACCGTTGCTCAAAGAAAGATTTGCCTATATACGATCCGCTTCCAGGAATCAGCAAGTTCTAAGGAACGTCAGTTAATATTTGAGACTCGAACAGGCTTCATGAGCTTTACGGACTCCTTTAACTCTCTTCTTGGTGCATTTTTCAAAGAAGGCCAAGGGGCTCTATTTATAGAGTGGAGTGAGACTTCATCTCTTCTCCTATCCGATGTGGGACTAAAATACCAATACTCAAAAATAGAGTTTGATATTTTAGATCATCCCACAATCAGCATAGAAGTGTGTCAGTCTACGCCGGCCCCCCGAACACTCCCGTGCATGCACGAAACATCCTGGAGTTGTGCCAGTCCACGCCTACCCCCCGAACACTCCCGTGCATGCACGAGACATCCTAGAGTCCGTGTCCGAGTCCGAATCCGCACAACAAAACTTACATCTTTGTTGGAATTAATCATTTTTCCTTCTAGGAAAATACTCTCACATGACACACACTTGTGCCCCGTCATACCTCATTTGCACACATCAACACAAACAATGCATTATATTGAGATACTCACCATTTGGTGTAGCCGATGTGAGACTATCTTTCCTAGTCCAAAGGCAAAAACATCAACATTGTCATCCGAGCATAAACAAACTTGTTGAACCGAACGGAAATAGGCATCGTCTTTTGGGCGAAAATGAACTTGCTGATCTGTGCGAAGATGCGCACTATCATCCGCACAAAAAAGTGTTGGTTGAGCAGCACCAAAAACACTTCCGTTTGTCTGTGCATAAATGGAACTCGTTTCTTTGCGTGTGAAGCAACTTTCCTACTCACGCAAAAAATAAGGTCCAACTTTGTCAAACGTTGTTTTGACAGAAGTATCAGAATCTATTTGTATGGCAAAGCTTCTGATGATTTTTGCTGCCCACTTGGAATTTAACATTGCCATTCGCATGGAGAGATGGTTGTTGTTGAGAAGCTAGAGAAGTACTTCTGTCGTCCACGCGAAAATGAGTTCGTTGCTTTACGCATGAAGCAGTTTGCCACTCGCACAGACATGATGACTGGAGCCAGAAACTTAACTTGGCGTGTTCTGGTTAGAGCGCCTTTGTTTGCGACGTTCGCTTTTTCGCGCAAGCTCTGCTGCTTGTCTGCGTGAAAATGTTGTGTAGGAGCGTTGTGTTCCACCAACTTTTTCCGTACTACAACTTTGTCCAAGTTGGATTTTCTCCAAGTCTACACGACAGTGATCTTCAGCATCATAGTGATTTCTTCTGCCAAGATCGATCATTGTGACTTAGACTCGACTTGCTTCAAATGTTGCGGTTATATCGCAACCTTCTTACTCCATTGTCACTTTAGCCTTGCTAAACTCATTAATTTTGAGGTTGTCATCAGAGCCACCTAGCAACGTAGTCTCACCATCATTTGTCATGATTCCCTTACCCTTTCTATCAACAACAACGGGGTAAGTGAATCGAGGCTTAGGTAGCCAAACCTTGCGAACACCCAGTTGGTATAATTTCGTTGGATGCGCACCCCCTAGCTCCATGTGAATTAAGCGTACCTCTTGGACCTGCAAGAAGTTTTTGAGAGCATTTCCTAAACACATGTTTGTTGAATTCAACAACCAACGCTTCAACAGTTGTCCCCATGCACTTAGTATCAGATTGTGTCACTGCCTTCTCGTTGGTGAAGAAGGTTTTTCTAGCATAGTCGTCATCTGTTTTCGAATGAAAATAAAAGTACAGTTCTCTTAACTGAAAACTTTTATAAATTATGCATAATAAAGAATTCCTATTACAACATTGGTAATTATAGAATAATTCTTAACACAAAGAACCAGAGATCACTACCAAAATATGTCGATTTAGCGACGGCCATTTCCGTCGTCTGTCCGTCGGCAATTTGTATTAGCGACCGATCACTGACGGATCTTGGCCAAAATAATCCGTCGGCAATCAGCTCGTCGCTAATAATGATCCGTCGCTAAGTAGTCGTCAAGCGAAGGGATAGCGACGGCTTGTCGACTTCACAATACGAAGCATTAGCGACGACTTTCCGACGGTCTTTCGTCCATTTCAAGTATTAAATACTGAACTGTGTAGACACTAGCGACGTAATGGTCCGTCGGTAAACCGTCGTAATAGCGTATCAGAGTGTATCTTGCCGTCGCTATTCCGTCGATTGCCGTCGCTAACAAAGGACGGATTAGCGACGGAATACTGACGGATTATCCGTCGACCATGTTCTGGAAATGCTTGGTATTTCCAGAACCATGGCGACGGATGAGTCGTCGCCATTCCGTCGAACTATATACCACCAAAACGTTTCCGACGGATATTCCGTCGACCATCCGTCGCTACCTGGAAACATTTTCAAATCTCCAGTTAGCGACGGATATGCCGTCGAACAGTAGTCGGAAATTGGAAATATCCGTCGCTAACCGGTCACTAGTCCGTCGCTAAATGAGATTTTTTTGAAAAAAAAATTGCAGCACTTTTCCTGTTCGCAAAAATATGCATAAACCAAACCAATATATAATGCACACCAATTATCCAACGATCACATAGACCAAATATATAATGCACACCAATTATCCAAGAATCACATAGACCAAATATGTACATACGAATTTAATGCACACCAATTATCCAAGAATCATATAGACCAAACCAAATTAATATAAAATAGACATCAATTATCCTGAAGAGTAACCTAATATCCGTCGTTATAATCCGATCATAGCACAAATATTCCAAAATTCTCACAAATATTCCAAAATTCTCACAAATATTCCAAAATTCCAAAACACATAAGAAAATCGACTTTGGCCTCAGCAAAGACCGCAAGTCAGACGATGAATCCTCACAGCCAGGGATCATAGTTGCGTTAAGGCATGTACCATTCTATCAGCCACTTTGTATACGAAGGCTCAATCTGGTTGAGATCTTCTGTAGGGACAGGAGGGTCGGTCCCGATGCTACTACTCTCTGACGGTGGCTCCTCCTTAACTTCAACCTTGGGAGCAATCTCTTCCCTGATGGTCATCGGTTCTTCCTTGACCTCGACCTTTGGTAACACCTCCTCCTTAACAGTCACCGGCTCTTGTTTGACGACGGGGACTTCCTTCGTGTCGACCTCCAAGGATTTCTTGTCTCGGCCCCTTCCTCGACTAGCAGCACCACCTCGACGAGTCCTAGGAGCCATCTCTCTGACAACAAAAATTTTCATATAGGGTAAAGAAATTTACTCAAATTATAAAAGTTGTGATGTTGGTTTTTTGCGTTCATCATCATTAGAGGGAGCAGCACTGGAAAAGTTGTGACGTTGGTAGCATGAGAGAGTAAAAATCTGTATCACAAGACTAACAGAATTACTATGTAATCATGTACTCACCAATAACCGGATGTAACTGGAGTCGTTGGACCTATCGTGCAG
The DNA here is from genome assembly GCA_029216955.1 of Iris pallida. NCBI lineage: Eukaryota > Viridiplantae > Streptophyta > Magnoliopsida > Asparagales > Iridaceae > Iris > Iris pallida. Next base: position 25,777 of record JANAVB010015047.1, on the reverse strand, counting down.
TAATTGGTGGATCCGCTGGTATAGGCCGGATGTACTTAGTATCTAGTGTATCAGATTAGTATCGGTCTATCGGTTTGGTATAGGACGTATCAGATTGGTATTTGCCTTAACAAATTGGTATCGTCCTATCCGATATGTACATGTATCGACCGTATAGCTAGGATTCATATTGGCCTTATCAATTTGGTATCGGTCATATCCGATAGGTATCGGCCGTGTTAGATTAGTATAGAGCATTTCGGATTAGTATCGTGAAAGGTTTAGTAACAACTGTACTTGGATTTCTCTCTTCTCGAGCTAAAATACCATTGCAAGAGAGTCATCAGATCGTGATTGGCCAGTTACAGTAACATACATGCTTCCTTTTCCATCAGGAAAAGCGATATTGAAAAGGAAGTATGTATGTTCTGTAACTGGCTAGCTACGCTCTCGTGACTCTCTTGCAATGGTAATCTAGCTCCAGAAGAGAGAAATTCAAGTACAGTTGTTACTAAACCTTCCACGATACTAATCCGAAATGGTCTATACTAATCTAACACGGCCGATACCTATCGGATATGACCGATACCAAATCGATAAGGCCAATATGAATCCTAGCTATACGGCCGATACATATCGGATAGGACGATACCAATTCTCTAAGACCAATACCAACCGATACGGCCCATACCAAAACGATAGATCGATACTAATCCGATATGGTCAATACTTATAAGTACCTACGGTCCAGGAGGTTGATCCGCTAGTACATCCATGTACGATCAACGAAGTAACGATCCATTTCAATTTGGATGTGAAAATCTGTATCGTAAGATAAACTAAACATAATCAGTTCTATTTCACATGCTTAATTGCCAAGTATGAGAACGAATGGCTCAGAACACAACCCAAAATTCATTCTAGCATACATTAGTGTGAATCATCTATGTTCTGTACATATGGTGTAGTATATGTTCTTATTGTATCTAGTATCTGAAGAATGTAACAGAATCAAGATGAACTCACATAATGTAATACTAAGACATCATCTACTACTATATAAGATATAGTGATAGGTTGTCATATCATCATTGTCGAGGGATGAGGGTCGGAGGACAAATACCGCTCGAGTGAGCCAAAGGCATGCAGCCACTTCCCTCCCTCCATTCACCCTCTCCCTCTCTCATGCTATCAACATCACAACTTTTCCAGTGCTGCTCCCTCTAATGATGATGAACGCAAAAATCAAAGACCCCCCTCTCCTTTCTCACTCTTCATGGTTCTCACAACAGGAAGGATCAGTGCTTTCTAGTTCTCTTCCATCCATCAATTCCTCCGTTCTGATCAAGCATCTTCCTTCTCCTCTCCTCCACCATGGCTCTGGACCTATCTGCTCCTCCCTACTTCCCTTCTTCTTATTTGACTCTCTCAGCCATATATGATATCCACCTCAAGTGTAGAGTCGGAGGAGAAGAAGTGGGCAGGAAGAGGAGGGGGAAGCAGCACAGCCGGCGGCATGACCCGGAGGAAGTACAGAGATTTTCTTCAACATCCGTAGGAGAACTATAAGGATATATCTTTTCACAACATATCACCTTGTCAAAGACCCTTAATGTGACAACCATGTTATCGCGGTGTCGGAAAACTAACATGTCATAATTTTCTAAGCCGTGTGTTTTGACATAATCCTCCAAACTCTTTTCTGCTATGTAGTAACTACATAGGAGGAAAGAGTTGGGAGGATTATGTCAAAACACACGGCTTAAAAAATTATAACATGTTAGTCTTCCGACACCGCGGTAACATGATATTCACATTAAGGGTCTTTGACAAGGTGACATATTGTGAAAAGATATATCCTTATAGTTCTCCTACGGATGTTGAAGAAAACATCTGTCCTTCCTCCGGGTCATGCCGCCGGTTGTGCTGCTTCCCCCTCCTCTTCCTGCCCACTTCTTCTCCCCCGACTCTACACTTGAGGTGGATATCATATGTGGCTGAGAGAGTCAAATAAGAAGAAGGAAAGTAGGGAAGAGCAGATGGGTCCAGAGCCATGGTAGAGGAGAGGAGAAGGAAGATGCTTGATCAGAACGGATGGCTCAGAACACAACCCAAAATTCATTCTAGCATACATTAGTGTGAATCATCTATGTTCTGTACATATGGTGTAGTATATGTTCTTATCGTATCAAGTATCTGAAGGATATAACAGAATCAAGATGAACTCACATAATGTAATACTAAAATATCATCTACTACTATATAAGATATAGTGATAGGTTGTCGTATCATCATTGCCGAGGGATGAGGGTCGGAGGACAGTCAACTTTATCTACGGCTACATAGTTTCTGCCTTGCCAGTCGAATGGCTGCAGGGACTATGTCCTGATCACCATGTCGTACCGTAGATTAATGCAAATGGAGCTGGAAATATCCGTCGCTAACCGGTCACTAGTCCGTCGCTAACTGAGATTTTTTTGAAAAAAAATTGCAGCACTTTCCCTGTTCACAAAAATATGCATAAACCAAACCAATATATAATGCACACCAATTATCCAACAATCACATAGACCAAATATATAATGCACACCAATTATCCAAGAATCACATAGACCAAATATGCACATACGAATTTAATGCACACCAATTATCCAAGAATCATATAGACCAAACCAAATTAATATAAAATATACATCAATTATCCTGAAGAGTAACCTAATATCCGTCGTTATAATCCGATCATAGCACAAATATTCCAAAATTCCCACAAATATTCCAAATTTTCTTAATTGCAATACTTTAAGGAGGAGGAGGAGTTCGATTGCCCGGATGGCTCAGAACACAACACAATTTATTCTAGCATACATTAGTGTGAATTATCTATGTTATGTACATATGGTGTAGTATATGTTCTTATCGTATCTAGTATCTGAAGGATATAACAGAATCAAGATGAACTCACATAATGTAATACTAAAACATCATCTACTACTATATAAGATATAGTGATAGGTTGTCGTATCATCGTTGTCGAGGGATGAGGGTCGAAGGACAGTCAACTTTATCTACGGCGACATAGTTTCTGCCTCGCCAGTCGAATGGCTGCAGGGACTATGTCCTGATCACCATGTCGTACCGTAGATTAATGCAAATGGAGCTGGAGCCAAAATACAGAAACCAAAATACAAAATACGGAATCCAATCCCTGGGTTCGCCGAAAATACAAAACACAGTTCTAATTCATATGTATTTTAAGTGTGAGAACGGATGGCTCAGAACACAACCCAATCAGAGAGGATACTCTGAGAGATCCATCTGAGTAGGACGTATACTCTGAGAGATTACCTTTACAAGAATGATATCAGTAGTGGAATTGAGTGTTGGAGGAGATATTATCAGAGTATACGTCCTACTAAGATGGGTCTCTCACCGTTACTATTTTTTTCTGACAGCATGGTGGATGTGCTCCGTCAACAGATTCTTGCTCCGAGCCAAAACTTTGTCCCGGAGCTCAAGTGGACATCCTTCGTGTAGAGCTCGAGTGAGAGGTTCCTGATAGCATGGTGGTATCCTTTGTCAAAGTATTCGTGCTCGTCCCACTGTGGGACGAGCACGAATACTTTGACAAAGGATACCACCATGCTATCAGGAACCTCTCACTCGAGCTCTACACGAAGGATGTCCACTTGAGCTCCGGGGCAAAGTTTTGGCTCGGAGCAAGAATCTGTTGACGGAGCACATCTGAGTAGGACGTATACTCTGATAATATCTCCTCCAACACTCAATCCCACTACTGATATCATTCTTGTAAAGGTAATCTCTCAGAGTATACGTCCTACTCAGATGTATCTCTCAGAGTATCCTCTCTGGTTGGTTGTCGTATCATCATTGCCGAGGGATGGGGGTTGGAGGACAGTCAACTTCATCTACGGCTACATAGTTTTTGCCTTGCCAGTCGAATGGCTGCAGGGACTATGTCCTGATCACCATGTCGTAGTCCAATACAATCCAGAGATTGACACAGTACTAATTCATATATGTAGTCCAATACAAATAGTCTAATACAAAAACAACCCAATACAAATAAGTACTAATAGCTAATGAGAACCACGCAGCTCACGCAAACGCTCAGTGATACGATTACGCAACCACCTCGAATAAGCGGGATCTTTGGCGTGAGGAGAGATGTAGTCCCTTGCAAGTGCTGCATGAATAGAACTTCCGGTCTCACTAGCTACCGGTGCTGGATGAATAGAACTCCCGGTCTCACTAGCTACCGGTGCCACTTCCTCCTTAACAGTAGGAGGAGCCACCTCAGCATCCACTGTTTCCCTCAAACGACGTGCCGCTCCTCGAGTCATGGGTGCCATCTGGTAAGATCGATATTCACAAATAATATAATTGTAACATAAGCAAGCTAACTAAAGGAACCATCATGTAATTTGAGTACATTTTTGAAAGCAGATAAAGTACAGAAAATTCGATTTTTTGCCAAGTGTGAGAACGGATGGCTCAGAATACAACCCAAGATTCATTCTAGCATATATTAGTGTGAATCATCTATGTTCTGTACATATGGTGTAGTATATGTTCTTATCGTATCTAGTATCTGAAGAATGTAACAGAATCAAGATGAACTCACATAATGTAATACTAAGACATCATCTACTACTATATAAGATATAGTGATAGGTTGTCGTATCATCATTGCCGAGGGATGAGGGTCGGAGGACAGTCAACTTTATCTACGGCTACATAGTTTTTGTCTCGCCAGTCGAATGGCTGCAGGGACTATGTCCTGATCACCATGTCGTACCGTAGATTAATGCAAATGGAGCTGGAGCTGGAGCCAAAATACAATACTACTTCACCATGTCGTACCATTTTACTCTCTCACTCTCCTCCTCCCCTCCGGCGCTCTCACTCTCTCCGGCGCTCTCACACTACTAATTCCTATGTAATTTAAGTGTGAGAACGGATGGCTCAGAACACAACCCAAAATTCATTCTAGCATACATTAGTGTGAATCATCTATGTTCTGTACATATGGTGTAGTATATGTTCTTATCGTATCTAGTATCTGAAGGATATAACAGAATCAAGATGAACTCACATAATGTAATACTAAGACATCATCTACTACTATATAAGATATAGTGATAGGTTGTCGTATCATCATTGCCGAGGGATGAGGGTCGGAGGACAGTCAACTTTATCTACGGCTACATAGTTTCTGTCTCACCAGTCGAATGGCTGCAGGGACTATGTCCTGATCACCATGTCGTACCGTAGATTAATGCAAATGGAGCTGGAAAAATCCGTCGCTAATCGGTCACTAGTCCGTCGCTAACTGAGATTGTCATATCATCATTGCCTGTCACGACCCGCACCCTTATGAGGGGCACGAGCACGTGGGTACGTCCAGCCTACGCCGCAGAATCGATGGTAGAACGCTGTATATAACGTCTGTAAATACCTACGACTAACAGTTAAAATGTACCTGTACAGTATATACTCTCCGAATGGAGGTGACATATCAATACAGTCTCAATCACAGAATAAAACTAAGGTAGATAGCTCAGAGGAAAGACATATGATAGATGAAGAGTAAAATAAGTCCACAGTCTAATACAAGTCCAGATATATACAACATCCTCGAGTATCAAAATAGAATATAGAACTACAGTCTGATAAGCTAGCTGGATCGCAGTCCAGTCAAACCTAGCTAACCTACACTACTCTGGAAGTACAAAATCTAGTGGCTCTACTATAAGGCCACGATCTAAGGCTACTCCATCTGACTCGATCCCATAATAGGTCGAGCAGTCCGCCTCGGAATCATCTGTAATATTTCATAACGGTATTCTGTCAGGAAAATGAGCAAGTACAAACACTAACAGCAGTTCCATGTGAATTGACAAATTCTATAAGAGACAGTATAATGAACTACAAGACAAAGATATACGAAGACTTGGGAACCATTCGGAAGTCGAGTTACAACCCTTAAACCAAACAAGGACCGGGGTTGTAACTCTTCTCTCGAGCAGAACTTAGTCTCCAATCAAGGTACAATGTAAAGGCAAGTAGAGCATGTGAGTAACTGTATATCATGGCATGGTGAAAAAATACTGAATGTAGAACAGAACAGGATATACGATAAGACAAGTAAATATAAAATGTGATTTGAATTATTAGAGCGATATGTGATCGGCTTGGGATAAGTGACAGGACAGGCTATCCACTTGGCCCGACAATCCGCGGTGACCTCAATGGAGAGACATGCCGGCCAACCTGGATAACGAGCACAAGGCAAGGGATCTCGCTACACCCTTCGTGAGGGAAGAGTGGCGCGAGCACATGAATAGTGACAGGGTGGCTTGGATCACATAGTCCCTAATAATTCCCCATCCCCGAATAGTACAATGGATCTGGACATAACACGTCATGGCACGTGATTTTGTAAGAGGGTAGCAAATCCTCTTAGAAATCGGTGTCTATACAAGTACAGGGAACAAGACAGGGAGTGTACCCATATACCCAGAAATCCAGGAACAACATCTCATGTCATGATCCAATGTGTACTAGTCCGTGAGCTATCGTGACCAAGAATCAAGTAAGACACTACGACTGAATCGGATATAGCAGATATCAAGACAATGAAAACTATCAGTGAATGTACTCGCCTGCTGTCCTGAGCTGTATGGTATATCAATGCTCAGAGCGGTATCAGAAGATCTAAATATGAGATACTGTAAGTTAATTTAGGTTTAAACAAGTTTAGGAATGATTTACAATGAATGATATGCAATCTAGGTCAAACTAGGTCTCACTGAGTCACACTAAGTCCTGTCAAGTCAATCTAGGTCAAATCAAGTTATATCAAGTCAATCTAAGCCAACCCAAGTCAATCCTAGGTCATACCAGGCATCACGGGTCAAAACAAGTCGACGAAAGTCAAACGGGGTCAAGAGTTGGCCTACAGTTGACTTTTGGTCAACTGGTCAACTCTGGTCAACTCTGGTCAACTCTAGGTCAATGGTGACTAATAGTTGACTTTTGGTCAACTACAAAAGTCTAATGGAAATTGGGACTAATTTGGGTAAAGCGTTGACCCATAGTTGACTTTCGGTCCAAAAAGTCAACCGTGGTCAACCGGGGCCAAGACTAGGTCTAGGCGACTATTTCTACCCATTACCAACCTCTACAACCCATATCCAAGTCCATCTTGAACTTCGAAACTCATATCTTGGCCGTAGGCCAATATCCTATTTTACCCTTAAAAAGGGTAAAATTCTAGCTTCGGCAACTATCAAGTTAGCCTACCTACGCTTGATATTTTGACCCGATCTTCCTAGGGTAGTATGATACTAGCCTATACATATAATATCTACCAAAATACCTAGGTAACGTGGACATTCGGTCCACGATACGGCCCGTTGTCAAAATCTTGAATATTTCAAGATACGCACCGATACGGCGCGATACGGGCGCCCTACAACTCCGATTTTCACCCGGAAGCCTACCCGCAAAATCTAAATCACGTATTCATGCCCCACGCCAAGTTTCAACTCAATCGGATACTCCGAGCTCCGTTTAGCCCTCTAACTCGGCTTTTCCCTTTTTCATTTCTAGCCTTTTCCCTTTTTCTTCTAACTTCTTCCAATCTTTTCTTCTAACCTCTAATTCTTTTCTAACTTCTCATTCCATAATCGTTTTCTACTCTTCTCTACGATTCCAACCATATATAATACATATATATATATATCTATATATATACCTATACACATAGGTGAAGGGGGGGGGGTTATAGACCAAAACACTAGGGGGGGGGGGTTCTTTCCTGGCAGCAGCTCTTGGCTGCTGCTGCTGCTGCTGTTACTGATTCTTCTTCTTCTTCTCATCTTCTTCTACTTCCCTATATGTATACACTTCATATATATATATATATCTATATATATATATATATATATATATATATATATATATATATATATATATATATATATATATATATATATATCTATCCATATATATATATATATATATATATATATAACTAGATATCTATCTATAATCTATCTAGATATCTATCCATCCCTCTAAATATATATATAACACACACACACATCCATATACACACATCCATGTATATATATAAATACACTCATATAACTATATATATATATATATATATATATATATATATATATATATATATATATATATATATATATATATATATAAACACACACACATCCTCACACAACACAACCACACACACACCACTCTCACAACACCACCATCCCCATGACACAATATCACCCTCCTCTACACACACAAATACATAAATAAATACACACACATAAATACACATGTATATATATATATATATATATATATATATATATATATATATGTATATATATATATATATATATATATATATATATATATATATATATATATATATATATATCATTCACAAAATGATTAAATCCTAATAAATCCTTAACCTATTTTTCTAGGGAAAATCTACAAATTTGTGGGCAAATGGAAGAGAATCTTCTCCTCTCCATTTAATGTGTGGGACATGAATGCAAAAGAGAATTTAATTAGGAATTAAAGACATACCTAAATGGAGTTGGAAAAGGAAGAAAGCTTGGAAAGAAATGAATTTGAAAGAGAGAGAGGAGTGTTACTTAGTGAAGAAGGAAGAGAAGGGGGGGCTGTCATGGCCGGCCAAGCATGGTGGGTGAGGGGCACTTGTAAATTACAAGTTTGCCCCTCCCTAAGCCTAATATTAAATAAATTCCAAATTAGGTTTAGGAAGTTGCTAAAAATAAATAAAAATCATAATTAAACTAAATTACTCATGGGGAACTAGTCCAAACTCTTAAACCCTAAAATTTTGTGTGGTGGGCCATGGTTAGCTAACAGGCTAATTACAGCTCAAGTCGAAATTCACCGGGGTCCTGAATTAACTCGGAATGCGATGAAATTCGAACCCGACTCCTATAATAATTAAATAATAATATTCATGAAATAAAATTCCCAAAAATATTATAAAATGGAAAATTACCATTTTACCCCTAACTGGAAAAAGTGAGGGTGACATTGCCTGCCTTCATTCCTCACTCTCTAAAGCACACATACACATATGTATATCACAGTTAGATGTATAGATATATACATCTATATAGAAGCACACAACTGATACACTCTAAGGGTCGGTTTTCCAGAAAAAAAAACTTCACTTATTCAGTGACTTGGGTGAAGCGAATGTCCCAAGGATATTCTTAACAAAGAAGGCAGATGAAGAACTCGCACTGTCCTTGAGACAGTGAACATACACCATGAACCCAAACCCCATATTCACATTTACTAATCCAAACACCACCAAACTAATGGATAACATCCAATATTGATAACACATTATTTAGCCGATATAAACACCTAATTAAAACTAGAATTTGAGAAGCAAAGCCCCCCGCCGCCCCCGACCCAAGCCCGCCGCCCAGCCCCCGACGCCCCCGCCCCAAGCCCGCCGTCCCCCGCAGCCCCACCACCCACAACCCCCCGCCCACCGCCGCCGCCCAGCCCCCGACGCCCCCGTCCCAAGCCCGCCTCCCCCGCTGCCCCTACGACACCGCGAGAGAGAGAGAGAGAGAGAGAGAGAGAGAGAGAGAGGGGATTACCTTCGGGAGAGAGAGAGGAGAGGACGCCGACGCCGATCACCGAAGCCGCGGGAGAGAGAGAGAGAGGAGAGAGAGTGAATTTGGGGGAATGCGAAAAGTTTTTTCCGTCGTTTTAATTTAAGTCTGGAACGTATATTTAGCGACGGACTAGCGACGGATTTTTATCCGTCGTCCGTTAGTCGCTCTTTTTTATACTTGCCGACTGAATATCCGTCGCTACATAGTCGAAGAATTATCCCGCCAATTCTTCCCACAATTTCCGCCAAATAATCGACTGCATAGCGACGGCTAAATATCCGTCGCTATATCTCCGACACCCTAGCGACGGATGAGCGACCTTTTCTCCCCCTAAAAATAAAATAAAAAATGTAACGGCTTGTCGTCGGTACTCCGTCTGCTAGTTGCCACAAAGCCGTCGCTAACACCGACGGACAATATCCGTCGCTAATTTACTGTATTTTGGTAGTGGATCTGGAGATTGTAGCGATGGAGGCTCGATCGGCGTGTGATCGCTTTTCTCCGTCGAAGATCTGACTTCATGCATGTACAAGGACGGGAAGCTACAAAGTGCTCTCGATGCTCACAAACACTGTTGGGTAGAGTTCTATTACAAATGGTGCTTCAAAATACTCGTGGGTCGTGCCTTGACTACATAAATAGGGAGGTATTTGTAGCCGAACAACAATGAAATGGATCGTTGAATTTATGCAGAAATAAGCAATTATGTTCTACTTTTCTTATTTTCGTACAGGTTGCACTTCATGAAAACAATAATTTTCACGGCATTTCAGCTCCTCGTGCGTAACTGACGCGAACGCCCATATGAAACACCGTCAGCGAGACGTGTCTGACAGTTAGACAAACCAAAGTAAATCACCATTATTAGGTCGTTGTAATTATGGTTCTCTTCGAGTTTCGTAACGAACCTCAATAAAATGTTGCGTTGCTTCAGTATTCAAAACAATTGACATAACTTTGTCTTTACACGAAGAATGTGAAGAAACATTTTCGCTTGGGATTGTCCCGAGCGAAAACTTGTATTTTCGTATAGGAGCATCTCGAACGAAAACTTGTGTTTCTGTATAGGAGCTTCCAACGCTTAAACTTTCATTTTCACGTGGGAGCGTCCCACTATGGCGTTCTGATTTCTGCATGAGGGCTTCTCATGCAAAAATTATTCTTCATGTAAGGACTTGTATTATTTTTGCGCAGGGAGCTTTTCTTCTTGCCTCCAGCAGAAAATTTTCCTAACAGGGGCTTCTCGCCCTCCGTACCCCCACGAGAGGCGTTGTCCCATCGACCCTTGTCCGCTGATCGGACAACGGAACCCCCGTAAAGGGGGGTAGGGGGGGGCACTTTGCCATCCTTCGGAGGCTCCACGTCACTATCGAGCGATATCTCATGAGAGCTTCGAAAACTGCGGAATCGAAACTGTCGGTTTTTGAGTGCCAACGGCATCATCCGTCCCCATACTCCCCAATATTCTAGGAGCGGGACATGACAATACGGGTCCCACTCCACATGGGCATGGTGTTGTTCCCTCTTCTCATGGCCCCACAAGCACTTTTGTTCATCCCAATTTGCAAGCTATTTTTTCAAGGCTATCCTCCGGACAATATTAGCAATTAACAACCGTGATGGCCAATACAACAAACTTGTCTAAGGGTAATAATGATGTCCATACAAACACACCATGTCTGTATGATACTCCCTCTATTAATTCTATTTTGCCAAATCATTGGATTTTAGATCAGTGGTGCCATGAATCATATTGCTTTTGTTTGTTTAATTACATCCACCTAGCACATTTTTTGTTAATTTACCCATTGGTTCCACCGTATCCATTGAATCACACAATATGTTCCAATAAAGATATCATTTTAAAAGATGTTCTTCATGTGCCTTCTTTTCGGTTGAACATTTTATATGTCAGTAAAATTACCAAGTCCCTGAATTGTTGCGTGATTTTGTTTCCTATTTTTTGTATTTTGCAAGACTTGGCTACGAGGAAGATGATTGGTTGGGCTAAGCAAAGTGGAAGTCTATGCTTCATGTCATTAGTTCATAAGTCACCTACGGCATGTCAGTCATACCACCGCTTGTGATACCACATGGCACCTTCGTCTTGGTTACCCATCTCCCGCATGTCTCCGTGTAGCATCTAAGTTTGTTTCCTCTTTTAATGAACCTGTTGAGAATAATTACGACATTTGTACATTAGCAAAACAAACTCGTTTACGTTTTCTGTCTAGTAATGTTTCCTCTCATTTACCTTTTCAATTAATACACTGTAGTATTTTGGGGTCCTAATAAACATCCAGCACATTCAGGTACTCATTTTGCTAACCATCGTTGATGGTTTTACTTGTTGTACGTGGTTATTTCTTATGGTAGATAGATCTGACGCCCCTACCCTACTTATGTCTTTCTTTACTTTTATTTTGGCTCAATAACTCACAAATCAAATAATTCTGAGTGATAATGGTAGAGATTTTTTTTTTCTTTACGTTCATTTTTTCTCCCTAAGGGTGTTGAATTACAACGTTCTTGCGTCTACACTCCACAATAAAATGGGGTTGTCAAATGTAAGCATTATCATATTTTATAGGTTGCTCGAACTTTACTTTTTCAATCTAGTTTACCTGTTTGCTTCTAGGGTGAGTATGTGTTAACTACTGTATAGTTAATTAATCGTTTGTCAACACCATTTCTTTCTAACACCACACATTTTCAACGTTTTATCATCACCCACCATCATACAATCATCTTATGTTCTTGGTTGCCTTTGTTATGTCACTATAGTTCAACCTAAATCCAAAATTCGTGTCACGTGCTACACGTTGCATTTTTGTGGGATATCGTACTGGGCAAAAAGGTTTTAAATTATTTGATTTAGAATCTAGAAAAAAAAATCGTTAGCCAGAGATGTCAAATTTTATGAAAATATATTTTTTATTTAAACCAATTATCATTCACAATCCTCCATCATTACCTCACATTATGTTAGGTCTCCTCCCAAGGAGACCTTGTTGTGCAGTCGAATTGCTATAATGAGACATTATCACAAGAGAATTGGGGTTTTATTAGCTCAAGAATTCAGAAGTACATGAGGAGTAGAGAGGAAGAAGAAGAAGAAACAGAGGATTTCAAGAAAAGCTAAGTGATTACATCCACAGCTCTCTCTCTATTTCAGTACTCCTTTTATACTAATCCCTTCTATTCTTCTACAGGAATGGCAGTTAGCCAACTGGGCTGGCAGTTAGCCAACTGGACTGGCAGTTAATCCCAGGCTGGAACATGAGCTGGCAAGTCCCCTTAAATTTTATGCCACTTACCAATGAATTCACCCATAACTTTCTTTTTGATTCTTCCACTCCACCCACCAGCTTTCCAAGTCAATTTGTACCGCCACTACTTTCATCGGACCCCAATAGCTATCTTGTTTCCCCCCAACTGCCCCACCTACCTCAAATCCAATTAACTTACATGTCCTTCCACCCACCCCACATATTTCAGACATCACCTACTGACTTTCCTTCTCCACTACACTAATTCGACCCACCCGTCATTCGATTCGAACTCGTACACAACCAGACCAGCTTGGCATACAAATTATTATATGAACTTGTCTTTGCTAACATTAGACTCGACTAATTATTGACTCTGTCGTCTAGTTCTACTCAAGGTACAAGACACCCTTTAAGTTTTTTAATCGTATTCACGTCTTTTACCTTCCCAGTTTTCTTTTCTTGCTAATATGTCTAGTCTCCGTGAGCCCACTAACTATTTGCAGGCTGATCTTGACCCAAAATAGAGAGAGGCTATGCAGGCTGAGCTCGATGCTATCATCTGCAACAATACTTGGACTCTTGTTTTATTACCCATCAGTCGAAGACCTATTGCCTGCAAATGTTTCTACAAGATTAAATAGAATTCTGATGGTTTGGTCGCATGGTACAAGCATGTCTTGTTGCTAAAGGGTATAGATTCTTTGGAAACTCTCTCTCCCACTACCAAACTCACCATTGTGAGGTGTATAGATTCTTTGGAAACTCTCTCCCACTACCAAACTCACCATTGTGAGGTGTCTTTTAGCTGTTGTCGTTTCTCACAATTGGTTACTGTCACGACCCGATCCCAATATGCTGGGTCCAGTCGGATCATGTCCAGCCTGTACCGTTGTGAGACGACGGCAGTAAGCTGTGTCAATCAGTAGCAACGCAGGAACAACATTCTAAACACGGAATAAAATCTTTATTTAACATTTGAAATGAAACTAGAGTCTAAGTAAAGCAAACATCAACAGAACAAACATCCAGTTGCTACAACTTGTTCATTTATTACAACTTTTAAGAAAAAGAAAAACTAAACATAAGTGTGCAACTAAGACTCTTGGTTCCTCTGTCCTGGTTCAGCTAATTCTTCTGAACCCAAGTCGGGTCCGTAATAGGAACTATAGGCCAGCTTCTCGTCTTCGCAATCACCTAAAATATTGGTCTCCAGTCAGGAGGGGAACAAGAACATACAATCCATTCCAGCATCTTATTTAATAATTAAAAATGAGACAAGAAGCAGTTTATACAGAAATATATTTTCTAAATATAAATAAAGAAGCAGTTATGCAAAGAATTTCTGGAAATGAAATGAGATCATGCAATCTAACTAGTAGTAGTGTTTTGAGCGCGTAATATCATGTGGCCGGCTAGGGATGGATGCAGTAAGTGTTCTAGTGAACACGGTCCGGCTTCAGCCCAACTGGGTTGGGCTTCCGATATCCACAGTGATTCAGTAGGGGGCTTTAACCACAGGTGTTAACACTACTTCCCATACCCTGAGTCAATGAGTCAGTAAAGAGTCGGTATGATCCGAGAGGGATCCCGTGAGTCAAGTGTCGATACAGTAGTTCTACTTTGCAATGAAATTAATTATTAATATAAAACACAAGTTTGGGTAAGTATGAACTTGCCTCGGTGTTTCCGGTGCTATAGGTGACATCAGAAAAGTATTCGGGCTAAAGTCCGGAGTCTGAACCTACATTAATGAAATGTAACTTAGTTGTCAATCTACGGTTGCTACAATCCTAATTACCATATTAATGACGTTAACTAGGGGTGAGCGTCGGTATAATCGGTCGGTATTTGGTTGAACTTTTCGGTATTTTTTTAAATCGGTATTTGAAAAATCAATACCAATATCGTACCATTTAAAATCGGTTTTTTCGATTTCGGTTAAATCGGTATTCGATCGGTTTTTGTTCGGTATCGGTATTTTACTAATTAACATTTGATCAATCAACACACTTAATATTGTAGAACCTCTTAACTTATTATTTTTTTTTACTTTTTGGAAGCATTAAATTTCAAAGCCAAACCTCTACCAACCAAACAACTAATCAAAATTATTAGAACAATATGTAACAAGCCGCAAACACCTAAAAAATGAGCTTAAAAGATCAAACGCGATCACTATGTTTAATATTTAGTATAAGTTTAAGTAACCAAAATTTACTTCAAAATTCTATGAGAACACAAAAACATAAATTCAAAAGATCACAAACTTAATTCTCAACGTTCTTACCATAACTTCAAGTCCATAAAAATACATTCTAAGTTCTAAGAACACAAAGATAAAAAAATGAAAATGAGTAGTATAAAATTAATCACGAACAACATTCTAAAAAAGTATAAGTGTGACCAAAGTTGAGAGAAGTCAACTTTGGGATAATTAGTTTCCCAATTATGTCAAGTATTAGTTATATTAATGTAATTAATTAGTTATATGGTAATTGACGGTTATTTAATTATTAGAATTGCTAGTAATTATTGGACCATCGTAAAAATTGTTGGATTATTTATAATTTAACTAAAATAAATGTTTCACTTAAAATGGTTAAATTAGTAGTCAATATTATTGTTGTCTTATTAGATTATAGTCTTAAAATAATATTTACTTAATGTCCTTAGTAAATATTCTAAAATAAATAAAATGATTGCTAAATAAATGATTATCGTAATAATCATGCTATTTTATATTTAGAAGTATTTACTAAATATATTATGGTTATTTTATGTAAATAAAATATTAATTAGTTTCAAAAGTATTTCCATTACCAAAAAGGATATTTTGAATATAAGTAATCTAATTAAAATATTAGTTCTATTTATTAAAGTAAAAACCAGTTTATTATTTATTCTACATAAAATATAGTAAATTCTCACATTATTATAATAAATAGTTTTTATTAAAAAGATCGTTTTATCCACTAGTTGCTAATTACTTTTATTACTGTAAAAGTATTTAAAGAGTATTTTTGGATAAATTATTTTCATAGCCACAAAATAAGTACTAATTTGTCACGATCTTATTATTAATTAAATTAATGATAATTTCATTTAAGGAAATAATAAGTTTTATCATGTTATTATTAAAAATATATTTTTTTCTTATATTTATCACTTAGAGTTTCTCTAAAATATTTTTATAATTAAACAATTGCTTTATTGTAATTATTAGTAAATTTAGAGTCTAGATTATTATTTTATTATTAATAAGTTAATTAATTAGAATTGTAGCAAACCTTAGACTGACAACTAAGATATGTTTCACCAATGTAGGGTTCAGTTTCGGACATTAGCTTGAGTATTTTTGTCATCACCTACAACACCAGAAAACCGAGGCAAGTTTCATATTATTCAAACTTGTATTTTAGTTGATAATTAAATACATTACATCATTAGGAACATTGTATCGACAATTGACTCACGGGATCCCGCTCGGATCCAATTGATTGCTTGATTGACTCATTGACTTGGGATTGGGGAGTAGTATTAGCACATGTGGTCAAAGTCCCCTTATTGTCTCATTGTGGATAGCTGAAGCCCCACCTCACTTGGGCTGAAACCGGACCGTGTTCACTAGAACACATATTGCCTCCATCCCCAGCCGGCCACGGGATGCTACACACTCAAAACACTATTGCTAGTTGTAGATTGCATCATTATTATTTTCAGAGATTTACTGCTTCAATGATTCTTTATTATTATTTAGAAAGAAAACAGAAAATTTACTGTAACGAAATAATTTTTGTATAAATTAGGACAAACGAAACAAGTTTCTAAAAATTTGAAACAACGAAAGTTGCCGCCAACTCAGATGGCGGAAAAAACCAAAAAAAATATATATATATTTCGACCCAAAAATTCAGCCATCTGAGATGGCGAAAAAATAAAAAAAATTCAGCAATCTAAGATGGCGGAAAGAAGGAAAAAAAATCAGCCGAATTTGAGGGGGCGGGCCCTCACTTGAACCAAGTGGTGGTTCATGGGTTGGTTTTGGTTTTGGTTTTTTTTTTTTTGCTAGGTTTTATGGGTTTTTTTGATTGGTCTAATTTGGTTTCTAACGACTAGCTATTGGTTAATTTTTTTGATTTGATTTCAACGGTTATATTTGCAACGTATACTTACTTTTACAACGGCTACTTGCATGACATACTCTATAAAAAAAATTCAATATTATTCTTGTAGACACCCCCTTTCTCTCTGTTGTTCTTAGTTTTCTCATTCTCTTCCCGCTTTCCATAGAAGTTAATTGTAGTTTTTACTGATACAAAACTTACTCTTTCCTGAAGAAGAAGAAGAAGAAGAAGAAGAAGAAGAAGAAGAAGAAGAAGAAGAAGTCAGCAACTCACTTTTCGCCATGGATAGAAGTCTAACAATATTATGCTCGGTTGGTGGTATACTTAATGAGTTCGCCTGCGAAGAAGGTTTAACTGAAATTATTTTAATTGATCAAAATATTTCGTTTGAGAGTTTACAAATCTAATTATTGATCAATTTTCTATTGATTATGAATTTTTTTATTGGTACATATTTTTCAGTCTAATTGTATATATTATGAAGAAATGTTATGTGTTAAATTAAATTAATAAATATATTATGCAAACAATAACATGAAATGTTATACTTACCCGATCATTATCTACTGAAATCTCTTGATCGCCAATATGATCTAGGCGCAAAAAATTGTGATGGAGCCAAGTAAACGTCACTAAGTTTTTTCCATGTAATTTTGGCACGTCCACACCTAAGTACTCCATTATGGAAGTCTGAGCGAAAAATGATTCATCAAATATTATAGGTTCACCTGTAATAGGTAATCCTAAAATATTTGCCACAACTGCTAAGATAATAGATATTTCTCCAAAAGGGAGTTGAAAGGTATTTCGTTCTGACCACCAACGCTCAACTAAATTGAAGATCAAGTCTCTATTGTGTTGTAGAAAGTGTATTTGGTCAATATACTGAAAGCCAAATACTTCGATCAATGTCACTTGCTCGACACTCAACTTCCAATAACCTAGGTCGCTCTTATAATGCCACGAGACATGCTCTCGTAATCGTTCACCAGCATTATAATCATATAACTATATATGAAATACATAGACAAAGTTATTACTAGAAACGTAAAACATATTAATTATATTGACTAGAAATGTAAAACATTTTAATATACCTCTCCGATAAATATTAAACTAGATATATGCGATTTACGCTTCTGGATTATTAAATCAGTAGTAGGTCCCCCGGGATACGTCCATCATTTTGACTCGTCATCTGTACTCTCCTACTTCTCTTTCTGCTCAGAGTCTACTTCCTCCTCGGATTACTTCTTCCTCCCCAGACTCTACTTGTGTGCGTGGTGTGAAGTGTTCTGCTCCTCTTCTTTTATAACAAAATGGTAAGAGGATTCATCTCCCCACCTCGTGAACCCCCTCACTGTCAACACGTGAACCCCCCTCACTGTCAACTCGTGAACCCACCTCTCATTGTCATCTCTATGCTCCCCTCCCCCAACTCCATCTCTTTGTCATCTTGTGCCATCTTCAATCCGTGAACTTTCCACCCATTACTAAGAACCCACCACTTAAATTTTATGTTCCATGCATTACTAAAAAATAACACATAAACCACCACTTGAACCATTGAACCATAAACTCATAAACCATCATGAACCACTTGGTTCAAGTGAGCCAATCGCGGGGCCCACCCGCTCTCATATTCAGCCATCTCAGATAGCTGAATTCTTCTTCCACTTTTTTTCGGCTTTTTTTTTTTCAAGTTTTCCGCCATCTGAGATGGCTGAATGTTTTATTCTTAATATTTTTATGGGCTTTTATTTTTTTGCCATCTAAGTTGGCAGCAACTTTCGTTATTTCAAATTTTTAGAAAGTTGTTTCGTTTGTAATAATTTATACAAAAAATATTTCGTTACAGTAAATTTTATGAAAGATAAATTATGTTCTAAAAATTGTTTCTTGCATCTTTAGTTATTTTATTAAAATGCTGGAATGGATATATTTGTTTTTGCTCCCCTCCTGGCTGGAGACCAACATTTTTAGGTGACTGCGATGACGAGGAGCTTGCTTTTAGTTCTTACTATGGACCCGACTTGGGTTCCGAGGAGATAGTTGAACCCGGACAGGGAGCCCAGGAGTTCTAGTCGCAACTTACTATTTTAGTTTCCTTTAATGTTGTAATAAAAGGACAAGTTGTAATAACTTAAACACTTTTCTCTGCTTGTGGGTTTTTCCAGATAGACATCTAGTTTTTAATTGAATATTTTAAATAAAAGTTTTATTTTTTCGCAGCTTAGAATGTTGTGCTTGAGTTACTACTGCTTGATATAGTTTACTGTCGCCGTCTCACAACGGTGCAGGCTGGGCATAATCCGACTGGACCCAGTATATTGGGATCGGGTCGTGACAAATGTTGATGTAAGTAACTTAAAAGTAGAAATTAGAGATGTTATAGATTCTTTAATTATTTTGTATGAAGAAATAGTTGTATCGGCCCGACCCGGTACAACCGTTCAAGTTGGTAGTAGTAGCTCTGGTTTTATGTCTAAATTATCACATGCTAAGCCGCAAAGGAAAAAAACAAAAATAATCTTCTCTACCAACTCAGAAATTGTCGTTATATTTAAATTATTATGAAGAAGATGAAAATGAATCTTCATCTTATTTTTCCATTTTAGAATGGTGGAAAATATCTTATTTTTTCATTTTAGAATGGTGGAAAAGACACGAAAAAATATATCATATACTTTCTTCTATAGCACGTGATATACTAATGGTCTCGGTGTCCACGGTAGCATCGTAATCTTGTTTTAGTACAGGTTCAAGGATGCTAGCAAGAGGAGCAAGATGTTGCCAGATATTTTAGAAGCTTGTGTCTGCTTCTGCGTTCAAGATTGGGTTCGTACGAAAAAATAACTCAAAACTCAAGATATGAAAGTGTCGACATCAGTGAGCTGGACTTTCAGTCTCTTACTTTGGAGGGCACTACTGAAGGAGGAGTTGAACAATAAACTTATGAAAGACGGACGACGAACGACGGAAAAGGAAAAAAAAATACTTGTACATCTTTCTACAATTTTTATGAAGAAAAAAATACTTGTACATTAAATTATATTGGCATTAATAAAATCTTGTCAACTTTTTTTCTCAATTTTTTTTGTTAGTTAACCGTATTTTCTTTCTCATTTTTGTTAACATTAAAAAAAATTGAAAACCCGGCCGGCGGCCGGCCGGGGGAACCGGCCCAGCCCAGGCCCGGTTCACTCCGGCCCGCACAAGACCGAGCCATGGGTCTGGGATGGATTTGGATTTTTTTTTTTTTCAATCTGGTCCAGTCCGCTTCTCCATCCGGTCTAAGACAGGTCCGGTGCAGATCCGATCAAATTCTGTCAACACTGGGTTCGAGCCGGCCCAGCCCATCTCACTCCATGAGGAGTACCTCCGTTAAGTTCTATAGTGCGTCAGTCATATGTTATTTTCCATCCACCAAATCATGCATATTTTTTTTGTTATACTTTTTTTAAAATCATGAATTCGACACCTTTCTAGCATATTGTGGTCCTCATCACTATAACATGATACTTCTATGCCAAATTTTTGTCATGCAAAAATATCCATATTCTTAATTTAGAATATTTTGTTATATTTATTTTTTTTAATCGACGAATTCAACCCTTTTCAGCATATTGCAGTCCTCGTCACGAGGATAACATGAGAAATAAGATAAGTCTTAAAATATTTATTATGAGTGCACAAATATTTAACAACCTGATCAACAAAAATAACAACAATTGTAAGTTTATAAAAACATCTCTAAAAAGTTTAGTTGGACAATAAAGTTATCAAAAAAAAAAAAATTAGAGGAAACTAAAAATAATAATTCTAATTTGTTACCAAACTTCTAAATTATTAAAACTTTGAGAACAAAAAACTCTAAAAAGTTAATGTTATGTTTTCAGAAAGATGACAAGAGCAATAGGAAGTTGGAACTACTTTGGGATGAAAGAATGCCATGTATGAAAATGTGTAAAGATAAGCAGGAAAATCATTATATTTGAGCTGTAGTTGAAGTTGTTTGGTCATAAGAACTTTTTAAAAATTCTTTCATTTTTTTTTTTTTTTTGAGCTGAGTTTTAAACATAAATTTATGTTCTTATCATTTCCACAGTTAGCAAAATTTATTATTATTGTAAAATTAAATTTAAATAAATTTTTGTTATTAATTTTTTTAAATCCCACGTTCAGTAATCTTATAACTACAACTTACTCGTTCTGACAACAACTTACTCATTCTGACAACAACTTTCATCATATATTTACTAAAAACTTTAGTAACATTTTTTGACATGAACTTGTGCATTGTAGCTTTTGACCAACTTAATATAAGCAACATAATTTTACTAAAAACTTTAGTAAAACATCTTTTGACATGAACTTGTGCATTGTAGCTTTTGACCAACTAACATAATTTCAAAACCAAGCCGTTGACCAACTTATAATATGCTACATAATTTCAACACCAAGACAGCAACACAAAAGTCAGTCTCCTAATGCCATCCTCCTAAGAGGATTTGAATGGTATGTTATTTCAATTGAAAGTTACAGAAATCAGACCTAGTCTTGTTCAGTTGTTTGAAAGTGGATGGTGTGAGTGAAAAATTGACCACCATATAATGTCCAAAACCATGAAAATTTGTTATATTTTGAAATTTAACTTCTTTTTTAAAAGCTTTTACGAAACTTAAAAGAAGTTTGGCATGCGATGTGAGATTGAAACTATGCATATCTGTTTCTGGTAAACATGACAAACTGATTTGTCTTGTCATAAATTGGAACCATATTATAGCAATGCTATAATTATTTCAAATATTACTTCTTATTTCCTGTGTCTACTCTACAGTAACCATACACAAATTGGTTATAGAACCCTATAATTATTCCAAATATTACTTCTTACTTCCTCTGTCCTCTGCTTATCTCCACTCTCCAGAACCATAAAAGGCCATCTCCGCCAACAATATATACACTTCAAAGTTTACAATATATAAAACCATAATATTCTAGTTATATGAGTCCATAAAAAGCAAATAATAGCCCAGTGCTTGTACAATTCCTTAGTTTGGTACGATGTGTTCTTAGTCGCCAATATTTAAGAATGCTTGCCAATCTTGTTAGGCCCCATATAACACAGTAAGTTAAAAGGAGGCTCACAGCTTAGAAGTGGACCTGCGACCGAACCCGAGTGGCTCTTATGGTTATCGATGAGAGGTATAAAATCCTGGCTAAGTGACGAAAGATTAGTGGATCGAACCACGGGAACGTATTATTCCTTCCATTTATTTGGTAAAAGTTTGGAACAGTGAGCCCAACAGACATGCAATGCAGCATGCACAAAGTCCCGTGCGTATCGCCGGGCATCTCAAAAAAGAAAAAGAAAAAACTTAGAAGTGGATCTGTGATCAGTTATACTAACTGTCACGAGTAAAAGTGGCTGTGAATGTGAATTCATACTTGTCAAAACAGAAAGTTTCAGAAATCAAGATCACATTTGTGACCAAGCAGCCTACTCGGAGCAAACATATTCTGAACCCTCAAAACTTTCAGAACCAAAAATTGAGGAATTGGCGACTTCATCAACAATTAAAAGTTGATTGCAAATCTATCAAGGAACATGAAGTGTGTAATATATTTGAAGGACTTCAAATGTAATTGCTTATGAAGCATACAAAAAGTTCGGTAATGTCACTTTTCCTATCAGATTATATTCTTACAAAGAATAACTTCACAATTAATTCTACAACTTACCATACAATGGACCTCCCTATGAATCTCATCCCAACGCTTTTGCAACACTGGTATAGCACAGCGAGAGTAGGTAGAAACTCCATTCAACATCAGTATTCCTAAGAGAACAAAAATTACAAACAGTACAATTACAAACAGTATTCCTAAGAGAACGAAAATTACAAACAATATTCCTAAGAGAATCAATGTATCAAAAAATAAAAAATGTACAACATATTCATAAGAAAGTTTAAACAAATTAAGTCAGAATTTTGTTTAAATCATTTAACTTCTAATTTGTAATTTGCAAAAAAAAAAAAAAAAGCATAAAGAGGTATACAAAAACCATAATTTGGTTTGCAGCTACGGGCTTAAAGGTTTCAACTTCAACGAACTCCTTAAAACCTTTACAAACCTGGAATCTTAGTCTACATCTTCCGATCTACAAATTTTGAATTGGAAGAGGAATTATACAACGATCTCTCAAACTGTTCTCCAGTTTTTATTGCTAATGATTTGTCAGTCACTCGTGATGAGTTCCTTTATCAGCTCAAATTTTCTTAAAACTCAATGTTATAATTTCCTATAGTAGATTAAAATAAAGACCCATGTCCCTTGGATGTGATACAAGTATGTTGAAACTTCATCTAAAGCAAGCTTCAATTTATGAAGCACGGGTTCTCTATTTACAAAGAGGTGCGTCCGTACCGGATACCTATCGGGTACTGGTACTCCTGGGTACTTACCAGGTGCGTACCTAAAATTTTGTTTATTTGTATTTTTTGGGTACTTTGTGCGTACTTCCTTCGCACTTTGTGGGTACTTTCTATTGCAAGTCATTAGCTATAATTTTCTTTTAAAATAAAGCTTTGGTACTTTATCTAAGAAATCAGACAGTTTTTATTTTTAAACTTGAACTGCATATTTATCATACTAAAATTCATTTGATTATTGTTGGTGCAACCTTCGCAAAACTGTGGCATATGCGTCCTGGCTACATGTATGAGAGGGGGTCTTTGTGAGCTGCACAAAAGGAAGTTGCCGAAACGTTAAAGGGATGTAAACTTGATTTCTACAAGTAGCATGGTGGAAAAGCAATATAAGGTGAGCTTCAAGTAGGTGGTGCACAAGACCTTACATCCCCACTCAGACGTATAGGGGTTATCACCATTTTGATCAAAGGGAGATGCCGAGTACTAAGTCACTACCATTGATTCCAAGAATGGCATCTAGAAGATATGTGTAGACTGTCATGTTATTAACAAGAAGATGGTTGCCTATAGGTTTTCGCTACCGTGACTAGATGATATACTAGATCAATTGTGTGTGGTCGACATGTATCTTCGAGGCGGCTACCACCAAAAACGCATCCAGGCGAGGAGTGAGTGGAAGACGTTTAGAGAGCAAGATGGATTATTCGAATGGATGGTCATACTATTTGAATTGGCCGACGCACTTAGTAGGAGAGCTTCATTGCTAACCACGCTCAGACATGAGGTGGTCGATCGGAGTACATCAAGGAAATTTACGACAAAGATGGAGATATTGGGACACATGGAGCAACTTCACCAAAAATAGGTTGTCGACGACTTCTACGTTCACGACAGGTACTTGATGAAGGGAGAACGGTCCCGTCCTTGAGGAGTCCCTAACACATCCTTGAGGAGAAAGTTGATTAGAGAGCTATATGGTGGCAACTTGACGACACTTAGAATATGACAAGCCATGGCGGTAGTATCCGTGAGATATCATTAGCCATAGTTGAGGCGTGAAATGGGGAAGATAGTACAAAATGTTATGCCTATCAAATTGCTAAAGGAAGGCACAAAAAACGCCCTATTACTGGTTACAGAAAAGACTTGGGAGGACATATCATTGGACTTCATTTTGGTGTTGTCAAGGATTCAACAGGACTCCAATTTGGTGCCATGTTGGTGGACTGATCTCGAACAAGAGGCCGCAAATGTGACGCACGTGGCAAAATTGTCCACCTACTTTAAGGAGTCATATGCAGCGTGTTTGGGCAGCAAAACGAAGCCACGATGAGGCTTACGGTCACTAACGACGATGAACTTCATCTAGACATCGACACAAAGAACTTGTGGTAAGGAGAAGAGGTATAACACGGATGTATTAGCCCTGATTAATTTGAGTATTTTGATTATGGTTAATCGAATAAGTTTCTTACTATAAAATCACTATTGGTCATGCAATCACTATATTGTTAATACTTAACGTTGACATGGTCCTAGTATGCCCTATTCTTATCATCCTTGCAATATTGTTTTGTCCGCCTAACATTTATTTTGTCGAGAAACAATTCGAATATTTTGAAGCAAGATTAATCATGGACTTGTACAAGTGAAGAAATTATGATGGACTAAAAACACTGGTAGCCCAATGATTTCTCTAAACCCCTACGATATCTCCGGATCTACGAACAAGGTTTCCGGGGTCGGAGGCAACATCCCCATGAGAGTTCGGGGGCAAAGCCGCCGAAAGCAAATCAGTTTTTCAGATTTGATTTGCTTCCGACATTTGCCATCATGACGAACAAACTTGAAGAAGCCAAGCTATTTCGCGAGCCCGGTGTAATATTTCTTTCTATTTGTACTCTAGAAAATATTGTAACTCAATAGATTATAGAAAACGAAACCTCCAAAATACTTAGCCATTTTAGCATGTTTCAACCTGTAGTATACTGACAGTATATCGTTAGTATCCTGTTAGATCCAAGTTTGGCCAAAATTATATCCAAAGAGTTTCCGTCTTTCCAAACACTATACTATTCTACGTTGGCAGGTATATTGTTTGCATACCGACATTATACTGTTATACCCAAATTTGATTCCAAAGTCGCTGGCATGCCATGTAGTATACATTTTTGTCTTGGCAGTATACTTAGGGCTGACAATCGAACGAATGAGCTCGAACAAAGTGTGTTCGAACTCGGTTCGACTAAACT
>JANAVB010015046.1:0-63028 GCA_029216955.1 Iris pallida | reverse complement strand
TCTACTAATTTTGACTCCTTGAGTTGCGTCGTGCCTTCATGAGTCACTTCGAGAAATTTTCATACTTCATTTGATATTTTGCACGTAGACACCCTGTTCAATTCAGTCATGTCTAAGGCACAAACAAAGCATTAATAGCACGTACGTCAAGACTGGACTATTTTTTCAGCTTCAGTATACTTGTCATGGGATTTCTCAACCAACTCGCCTTCAACAAGAATACGAGCATGCTTTTTATAGCCATCAATAACAATAGACCATAAATCAAAACCTAGAGATTTCAAAAAGAAACTCGTCCGTGTTTTCCACTATATGTAATTTGTACCATCAAACAATGGAGGTCTGTTTGTGGCTTGGCCTTCACTTGTGAATTTTATAGTTGCCATATGTTATACTGTGATCTATGTAACAGCTGAAATAATAAAGAATATAATAGCAATGTTACCTCACTTTACCTATATAACCTGTTCTGATACCAATTATAGAAACAAATTGTAAAGTGTAATACTCTAGAGGAGGGATGAATAGAGTAGGCAACATAATTTAGCTAATTAAAAATATTACAACAAGATCACAAATAATATATCACAAGTATGTAAAATATAAAGGCATAGATCAGAAAGCAAACGCAAAGACGGCGATGTATACTGGTTTTTCTCTTGTGATGACTATTCCAGTCGGAAGAACTCTAGCTTCCAGTTGAATCCACTATTGGAAAATACCGTAAGTTTTCATACGAAGTCCTTGCAACTTCTACAACGCGAGCTTTGATACGAAGTACTCTACCAACTTTAATTGTGAAGTGTATTCTTCAATCAAGCTCTGATTACAATCTCTCTGAAACTTCTAGACCGTACCATACTGGCAAATCGACTAGAGGATTGTAACTGGCTTAAATTTTAAAAATAAAGCTTTTAGAACACTTTGGAAGACATTTAAGCTTAGAAAGAAGAGATAAGAAAGTGAATGAGTGAGTTGAAATTATTAAATCCTTCTCTATTTATAGGTTTTCTAAAGTCAGAATTTTGACAGAATTCGTACAGAATTCGGGCAGAACTCTTTAAAGAATCTCGGCAAATAGCCGTTGCATCCGTAACTGCAGGAGGACCAAGTTCAAAAACCAAACGACACTAAAGAATTCCGACCGAATTCCCCTAGGGCCAATATTGATTTTTGGGATGTTTTATAAAACAGATTTTGGTTTTGGCTTATTTGAAAAGTTTCAGCAGTTATGAGCTTTTGTAAAATGGGCTATTTTTAAAACATAGGATTTTTTTTAAATATTTTGGGATAGCCTATTTACCAGTACGACTCGGTGTACAAAGTATTCCTAGACTCAATAATATGAAAATTATATTAAATATGAAATACAGACTCATACGACAAAAAGGATTCAATCTTGATCAGATAGGTAGCAGTTCTTTAGCAGTTGTCCAAGTAGTCCAAGTAGCCCTTATATCGAGACAGGGTTATGTCACGCCCCAGAACCAGAATACCGGAGAGCGGGGAAATGACTCAGCCAGCTACGTATTACGGATAGATGAATACCGTATAATACCATCAATGCTGTCTAAAAGACGAGGGGGTGTATACTACATGAAAGTCTTACTAGGGTTACTCAACATCTATTGTCTCAATCATTCAAACAAAAAGCAATAATAGAGAACATGTAAGATAAAGCAGTAAGGCGTCCCAAACGCTCAGTCAAAATATTCTTGAGATCTGGCTGTACAAAACATAGCCAGATGATATAGCAAGGTATGTACAATTGTTATCAGCTGCAGTCTGATTTAGTTACAATTATGCAACAGTAAGTATAAGATAATCCGACTAACAAGTCGGTGCCAAACGGTAAAAGTGAAGTAAATAGTAAAATGAGCAGGGAAACAAGGGACCCACTCGTGTCCTTCGACAATTATTTCCCTAGTATTGACCATCTTGGAGGTGGAAGTAAGCTGAGTCCTCGGGAACTGGCTCTAAATCTGGCCATGCAAAACGAGAGGTTAGACCTCTAATAGCAAGTACCGCAAGGAAGCACGATATGAGAATTAGAACCAGTGATAAGAGTTAAGAATATGATAAATAGATCTCTGCTCGCTACTGGGTTCGCACAACATCACGACACTTCAAGCCAACTTTCCATCCAAACAAGGACAGAAGTTGACCCGTCATGTCCTGACGTTCTGCTCTCCTCAGTAGTTAACAGAGTAGATACAGTGCACAGACAAATCAATTTAAGCGACCATGCAACTACTACAGCTTGCTACTATGAGTTCCAAGTTACCCTAGAATTTATGCAATACGAGATTCCTCAGTTCTTACTATGTACATGCAAGGCTAGTTTATCCAATAATCAATTACGCCAATCATGAATTAGACGAGTCCCAGCAGGACACCCGTCATCAATATACAATAAATAATATAAACAGATATCGCTCTTTGCCCGTGTGGCAGATTTACGGTATCTGTGGAAACCAGCCGGCATGTCGGGCACTAATCGTCCCCAAGATGGCTGCCATATAAGAACTCGGGAATCCATTCTCTCCATACAATCGTTATTTTATTTAGCTTAATAGTCCATGTGTTGATTGAAATTCCATACCGTGAATCATGGTCATTCAGAATGAGTACTTCCTACAGAGTACGATATGCACAACTCTACAACGATGCCGTGCGGCTAGGTTGTATGTCTCACATAGCGTAATGCAACAATCAATCCTAGCCACAGAATAATCATGCCTTGACTGTAAGATGCACATGCTGCTTTTGCAAAAATAGAAGTCAACATGTGTCCATATGCCAATGTTCGGATTGGCTAGTCGATCGCAATAATTTATGGTTTGTACATAACGTGTCTCATTCAATTCAATAAGACGACTAGCCAGTCTCTTAGTTCCAACGAGGAACGAATAATCAATTATTAGTCAAAGTAACAATCAATGTCAATCAAATGTTAATCAATGTCAAACAATATCAATCCGGACAAAAATCAGCCAAAAGGCACTATGGGCTAGAGTTCATACGGCCGAAAAAAATATGGTTCATGCGGCGGAGACAATATGCTCTCATGCGGCTCGGAATACCCAAGCCATGCGGTTGAGACAATATGCATATGCGGCTGAAAAAAGTATACGCTCATGCGGCTGGAAAAATATGCACTCATGCGACTGGAAGGGAACGAGTTCTTATGCGGCCAGGAGAACATGCATATACGGCTAGGGGGAAAACGAGTCCCATGCGGCTCAGAGCTGCCAAGGCCTGCGGCCAGAAGCCCATACGGCAATGGGAAGACAGAACCTATACGGCAATGGGAACTGAGCCTTATGCGGCTCTGGTCTCATGCGGCCAGGAGAACATACGGTCGAAGGGACTGATCCTTATGTGGCTCGATGCCAAGCGGCCAGGATCTATGCGGCTAGAAAAATCAAATCTGATGCGGCTCGGGAAGATCAGGTCTATACGACAGAGCCATACGGCTGAGAGGAAGACAGCGCTCATGCGGCTCGAAAGACTTTGCGCATGAAAGCCATGCGGCTAAAGTAACGTTCTTCTCTAATTCTCCGAGGACAAAACCAGGAAAAGCCATTGCTTCCAAGCTCCCTAAACCCTTCATTCCAAGCCCAAATCTGGACTTCCATAGGTCAAAATAAGGTAGAAAGAAATTCTCTACAACATAGAACCATCAAAACTTAAAAATAACAGGGTTAGCTAGATCAAAACCTAAGAAATCCGAAAATGCAACAAACTTAGATCTGCAAATAATGAGCCATGGGAATTAAAAATGCTAAGTACTAGAGTGTCTAAGAATCTCGAGAGAAGACAATGAACAACAAAATTGGAGATCCATCAAGAAGCAAGTGGTACTTGCCTAGCTCTCTAGGTTGGTGGGAGAGTAATGGAGGTTGAAGGAGAAGTAAATGAGAGTAATGAAAAGAGAGAAAAGTAAAGTAGTATTAATATCAAGCCCAAGTCAATCTCCACCACCCATTCCTTCCTACAAGATCTAGACTATCCATCCCTCTCATGATGAACCAAGCTAGACCAAGTTGGTTTAACATGAACAAATAAACTAAGAGCTTTAACTAAAAGCAAAATAAAATACAGCAAAATAATAAGCACAAAATTGAAGAATTTAAATACAGAACAAATGCATGATAAATATTAAATAAATATATTCAAGCAGTACACGTATAAAAATACGTATTCTGGAAACGGGGAGTGACATCTCCATCCTTTTTAGAAAAATTCCGTCTCGGAATTTCAGATCCAAACAGGACAAAAATATCAGAGCTAGACTAATCTAAGTACAAGCAATTAAGCAAGCAGCTATTTTACAATGTCAAATAGCAAGTGAGATATCTATAATTATCAATCTACGACATTAAGTAATTTCTACACATAGGGTGATAAGCATGAGAATTAAGATAATCAAGGTACACGGAAAGAAATATACCTTGTGAGTCAAATAGGTGCGATACCGTGATCGAATATCATCCTCACGTTCCCACGTTGACTCTCCTAAGGAGTGATGACCCCAAGCAACTCGGACAAGGCTAATTGTTCGGTTCTTGAATATCTTCTCCCTTCGATCCAAAATGGACACATGTTGTTCCTCATAAGACAGGTTGGTACCAACAACCAGTTCAGAATGATCGAGGATATGGCTTGGGTCCGATACATATCTACACAACTGAGATACATGAAACACATCATGCACCTCTCGTAACGAAGGTGGAAGGGACAAACGATAAGCAACATCGCCTACCTTATCAAGGATAACAAATGGGCCCACGTATCATGACTCAACTTCCCGTGAACGCCAAATCTAATGACCCCATGAGTAGGTGAGATTCGTAAGAACACATGGTCCCCAACAGAAAATTCTAGCGGCCTACGATGCTGGTCCGCCCAATGTCGATGCCGATCTTGCGCAACTCGAAGTCGCTCTCTAATTTCCTTAACCACTTCATCCATTTGAACAATCATTTCTGGGCCTAACATCTTTCTCTCCCGATATTATCCTATGCCAGTGGCGACCTACACTTCTTACCATATAGTGCTTCAAACGGTGCCATCTGGATACTGGTTTAACTTTTGTTGTACGAGAACTCAACTAAGTGTAGGTGACTCTCCCAAGATCCTCCAAAATCTAGGGTACAAGCTCGCAACATACCTTCTAAAGTCTGAATTGTTTTTTCTGATTGCCCGTCCGTCTGTGGATGGTAAGTCGTGCTAAATCTCAACTTGGTACCCAGACTATGATGTAGACTCTTCCAGAAATATGATGTAAAGCGGGTATCTCTATCTGACACAATACTGACATGGATTCCATGATGCCTGACTATCTGTTGCATATACAACTCTGCCAACTTTTCTGTAGATTGCCCTACTCTGAAGGAAAGAAAATGTGCCACCTTTGTAAGCCGGTCCACTATCACCCAAATAGCATCTTTACCACTTGGTGATCTCGGTAAACCAGTCACAAAGTCCATTGTAATATGTTTCCATTTCCATTTCGGAATAGGAAGCGGTTGCAATAATTCAGCTGGCCTCTGCTGTTCTGCCTTCACTTATTGGCATATCAAGCAACGTAAAACGAATCTAGCTACTCTCTCTTTATTTCGTTCCACGAAAGTGTTGTTTGATATCCTTGTACATCTTGGTCCCTCCAGGGTGTATAGAATACTGAGAACTGTGGGCTTCTGTCATAACCTCCTGTCTGATGTCTCCACTAGGCACACATAGGTGTGATCCAAATCTAAGTGTACCATCTTCGTGAATTTTTATCTCTTTCCTGAGTCCTGACTCACATTCTGCCTTGAGCTTCTGAATCCTTGGGTCCTGCGCCTGAGCTGCCTTGATCCTATCTACCCAGTCAGATTGAACTCGTAGACTTATCAGAATTCCTATTTCACTAGAAATTATAACCTCGATACCCATCTCCTGAAGGTCTTCTAAGATATGCTTTTGTGATGTCAACATAAATGTGCTGCCTCTCCTGCTAAGAGCATCTGCTACCACGTTAGCTTTGCCTGGGTGATACTGAAGCTCCACGTCGTAATCCTTGATCAACTCTAACCATCTTCTCCGCCTCATGTTCAGTTCCTTCTGAGTAAAGATGTACTTCAGACTTTTGTGGTCTGTGTACATATCCACTCAATCATCGTACAAATAATGCCTCCATAGCTTCAAAGCAAATACTACTCTGCTAATTCCAATCCAAGTCATGAGTTGGATAATTCTTCTCGTGGTCTCGAAGTTGCCTAGATGCATACGCTATCACTTTCCCATGCTGTATTAGGACACACCCAAGTCCCTTTCCTGACGCGTCACAATATATTGTAAAACTCGGGTCCAACTGGCAATGTAAGAATAGGTGCTGATATCAACTTCTGCTTCAAATTCTCAAATGATGCCTGGCATTCTGCCGACCAGACCAATGGCACATCCTTCCATGTTAAGTGGGTCATGGGTGGTGAAAGTCTTACAAAGTCTGATATGAACCTTCTGTAATATCCTGCCAATCCAAGAAACTACACATCAGCTACGGTCTTGGGTACTGGCCAACTCTCGACTGCTTCTACCTTCTTGGGATCTACTGCTACTCCGGCTCCTGATATGATGTGTCCCAAGAATGAAATTCGATATGTCCAAAACTTACACTTGCTGAGCTTGGCATACAACTGGTTCTCTCTCAGAACCTGTAACACTTTCTGAGGTATCTTCATGCTCTTCTTTACTAGCTGAGTATACGAGAATGTCGTCGAGGAACACAACGACAAAATGATCTAAGTATGGCATAAAGATGCGGTTCATCAAATCCATAAATATTGCTGGAGCATTGGTCAAACCGAACGACATAACTAGGAACTCGTAATGCCCGTACTTCGACCTGAATTCTGTCTTGGGAATATCCTCTTCTCGAACTCTAACTTGATGATACCCTGACCGAAGATCTATCTTGGAGAAAACTCTTTCTCTGCTCAACTGATTAAACAAATCATCGATTCTAGGTAATGGGTACTTGTTCTTTACTGTTGTCTCGTTGAGCTTTCTGTAGTCAATGCACAATCTTGATGACCTATCCTTTTTCCTATAAGTACCACTGGTACTGCCCATGGTGATTTGCTGTCTTGAATAAACTTCTTCGCCTTCAGTTCCTCTACGTGCTGATACACCTTGGCCTGCTCGAATCTGCCATCCTGTAAACTTGATCTGATATCGATCGAGTTCCAGGTGCCAATTCTATACTAAACTCAATATCTCTAACCGGGGCTAAACCTGGAAGTTCTTCGGGAAATACATCAATGAACTCTTAAACAACCTTCGGAACTTAAACTTCTTCCATAGCCGCTGCTATTCCTTCTTCTCCTTGTTGGGTTGCCACTGATCTAACTAGGGTAAATCGGTCCATGCTAGGATATTAAAAGATACACTCCCTCTACGGCAATCTATTGTGGCACAACTGTCTTTCAACCAGTCCATGCTTAAGATGACGTCGAAATTCCTCACAGAAAGTTCTATCAACCTGGCGGGTAAGGAACACCCGACACTACAACACTACACGCTAGAATAACTCTACTAACTCCTATGAGCCCATTAACAGTGAGTATATTCAACCTCTCTGATAATGCCTCGAACTCCATTCCTAGTCGTGTCGTAAATTATACAGATATAAAGTGTGATGCTCCTGAATCAAATAATGCTACTGCGGGATATGAGGCGACGAGAATGTTACCTGCCCACATCTTCCATGCCAATGCCTCTTCCAAGGACAGATTGAATGCCTGCCCTCGACCTCCTTGTTGGTTCCCATGATGCGGCCTAGTCTAGTGCTGCTACTGGCCCCTGCCTTGGTGATGCTGGGGTGGTCTATGCTGTTGGTGCATTGGCGGACCCTGCTGCCGAAATATCTGAGCTTACAGCATCAACGGACGTTGTGCCAACGGTCTCACTGCTACCGCTGCGCTGGTCCTTGGTACTGGCCTGCCCCTGGTGCTGGCAGAGCAAGAGATTGCTGCACCGGTCCTCCTGACCTCGAATTCATAGGACAGGTGGAAACCCGATGATCCGGACTCCCACATATCAAACACTGTTCGTTCAATGCCCGACACATATCTCTAGTGTGCTCGGCCTTCCCACAATAAGTGCAGCCCGTTGGGGGTTGCTGGGTCTTCCTCTGTTGCTATTTTTGTCTTGCTGGTGGTGCTGGCCTCGTATTGCCACATCGTGAATGCGAATGCCAGGGGGTTATGCTGTAACTCGGGGCACTGCTCCCCCTCCTCCTTCAATCTGATTGTGAGATCTCTTCTGACCTCCAGTCCTTGCTGTGATCCTCTGAATGGTGATCTCATGCCTCCGGGTTGCCGTCAATACCTCATCGAAAGTCTGGTAGTTGTGCCCCTCTATCAATTGCAAGAGTTCAAGATGAAACCCTTGCTGAAACCTCATAGCCCTCTTGCTCTCCGTTGCTACCATCTCTGGGACGAACCTACTCAGTCTGCAGAACTCTGCTGCATAAGCATCCACTGTCTTGCGGCCTGCTTGAGGTTGATAAACTTATGTTGTAGCTCAAACTGTGCCACAACTCCATAGTACTTCGTCTTGAATCTTGTAGTAAAATCGTCCCAAGAACAGGACGTTGATGCCCACCTCTTCCACCAATCACGTGCGAGGTCTTGAAGTAACAACTTCACTAGATCCACACGTTCTTCTGTCGAAACTTTAGTCGCTGTCAGAATAGTCTCAATATCCTTAAGCCATGCATCTGCTGAAATGGTATTTCCGTGCCCTCGAAACGATGGGGGTTGTACTTGCAAAATCTGGTTGAGGCTCCTGAATCTGTCCTCACCCCTCTTTCCAAAGCCGTCTGCAATCCTTGGTTGAGTAGTACATTCTGCTCTTACAACTGAGCGTGCATGCATTGCTGGGCCAACATCTGATGTTGCTGAGTAGCCATCATCCCTCTTATAATCTCCAGAAGGGCTGGTGTGTCTACTTCCAAGGGGTAGGTGGAACTATTGGTGGCGTTGGAACCTCCGGATACTGCGGTCCAGCTGCTGGTTCCACTATAACTTCTTCTTGGATAGTCTCTTGAGGTAGTACTGGCCCTTGTTGCCGACCAACATGGTCAAGTTGTCCATGTTGCCCTTGTTGTTGTTATCCAGTCCTGGCAGATGCGGACGAAGTACCCCTAAGAAAAGGGATAAGAGAACAATCAATCGATCGGACATGAAAGATCAATGAAGTCAAAGGATTCCGGAATGTCAAGCTAGAGTCGAGAGTAACGAATCAGGAGATTAAGGGAAACATGTGTGATTGAGACACCCTATAAATTGAAAACACACCACAAGTCTGAAATCAGACCTGTATGGGCCACCACTAAAACCTTGTCATGCCCTAGAACCAGAATACCGGAGAGCGGGGGAAATGACTCAGCCAGCTACGTATTACGGGTAGATGAATACCGTATAATACGATCAATGCTGTCTAAAAGACGAGGGGGTATATACTACATGAAAGTCTTACTAGGGTTACTCAACATCTATTGTCTCAATCATTCAAACAAGAAGCAATAATAGAGAACATGTAAGATAAAGCAGTAAGGCGT
Source organism: Iris pallida (assembly GCA_029216955.1). Lineage (NCBI taxonomy): Eukaryota > Viridiplantae > Streptophyta > Magnoliopsida > Asparagales > Iridaceae > Iris > Iris pallida. Next base: position 53,418 of record JANAVB010015046.1, on the reverse strand, counting down.
CCCAAACGTTCAGTCAAAATGTTGTTGAGATCTGGCTATACAAAATATAGCCAGATGATATAGCAAGGTATGTACAATTGTTATCAGCTGCAGTCTGATTTAGTTACAATTATACAAAAGTTAGTATAAGACATCCGACTAACATGTCGGTGCCAAACACAAAAGTAAGTAAATAGTAAAACGAGCAGGAAGCAAGGGACCCACTCGTGTCCTCCGGCGATCATTCCCCTAGTATGACCATCTTGGAGGTGGAAGTAAGCTGAGTCCTCGGGAACTGGCTCTAAATCTGGCCATGCAAAACCAGAGAGGTTAGACCTCTAATAGCAAGTACCGTAAGGAAGCACGATATGAGGAATTAGAACCAGTGATAAGAGTTAAGAATATGATAAATAGATCTCTGTTCGCTACTGGGTTCGCACAACATCACGACACTTCAAGCCAACTTTCCAACCAAACAGGACAGAAGTTGACCCGTCATGTCCTGACGTTCTGCTTTCCTCAGTAGTTAACAGAGTAGATACATTGCACAGACAAATCAATTTAAGCGGCCATGCAACTACTACGACTTGCTACTATGAGTTCCAATTACCCTGGAATTTATGTAATACGAGATTCCTCAGTTCTTACTATGTACAAGCAATGCTAGTTTATCCAATAATCAATTACGCCAATCATGAATTAGACGAGTCCCAGCGGAACACCCGTCATCAATATACAATAAATAATATAAGCAGATATCGCTCTCTGCCCGTGTGGCAGATTTGCTGTATCTGTGGGAACCAGCCGGCATGTCGGACTAATCGTCCCCAAGATGGCTGCCATGTAAGAACTCGGGAATCCATTCTCTCCATATAATTATTATTTTATTTAGCTTAATAGTCCATGTGTTGATTAAAATTCCATGCCGTAAATCATGGTCATTCAGAATGAGTACTTCCGTACAGAGTACGATATGCACAACTCTACAACGATGTCCGTGCGGCTAGGTTGTATGTCTCACATAGCGTAATGCAACAATCAATCCTAGCCACAGAATAATTATGCCTTGACTGTAAGATGCACATGCTGCTTTTACAAAAATGGAAGTCAATATGTGTCCATATACCAATGTCCGGATTGGCTAGTCGATCGCAATGATTCATGGTTTGTACATGAACGTGTCTCATTCAATTCAATAAGACGACTAGCCAGTCTCTTAGTTCCAACGAGAAACGAATGATCAATTATTAGTCAAAGTAATAATTAATGTCAATCAATGTCAAACAATGTCAATCCGGGACAAGAATCAGCCAAAAGGCACTATGGGCTAGAGTTCATGCGGCCGGGAAAAATATGGTTCATGTGGCGGAGACAATATGGTCTCATGCGGCTCGGAATACCCAAGCCATGCGGCTGAGACAATATGCATATGCGACTGAGAAAAGTATACGCCCATGCGGCTGGAAAAATATGCACTCATGCGATTGGAATGGAACGAGTTCTTATGCGGCCAGGAGAACATGCATATACGGCTAGGGGAAAACGAGTCCCATGCAGCTCAGAGCTGCCAAGGCCATGCGGCCAGAAGCCCATGCGGCAATGGGAAGACAGGACCTATGCGGCAAAGGGAACTGAGCCTTATGCGGCTCTGGTCTCATGCGGCCAGGAAAATATGCGGCCGAAGGGACTGATCCTTATGCGGCTCGATGCCAAGCGGCCAGGATCTATGCGGCTAGGAAAATCAAATCTCATGCGGCTCGGGAAGATCAGGTCTATGCGGCAGAGCCATGCGGCTGAGAGGAAGACAGCGCTCATGCGGCTCGAGAGACTTTGCCGCATGAAAGCCATGCGGCTAAAGTAACGTTCTTCTTTAATTCTCCGAGGACAAAACCAGGAAAAGCCATTGCTTTCAAGCTCCCTAAACCCTTCATTCCAAGCCCAAATCTGGACTTCCATAGGTCAAAATAGGGTAGAAAGAAATTCTCTACAACATGGAACCATCAAAACTTAAAAATAACAGGGTTAGCTAGATCAAAACCTAAGAAATCTGAAATACAACAAACTTAGATCTACAAATAATGAGCCATGGGAATTAAAAATGCTAAGTACTAGAGTGTCCAAGAATCTCGAGAGGAAGACAATGGAACAACAAAATTGGAGATCCATCAAGAAGCAAGTGGTACTTGCCTAGCTCTCTAGGTTGGTGGGAGAGTAATGGAGGTTGAAGAAGAAGTAAATGAGAGTTATAAAGAGAGAGAAAAGTAAAGTAGTATTAATATCAAGCCCAAGTCAATCTCCACCACCCATTCCTTCCTACAAGATCTAGACCATCCATCCCTCTCATGATGAACCAAGCTAGACCAAGTTGGTTTAACATGAACAAATAAACCAAGAGCTTTAAGTAAAAGCAGAAAATAAAATACAGCAAAATAATAAGCGCAAAATTGAAGAATTTAAATACAGAACAAATGCATGATAAATATTAAATAAATACATTCAAACAGTACACGTATAAAAATACGTATTCTGGGAACGGGGAGTGACATGTTAGATCAATTATTAAAATCAGGTTTGACCATGACCAATTGGCCAACACTTCGATATTCTACGATAAATATTCTATTATGACTCGTGCTTCAAGGCACTCACTGATACAGTTATTCAATGTTCTCTTTCGACTAGTGCACTTGATACACATTTTGTTGTAATGTTTAATGTTCTATCTTAGTGTTCGACGTATACTACAACTTCTACATAATCGAGCCACACACGTCGACATCTATTAAGTACTTAGTACAAGGGTACATTTTATTAAGGGCATGACGGAGTAGGAAAGAAGGGTCAGAGTTTGCCTACCTTTACTATTCTGTCCATTGACCCACCGAGTCGATGTAGCTCGACTCCTTAACTTTACAAATTGATACGTTCCACGATCCTCTCGTTCGATCTAACCATATGAGTACTTTATTCTCCCTCGAACTAACCTAATGATTCAACCTTTCGTGCCCTCGCCTCAGCTCATCGCGAGGCGATACTTTCATAACATTGAACTCCGCACGCTACCTGCACATGAAACCAACTCAAATTAATACTTCTTCAAATTGATTTAATACTTCATCGAATCGAAGTTATACCTCTTCGAATCAATTGACTCAATGTATTGCATCGTGCGGTGTGGGTAGGGCCGGCCCTGAGCAATTGGGGACCCGAGGCAAAATTTTCTAAATGGACCCCATACATAATGTAAAAAAGTATAAATATAAAAGTTTGTTGTAGTCAAGATTTGAACCAATGACCTCTTAAATACAAGTATAGTATTGTAACCACTACACCACAATACTTTTTGTTAAAAAAGACACATGATACATACTAGTTCTATTATAGACAGTTCTATGTTGGTGACCCCTTTCGTCAGGGGGCCCTGGGCCGTCGTTCGGCCTGCCCTGGGCCAGGGCCGCCCCTGGGTGTGGGACATTACAAGGAGGAACTCCGCTTACATGGGTGTTTCTCTGTCGACTCCGAACGTCCAACGACAACTGAGAGTCTCTACTCCTCCACAGACTCTTGTGTGGAGGATCGAGACGAACAGTCTCCTTCGACGCCAGTCACCATCGCTCCTTGTCTGTGGTTCACCAAAACAGAGGCAAACTCACGATCATCTTCTTCCCTATTACTTCTCCACCAAGTGCTATCGACATTACTGGCGAGGATCGACTGGAATTCTTCTTCTCCGAGCGATGATGAGCTTGCTAGAGACCGACTAATCTCTGATCAGAGAAGAATCAACCCCGGTAAGTACTCATCATTAAACCTTGGGAAATCTTTCCTTTTTATTTCATCTAAAACTTCAAAATCTGTGCTCGACAGTCGTTGGAGTGAGTTCATTTTCTTCAACTTATGCAACCATGATGTGGTTTCAACCGACAACGACCGTAGTGCTATTGATATCTCGATCCTGATCACAGCATGCATCGTATCATTCCGACTTTGATCGACGATGTTTTTAGCAAATCTGAAATTCGTATCATCTCTATCGTCGTGGATTAATTTGTTCGAATTGCTTGACATGTTCCTGAAGGAATCATCGAAATTTTGTCGGAAGAATCAGAGTGTAGTTCATCGTCCTCAAAATTGGTAGGTGCACCACGAGTAATCAAGATCGAAAGGTTTTCCCAGTTCTTGAGTTCTCGACAGTTAGATTGACCAGTGAGGATCGCGAATTTGAGTTCCTATCCTACTTGTCATTGTACTTTATGTAAAGTAAATTTCTATCATAGTTGGTAGATTTTCTATATAGAAATTGTACAAAAGAATACTCTCCAGTGGTTGTTCATTTCACCTATGTAGCAAAAAAATTAAATAGTTAATTAATAAAGTGGAGCCCAATATTAATTGGTATGAGAGGTGAAGAATTTATATGAGAGTTTTTATATATAAATTTTTTTTATAGAAACTCTATCCTACCTCAGCATCACATATGATAGAAATAGGAATAGAAATTATAGACTAAAGAAGTTTTTTTTTTTTTTTCAAATAGACTTTTACTATAGAAATAGAAGAGAGAGAAACGCTCATTGGAGATGCCTAACCTCCACCTCATCTACTAATGTTGGCAATCACTATGTGCCCTTGCATGTCATCTAGTGGGTCCATAGCTTTCCCAATCTTGAAAATCTTATTCTTCTTCTCCAAAACCTAAATAGGGGGAGAAAACTCCCCCAATTCCTCCATCCATATGGCCCCCATCAAGCGCAAGCTCCCCTCCCCTCCTCCTACTTCCCCCAACAACTTACACCCTACAGAAGGACATGGACCGACGCCGACATGGCCTCCCTCCTCCGCGCAGCCGTCGCCTTCCGCTCCGCCACCGGCTCCCTCCCCAGTCTCACCACCATGCCCGACTTCCTCCCCTTCCTCGAGAACTCCGCCATCGCCACCTCGCTCTCCCACTCCAAGCTCTACCACAAGCTCCGCCGCATCAAGAAAGCCTACATTTCCCCCTCCCCAACCCACCCGCTCCCTGACCCCATCCGCCGCCTCTCCGCCGAGCTCTGGGGCGGCGGGAGGAAGAAGAAGCGCAGACAAGACGACGGCAGCGGCCAAGGACCGGTCTTTACCGCCTCCGACGAGGTGGAGCTCCTGCGGGCGCGATCGCGTTCCGCCACATCACCGGCGCGATCCCGAAGCTCCACACCATGGGTGAGTTCTTGCCCTATATAAAGGGCTACTTCAGTAGCGATTCTTTTGACGAGCAGATGGTGTACGACAAGCTCGGGCAGCTTCAAGAGCGGTACTCTGCTGCCGGCTCGACGGCCCGGATCGGGGTTGGCACGCCAGATTGCTGTACGAGCTCTCCGCTGACGTCTGGGGCGGAAAGGAGTTCCGTCCCGCGATTGTCGTCGACAAGGAAGTCGTAGACGTCGCGGATGTGGCAGTTGTCGGGACAGACGGATCTCAGGAACCCGAAAGAGACAATGAGGTTACCAAGGACGACGAGCTCGACGAGCCTGTGGTGGCGATGAAGCGCCCGCGAACTTCCAACAAGATCTGGACCGATAGCGACGAAGTGGAGCTTCTGAGGGGGGTCATCGCCTACTGTTCCGCCAAGGGCTCCATCCCGAAGGTCGATACGATGGGCGAACTCTTGCCCTTTGTAGATGGGAAGTTTAGTGTTGCGTTCACCAGTAAGCAACTGTACGACAAGTTCATACGCCTCAGGCATCGGTATAAGGATACCAATGCCCGCGACCTGCTTCCGAACTCTCACAACAGTTTGATCTACGAGCTTTCTACTGAGGTGTGGGGCGAGAAGGATGACGTCACCGTGAGTAGGAAGGAGCACAGGCCCAGAACACGCAGATTCGCTAGTGATGCAGATGGTATTGTCAAGGAAGTTGCCACGGAAAGCATCAAGAGCTCACGAGCTTTTGAGAGGAGGTGGAGCAATGAAAATGAGATTGCTCTGTTAAGAGGCGCTATTAGTATCCGGCCCTTTTCTGATTACATACCAAAGAGATCGACAATGAAGGAGCTTTTATCACATGTTGATGGACACCTTAGTGCTTATATCACCGAAGAACAGGCATACTCCAAGCTCAGACGACTCAGGGGCCAATACCTTACCACTGATGCCGATTCTCTTGATGAAAATTCGCACAGCCGGGCGGTCTACGAGCTGTCTGCTGAGGTCTGGGGATGTCCTCCAGAAAGGACTGATGTTGTCCAGTTCGATGAAGGAACGATGGAGGATACCGTTCGGAAGGAAGTGGGCAGGGGTGCAAATGATTCCTTCCCATTCTTGAGGGAAGCAGCAACTGAGTATTGGAAGGCGAACAATCTCTCGCGTGTGTATTTGGAGAAGGCTTGGAAGTCTACCGACCCGGATAAGTGCAAGCGGCTGGAGGAGAAGTGGAGAAAGTTCAACATCGAATGAATGAAATGCCAATTGAAGAAACTTGATCTTACCAGGGAGCTTCTGGTGTTGTTCATGGACGCCACAAGGACTTGATCGCATTGTAAGCTTTTCATGTTTTTTGCCATCTTTATACATGACTGGCTTACTCTATATCTGCTGTACTGTATTAGTGTTATCTTCTCATCATTATGGCAGTCATTTAGGAATATTGTTGATGCTAAGTTATCGGTTTTGTTTCAGCGATGAAATTTCAGCTGAAGGAAGTTTGTCTTAGTCCTAATGACAGTGATCCTTTCTTTTGCTATTTTGCTTCCTAAGAACATGACTTCAAAGTGATCGATAATTCCTAGTCAAATGCCATGTTCTTTCTTGTAACTCTTTTCATTAATCTAAGTTGTGCTTATAGCGTAAACTGAAGACTATCTGATATAAATTGCTCGGTCTTGACTCTTTCCTCGTCAACTCAAATGCAATGTTCTTATTTCTCTTTACACTTATCTAGTTGTGTTTAAAGCATAAACTGAAGACCAAGTGATATAATTTACTCGCTGTTTCCTGTTTATATAAATAACCTCACATCATATAGAACTCGAATGTGGTGTTTACTTTTTCATGTTTATATAAATAACTCCTGTTTTTATAAATAACCTCCAATTCTTGTGCTTGCTTTCTACCTATGTTGCACGGACACATAAGCGACATGGTAAGGACACGGCGATACGAACGTGGCACATATTTTGGTGTGTTCTATTATATTTTGGAGTGTTTGGAGTGTCCAATACGTGTCCGATGCCACATAGCTAGCTTTCTACTAACGCTGGTCAGTTCATGCAACAAATTTCTAGACAATTTGCATGGAAGGAATTTTCTTTTAAGAGACAAATACCAGTTATACAATGTAATTCATTACAAAGATGTACCTCTTCTTCCTCAATAGTTTCATTGGGTCGCATAACGACATTTAATGTTTGCTAATTTCCTCTCAGATCAGATCATCCGCTTGCTTGTTTCTTGTATCTTTGGTCATAAATGAGAAATTTATTCCCTGACCTGAGCATGTATTAGTCCTCTGAAAATATTTTGTGAACTCTGATAATACACTGACTTAAATGAATTCCAATATATGGTTGCTAATCCATTACTGCAAATAGAGTGGAGGAATAACTTCACCAGTGGTCAATAAGGCATAAGTCAAACTGAAGCTGCACTAGTACCATCCGACTGGGCTGCCCACCAAGTTTCAAATTTGGGGGTTTTCATTTCCGAGGTAGGTTTTCAACAAAGCTGGTTTCCCCTTTTTGGCTAGACTGTCTTTCAGACATTTGTTTCATAGTTTTCTAGAGTTTTAATTTTTAAGACACGATAATACTTCACCTTTCATACATTTGTATGACTTCCATAATTTATAGGTATAAGTATAGTTTGTAGTATCGGCCGATACCGATCCGATACGTCTGATACCGATACGGTTTGGCATGTCTCGATCCGATACCGACCGATGCCCAATAGTGACCGATACCGACATTGGGGGTCTCTTTTTCCGGTCAATTCGGCAAAAAAATTGAACGAAAAAGGCCAAGCAACAAGGGTGTAAAAGCATAGTAAGATTGTAAAAGCATGTAAAAAAAACTTATCTATCGCATGTAATCCAAACGATAAGGGCGACTACTATTTCATTCAATTTCAAAACTACTATAAACAACACTAGAAATACTCAAAGTTATGCATAAATGTATAAAATATATTTTCTAAACTGTTTAATTATTTGCTTTCCGATACCCCGATCCGAAACGCCGATAGTCCAGATACCGCCGATCCCGATACTCAAAGGAATGTCCAATACCGATTCTGATACCGATATTGCGAACCTCAAATAACAGGTCTTATCCATTCATCCTCATAGTGTACTTCTAGCTTGTAGACCGATTCTACAAAAGTGAAGGAAGCACAACCCAGCCTTGTTTTTTCGGAAGCTCTAAAAGGTTTAAGAGAACTTAAATTAGAAAGATATTATGAAGTTGTGGAAACGTCTGACTTATCTCCTTGGTGTGTCCCAGGAGAATCATGTGACGTGGACACAACTTAGTAATATTTTTTTTTTCCAGGCCAGTCAGGTGTTCCCACTATAAAGTTCTAATTGCTATGATGCCTTTTCTTAGATGGTAGGCCGTTTCGAATCTCATCCAAAGCTTAAAAATAATGTAAATTTTATAAAAACCATCATGTTTTCCTTATTATTATTTTTTTCGTGAAAATGCTGTCCTTTGATGAAATGAATCGCATGAAATTAGGTGGGCTTCCTAGTTCCCAGCTGAATAATGTATGTACTATGTACTAAACAGGTTCACACTACTGGTATCAGAATCGGTTTCCGACTCTTGATTTTAGTACCAATGGTTTTGGAAGTTTCAAAGGTTTCTAATCGAAGTTCTAGAGCTCTTCATTTACTAAGTCGAAACAAATAATAATTATTATTAAAAATTAGAAATATTTCATATATTCATACATAATAGTATTAAGATTAATGAATGTTGTGAATCTATGAATATACAACTTCGACAAATGGAATAATTTCCAGTGTGTCAATAAATAATCTTATCGACAAATTGTAGCGTGTAAATCTTCAACACACCGAATCATTGTGACAATACGGTCTTTTCCTTATTTTTTCACTTCTCCTTTTCGGATTAACCGGAAAAGAGAGTCCCAATGTTAGTATCAACCAGTATCGGATCAGAATAGGCCAAAAATGATATGATACGACCAGTACCTATCAGTATCGCCTGGTACCTATCAGTATCGCCTGATAGTTTAAACCTTGGTACTAAGATCTTACAAACTTTACTTCAGACCATTTTAACATCCATCTGAGTTGGAGTTTTATCAATATTCTAAAAGGTGGCCTAGGCCGCTTAGGCGTCTGGACACTGTTATGTCTGTCTAGGTGCCCACCTAATCCCTCCCGACGCCTGATTATGCATATTTTTGAGTTTTATGGATTTTTCTGCAATTTTCAGTAGATTTTTTGGAAATTTTTTTTGAACCGTCTAGATCTGGAAGGCTGCCATGACGGGCTAGGTGCTAGGCGACGGGTGCCCGCCCGATTAGAGCCTAATGCTTTTCACAACCTTGAGTCTTATCCAGCCACATCAAAGTCATGATCACCATCAATCCCACTTTGGGCTTAAAGCGACAGACATAACAGTTTTAGAACCCACTTTAGTGGCCGCCATGACAGTTGCCATGAATCCTGTGCGAATGACAATACCTCACAGCCACAGGGTTAAGTAGATCTACCGTGCTGTGGTTTAGTGATCACGGACAAAGGCTTTAACTTGTAGAGAGATCCAGAAAATTGGCTTTTTCTTCTGATTTCTTGGTTGTGAAGTTGTTTCTTCTTTCTTACTCTCCGTTGATGCTCCCAATTATATTTCAGGATTAGCTAACTACACTGACTATTATTCTCCATAAATCGATGCAAAGGCCCAATCACTTCACCAGTTCACTAGAATATGAACAATACACCATGCATGGTTTTCAAGTTGCAGGTGTAGTGATCTCCAGGGAGGTTAAGTTCTTTCTTTTACCATTGCTATTTACCAGGGCCGGCCCTGAGCTGATGGGGGCCCGAGGCGAAAGTTCTAAAATGGGCCCCCATACATAATGTAAAAAAAAGTATAAATAAAACAAAAAATTGTTATAGCCAAGATTTGAACCAAGGACCTCTTAAATATAAGTCTAGCGTTATAACCACTACACCACAATGCTTTTTTGTTAAAAAAAAGCACATGATACATATTAGTTCTATTGTAGATAGTTCCATGTTGGTGCCCTTTCGTCAAGGGGCCCTGGGCCCGGGCCGCCCCTGCTATTTACAAACTTAACACATAATTGATACAAATAGTGTGGGTCACTGATTTGGAGTGGAGCTAATAAAACATGTGACGTATATTTTTTTATTTGTTAGGATTGTACTACTATACATAGAAATTAGAAGTCTGCTAACCCTCTAGGATGAAGTTAAAATGATGTCTGATATCCAGCTTGATGCTCCAGTAGTGCTGACCTGATAGATCTGTGTCTGTGGAGTTAATTGTGATCAGGTCTGTATGATCGTGTCTAGAAGCTTGCTGTAGCCATAAGCCTCCAGGTTCTCTCAAGAAGGGAAGCAGCCTTTGCCGTTCCTCCTTGAATGAGCCAAAGTGGTCTCTTTATTAGTTCTTTTGTGATTTTATAGCGGTCTTGTATTCCTCCACACTGACCGTATAGTTGACACAACCTGCTAACCAAACAATAGAATTTGTTGCTATATTCCAGGGGTTTCGAGGTTATTATCACCTATTTGAGAGCCTATATATTCCAAAGTTTGCAGTATCGTATCGGTATCGAACCCTTACTATGAGTATCGGGATTAGGGGTATCGGCGGTTTAAGATCGGATTATTGGATTTTTTGTTATCGGAAAGCAAATAATTAATAAGATTTTAGAACAAATATTTAATACATTAGGCATAATTCTAAATGTTTTATGCGTTGTTTCTTAGTAGTTTTAAAATTGAATGAAATAGTAGTCACCCTTGCCAATTGATTTACATGCGATAGATAAGTTTTTTTTTAGAATTCTTTTAGATTCTTTTACAACCTTACTATGCTTTTACATCCTTGTTGGTTGGCTTTTTTGTTCAATTTTCTTTACCAAATTGATCGGAAAAGCGATCCCTAATGTCGGTATCGGTATCAGTCGGTATCGGATAGGAACATGCAAAGGCATATTGGTATCGTCCGTATCGGATCGTTATCGGCCTATACTGCAAACTATGATATATACATATTTCAGCAAAATTAGTGACTGGTGTGAGTTATTGTTGCTTCTTCAAGGAAAACTGGAGCACCTCTGCTCATATAGTTCTTTTATCAGGCATTGGGAGTTCTGACTTTCTGAACTGCAAGAAATTGCATTTCCCACTCAGATTCTTGCGCTCTTCCAACATAACCTGTTTTGTAGTTAAATATGGCATTCCTGTTGGTGATTCTGCATCGTAATTGTCATATGTTTGAATCAGCATTGACAAACTGGAAGATGGGACTAGATGATACGTCGAGACTTGTAGTTAGTTTTGGCTCCTCATCCTGACAATGTCTATTATCTACATGGTTTGATGCTATTTCTGCCGTCATGGTGAGGAAAGCCCGAGTCTCCATAGATCCATGTTCAAGAGACATAGAAGAACCATGTTATTATTCTTTTTGTTTCTCGCAAGTTTTTTTCTCTCAGTTGCATTGACATAGTAGACTTAGCTGATGCAACTTCATTATTGGTTCAGATGTTCCTTGATATACCCATCAGTCAACGCTTTTTTATTTTTTTGCCTTGCAGATTATAAACACTTGAGTGTTTTTTTTTTTGACTATAAACTTTCATTTCTTCATAACAGGGCCGGCCTTGAGATGTTGGGGGCCCAAGACAAAACTTCTAAAATGGACCCTCATACATAATGTAAAAAAAAAAAAAAATGTTGTAGTCAAAATATGAACCAAGGACCTCTTAAATGTAAGTATAGCATTATAACCACTACACCCCAATGTTTTTTGTTAAGAAAAGATACATGATATATACTAGTTCTATTATAGACAGTTTTATGTTGGTGCCCTCTTTCGTTAGGGGGTCCTGGACCATCGTCCGGTCTGCCCTTGGCCAGGGCCGCCCCTGCTTCAGAAGATTTCAATAGCAAACATCAAATAATGAAGAAAATATGACATGAAGATGTAGTAGGCATGTCTATGTTGCAACTATTCTTCCGACAGTGTAAGCAATTAATCCTTGCTACATATGATTTTTCACTGTTATCTGTCCCTTACTCAGAAATTGATCATAATTTTTTGGGAATAAACACTTCCTAGCCATTGTTGGAGAATTTGATCTGCAAAGTTGGAGTACTTCAATAATTTTCATATCTTCAGTTGTGATAGGCAAATTCTATTGGTACATTAAGTTTTACTTGAGGACAACCTAATTTTTTTAATTTATTTATAAGTTTATCATTCCAAATTTTTATTTGAGGACAGTCCACATATTTGGATTTGGACTGCCAACTTTGTGGACAATCGTACTTTATGTTAGGTCGTTGGCAGTCCTAAGGGGGGGGTTGGGCAGTCCAAAGTAAAATTTGGACTGCCCAAAATAAAAATTATATCAAATTGGATTGTTCAGAAGTAAAATATGGAGTGGCAGGATTTGTTTTTTGATATATACCTTCCAGAAAATGCATAAATTGCACACATCAACATCAACAAAGTATTAACTTGGCTTTGCATGATAAATCATTGGTGCACTTCCCATGAAGTCTTGAGACATCACATGATGTAGAAAATAGAAACCTTGAGCTGATTCCCGATGTATGTAGGTGGTCTTATATCAAGGTGTATTCGGGCCGGTCCGGGCCGGCCCACGGTCCAATGGCTGCAGGCTAGACCGGGCTCGGGCTGGTCCAGGACCGGCCCAGGGAGATTTGCGGTCCGGGCCAAGTCCGGCCCGGTTTTTAAGTATCCGGCCCAGCCCGACCCACTGGACCGGACCCAGGGTGGGCCGGTCCGGGCTGAACCGGTCCACGGGCCGGGCCGGGCCTAGGTCGGTTCGGGCCGGTTCAGGCCGGTTGAACCGGACCGGCCCGGTTTTTTCTAATTTTTTTTTTTTTGTACAGTTTTTTTTTGTATTTTTTTTCCTTTTTTTTTAACAGTTTTATTTTGTATTTTAATTTTGAAAATTTGTAATTTAATTTTAATTTAGAAAAATGTTTAATTTTGAAAAATGTTTATAAAAATTTGTAATACAAAAGTTTGTAATTTGAATAGTAAAAGTTTAAAAAATTTGTAATACAAATGTTTATAAGTTTGTAATACAAATGTTTATAAAAAAATTATAAAAATTTGAAAAAAAAAATGATATACAAATGTTTATAAAAATTTACAAAAAATGTTTATAAAAATATATAAAAAAATGATATACAAATGTTTATACAAAAATGTTTATACAAATATATACAAATGTTTATAAAAATTTATAAAAATTTAAAAAAAACATTTCTCCCTCTTCCTTTATCCGGGCTTGGGACCGGCAAATACTTGTTTGGCATAGGCGGAGTTAAAAAATATTTTTTTTTAAATAAAAAATAGTTTTTGAAAGTATAAGTTAAAATTTGAACAGTATAAGTTAAAATTTAAAATTTGAATAGTATAAGTTAAAAATAAAAAATAGTTTTTGAAAGTATAAGTTAAAATTTAAAATTGAAATGTATAAGTTTAAATGTACATACCTAATACCTTGCACCGTAGCCTCATTGTTGTTCGCCTTCATGCAATGAAAGCGATTCCAAATCCAGCTCGTGGACATCATGATTTTCTTCATATTTCTGGTTTTGTGTTCTTCTATCGACTTTCATCCAATCTTGTACGCACACTATTGCTTCCAAGATATCGGCCTTCAAGCTGCTCCTCTTATCGCTCAACATCCTCGAACTTGCATTAAAACAGGACTTCTATGCTACCGTAGACATCGGAACCATCAGTAGATCACGTGCTATGTTAGAAAGCACAGGAAATCTCTCGTCGTGTCTCTTCCACCATTCTAAAATGGCGAAGTGATCTGGAGTCTCATCTTCGTCTTGATAAGAATTAAGGTAAAGAGACAACTCTTGAGTAGGTTGGGAAGATTGCTTTTGTTTCTTCCTTTGCAGTATGCGACCGGCTGCTGATAGCTTAGACGCCAAGCCGGAGCTACTACTAGCCCCCCCTGAGTTGGTCGGGTCGACATTGCTCCTTCTTCGTACAGTAGAACTAACCTTTTCAACGCAATTTTAACTTCTCCCTTCATGTCAGTAACGTCTATACCCATATATTCTCCATATCCATCTAATAAAACCTCTACGCCATCCAATTTGATTGTAGGATCAAATATGGAAGCCAAACAATATAAAAGAGGTACTTCACCCCAATATTTCTTGAATTTGGCTTCCATATTTCTCACCGCATATTCAAAATTTAGATAATCTCTATATTTAGAAAATAAATAAGACATGTTACAAAGTTCACGTAAAGCTAAGCAAGATGTGGGATAATAAACACCAGAAAGAGTTAATGTAGCATTGTAAAAAACTTCTAAAAATTTACAAACACTTTCAGCTGCTACCCAATCATCAGTAGTAATACCAAAATGTGCGCACGTGCATGCAAAACTTTGTTGTCTACTTGGAGACGAGTTAAGGTGGAGCAAGCATTGTCGCAGAGTGTCTAAATGGGAATCAAAAAATTTTAAACATTCTTTAACAACTAAGTTAATTATATGGCAAGCACACCTAACATGCAAAAGTCTACCTTCTAAAATAGGCTGAAAAATCAATGACAAAGAAGACATAGCAGCAGTGTTGTTTGATGTATTGTCCAAAGAGACAGAAAATTTTTTAGCGTGAATATCATATTCACGCACGTGTCTTGAAATCTCACTTGAAATTATAGCGCCCGTGTGTGGACATTCAATAAGTTTAAGACAGATGATGCGTTTTTGCAACATCCATTGTGCATCGATATAGTGTGCAGTAATACAAATATAAGCATAACTCCACTTAGTAGTCCAAATGTCAGAAGTAATAGCCAACTTACTAACATTTTGAAAATCCGCTTTCAAAGCGGCTTTCCGCTCGTTAAAGAGACGAATAGCCTCATTTCGAGCTTGTTGTCTACTCACTCTAGTAAAGGAGGGGTTTAGAGAAATTGATGCATAATCTCGTAAAGATTCGCTTTCATCCGTCGTGAAAGGAAGTTAGTCACGAATAATATGTTTAGTTAATTCAGTTTTATGCCGAGCAACTGAGTAAGTAAAGTTACCCATTGAAGAAGAACCGGTGGCGCCAAAGCTTATTTGGGTTTGGGACGCTTGAAGTGTGTCCTTCTCGTAGCAAGTGTCGTAGTGTCTGGATATGGTCCCGGTGCCACCGCCCTTCTTCCATGCGTACTGGTTGCAACATTCTTGCATTGCGTCTTGTACGGTTTCGGTTCACCATTGGCATCTAAAACAAGCGAACCATCAGGATTAGTTTCAAAAATCAAAGTAAAATATTTCCAATACTTAGACCTTTTTTTTTTCTTTTCAGGACGTTGGGTGGTACTAGCGACTTCCGGAGGAGATGGTTGGAACCCCTCCGGAATCGGATTGGTGGCTACTTGCTCAGGTGGAATTTCAGTACCGTCAAAAAAAGTACTAAAATATTGGTAAATCTGTCCAGCAAGATCAGGTGGGTTTGAACCTTCACCAGCCATATATAAAATAAATTAAAGTAAACTAAGTTAGAAGAAAGTAAGGGAATGAGAGGAAGATCGGAAAGCCGTAGAGCCGGAATGGAGTTGGGAGGGAGATCGGGAAGCCGTAGACCACCAGAGCACCGGGGAGGGAAAGCCGTAGAACACCAGAGCACCGGGGAGGGAAAGCAGTAGAACACCAGAGCACCGTAGAGAAATGTAGAGAATTTGTGAAGAATGAGTTGTGTTTGAAAAATGGAATTTTTGGCCTATTTATAGGAATTTTTCGGGGTTATTTTGGTAATTTTAGGCCAAAAATGACCAAAATGTCTCTCCCAACGTTTTAATAACGGCTATATGGGAGGGGCAATTTTGTAAAAGAACCCCCCCTCCAACGGTCAAGAAGAAAAAAAAATTCAAAAATTGCCCAACGGTCGGCTGGACCGGTCCCAGCGGGCCGGGCCGGGCCGGGCCTCCATATTTTAAAAAAAAAAATTGCCGCGGGCCGGGCTGGGGCTGGGTGGGGGGAGGCCCGACCCGACCCGTTCGGGAGTGGGGGCCGGGCCGGTTCAGGCCACTGGCGGTCCGGGCCGGGCTTCAAGGGGGTCGGGCCGGTCCGGGCCTGGGTCGGGCTCGAGCTAAACCGGCCCACCTATCACCATGAGTCTTATATGGTCTGCAAACTTTGTAGGGCAGTGTGATGCAGGACAGTCCGTGACTCCTGCTCATGCGTCCATGCAACTCACCACTTGTTGCTCATCAATCAATTTATTTAGAGAAAATTTGAGTGGCATCCTACTTTTTTTTGCACTTATTCAAGGTGCATTCTAAAAGTTTACATGAATGTATGACACCTTCCACTTTTGACGGCTTTCGTCCAAAACGAACGGTTAACCCCTTTGACAAATTTTTTTGGACGAAAAATCCTTGTCTTCTGTTGTGTGTCCCCCCTCCCCGATAATAAATAATCAATTAAAAAAAAATTTTGAAGAACAGTTTGGCAACCCTAGAGGGGGGTAAATAGAGTTTATATAGAAAAATAACCAATTAAAAATAACTCTTTTACCGATAATAAATAATCAGAGTAAAGTGCGGAAAATAAATGAAGAGCAGAAGAGCATACGCAAACACAGCGATTTTAACCTGGTTTCCCTCGTGGAGGACTAGTCCAGGCCTGAGAACTCTAGCTCAGGATTAAATCCACTATTTGTGAAATAGTAGTTTACAACCCGTACCTTTTCTTCAGAAGAGCACGTCAACTTCTAACAGAGGATCGCAGTGGCGATTTGCTTGGAATTGTCCAAGCGACTTCTTCGACTCTTGCACAAGAATCCTAACTGAGAGATGCTGAGCACTCGAGACTTAGGAGGCTTGTGGCTAGTAGATGGGAAGGGTATGGCTTATTGAGCTTATAAGAGAGAAGAGAAGAGAAGATTGGATGATTTGAAATGAGAGAATTTATGCCCTATTTATAGTGTTTTTATAGGCAGAATTCGGCCAGAATTCGGGTAGGAAAATTCAAAAATTTGGCCGTTGGACAACTAGCAACCAGCTAACCCTAAAATTAGGGTTCCTGATTTCTAGGGGACAGAGTTCGGCCCGAACTCTGTGTGGAGGCAGAGTTCGGCCCGAACTCTGTCTCCAGAGCACAGAGTGGTTCTAAGGGGACCAGTGGGCAGTTTTTGGTTCAGTGGAGCTTGGGATTTTAGGTAGGTTATAGACTAAGTTCCAAGAGCTCAGCATGACTCAGAGTACACAAGTCTAGACTCAATGAAATTATAAAATACAGACTCCAGAACACACTGAGAGCTGGAGACTGAGCAGTCATCTGTCTTGAACTGAATGCAGTCGTCGTGTGTCGTATTGAATTAATACAAATATTATTTAGTCAATGTAGTCAATATTTGGTTGACTGTGACTTTGTGTCAACAATCTCCCCCATATTGATAATTGACAAAATAATATATGTATATTTCAATATTCATACCTGGACACAGTTGATTGTAACATAGCTCCCCCATAAACGATGCCTGAGCTAAAAGAAGATAGCTCCCCCGTAAACCATGAACGGTGTCGAGCTAGAAGCTATAGCTCTCCCCCGTACAAAATGCATAGAACCTGTGACCTGATAGATAATATTTTCCAGAGCAAGAACAAGCACAGATATACATAGATATACGAATGCATAGAACCGGTGGCCTGATAGATAATATCTCCCAAAAGCAAAACAAGCACAAAACTATAAAAATAAAAATAAAAATAGACATTATTTCTCCCCCTTTTGGCAGTTAGCAATATAAAGAAACAATGAATAGTAATGCAACCACACCAAGCAGAGAAGAAACAGTGAAATACTAAGCAAAATAAGTCACTGACATAAAGTAAAATTATGATAAAGGACAGAAAATGTCATCCACCAAACCAAGTGGCCAACTCATAAACAGAGTACATAAAACCAGCTACATAAATCCATAATAAACTAAATAACTGAAAGCAAAAAGTAACTAAGATCATCAGCAGTAGCAGCAGCAGATCGAGCCTATCTCCATCACGGAGCACGAGAAGGTCCAGGAGAGTTGGAACGTCTGGGATCCACAAGAGCAGCACTCGGATCCAGGTAACGCAAGACCCATGGATCATCAATGCGATATTCCTCACGATCGGGATCCCGCTGCATGGGAATGGGCATAGTAGGATGATGGGACATGGAGTACCGAATATCATGCAGCGAGTTGCTGAGTGCACTCATCTGCAGCGTAGTGCGGTAGTCCATCTGAGCCCACCGATCAGCCTCTAAGTAGAAACGATCCTGGAGCATGGTCTGGATGGAGTCAATAGTGGCAGGTGGAGGTGGTGCATCCTGACCGAAAGGAGGGGCGTCAGGCTCCTCATCATCAGAATGCTCAGAGGCCTCAGGAGAGGCGACAACTGCCTGAGTATGACGTGCCTTGGACAGGAAAGCAGGAGCAGGCAAGAACGGACAGATATCAAGTGGTATGTTAAATGCACGAAAGATCATAGGAAGGTACAGAGGATAAACCAGAGCTCGTGGTTTCTTCCTACAGTGAATCATCCAGTCCATCATTGTACGTGGAAGATTGAAAGAAATTCCAAAGTGAAGATGATAAAGAGCAGATATTTCAAGATAAGTGATGTCATCATGGGAACCTGTTTTGGGTAGAATGGTGTTAGAAATAATCCAATGAAGATCAGAAAAATAGGGGTTGAGATATTTAGCCGTGAGCTTGCGAGGACGTGTGTATGGAGTACACAAATCATCCTTGAAGCTCTCAAGGGAAATTCCGTCGGGAAAACGGAACGAGCGAGCGTCAACTAGCTTTTCCCAAGAATTGGGCTCTTGAAGATCAAGATATTCGGCTAAGTCAAAGTCATCAAAAGATATATTGATACCTGCAACTCGTGAATAAATATGGAGATCATCAAAGGTCATGTTGCAGTAGAACATTTGGACAGCATGACGATAGATAGCAGAAGTGGTAGTGACAAGCTCATCAAAGTAGAGGTCATGAAATAAAGAATCATATTGAGAGAAGATAGAAAAATTAATAGGATGTCCTGCGAATACCTGACGATTCCGATAGTCACTAAACCAGTTGTTTGAGGCATCTAGTGAAACAAATAATCGGTTGTCATAGGTAGAAGGGTTTCGAGGACGAGGTGGGTTGAACAACGGATGAGGTGGTTGAAGTTGTTCAATGATATGTTCCTTCGTCGGAGGAGTATCTGAAGAGGAAACACTCTCAGTTCGAATCCTCTTTCCACGATTGAACAAGCGAGGAGCCATAAAAACTTGATAGAGTGAAGTATAGAAGACAAGAATGATACCTCAAATGATTAATAAACAGTGGAAGAGAATGACGAGAAACCCTTTTTCCTTAATTTTGAGGAGCAATGGAGCACTCTAGATCAAAAACTAGGGTTAGGGTTTGAAGGAAAGAGTTTGGAGAGGTGAGGAAGGAGGCAATGGTGAAGGAGAGAGAAGGAGTCCCGACATAAAGTAGGGGTTTGTCTTTGGTCGGATGAAATATTGACCATAGGATCTAAATTGATCAAACGGCAGAGCCAGATCCCGACGCTGGAACTTAGGGACCGAACTCGGCCCGAACTCTGTTATGGGCAGAGTTCGGCCCGAGTTCTGGATCAGTGGTCCAGAACTAAAGGCAGGCTGAAAAGGTAGAAAAATTGATTAAGTGTTGAAAAAGAGATTTTGAGGATAAAAGATTGATGAAAACAATGAAGTACATAGAGAGGTACACAAAGGTCATAATGAACTTTAGGAAAAAATCAATTAGGCAATAATAAATCGGAACAAACCATATAATAAACAAGGAAATATATTGTAATTCAGTATTTCAAATTTGCCATGGGTTAGCTGCAGGGGCCGGATCCCAGCTAGCGGTAGTCCTGAGGACTAGTGCACCGTGTTGCTTAGGCTTTTACGCCTTTTTGTCAGAAGGACCCTTTCGGCTTGTACCCATATTAAATTCGTCATAAAAGAATCAAAATACACTCGATATTTACGCAAGTAAGTCTCAACTTATAACTGCTTCATCCAAAATTCCGAGTTCACGACAAAGAAAATTGAAGCGCTCTTCGGATAATGGCTTAGTAAAGAAATCTGCTAGCTGATGATCAGTGTTAATAAATTCTAAGTTAATCGTGCCATTTTGCTGATGATCACGCAAAAAGTGGTGTCTGATCTCAATGTGTTTAGTGCGTGAGTGGCAGACAGGATTCTTAGTCAAATTGATGGCACTATTATTGTCACAGAATATAGGAATATGCATGAAAGATAACTTATAGTCTTCAAGGGTTAGCTTCATCCACAGAATTTGTGCACAACAACGCCCAACTGCTATGTATTCAGCTTCTGTTGTGGATAGTGCGACAGAGTTCTGCTTCTTGCTAAACCATGAGACTAAAGCCTTTCCTAATAAATGACACGTGCCGCTCGTACTTTTACGGTCGACCTTGCATCCAGCAAAGTCAGTATCAGAGTAACCGATGAGGTCAAATGATGTTGACTTGGGATACCATAGGCCCACTGTAACCGTACCCTTAAGGTATCGAAAGATACGCTTAACCGCGGTCATGTGAGATTCCTTAGGATTTGCTTGATATCTAGCACATAGGCAAACACTAAACATGATATCGGGGCGACTAGCAGTTAAATAAAGTAAGCTGCCTATCATACCTCGATACTTACGTTGATCAACGGGTTTGCCGCTCTCATCTGGTTCGAGTTTGGTTGAAGTAGCCATTGGAGTGCTGATTGGTTTGATGTTGTCAAGATCGAACTTCTTCAGCATGTCCTTGGTATACTTCAATTGACAGATGAAAGTTCCATTTGCCAGTTGTTTTACTTGCAGACCAAGAAAGTAGTTGAGCTCTCCCATCATGCTCATCTCAAATTCCGTCTGCATACACTTGGCAAATTCTTGATAAAGAGTTTCATCAGTAGACCCAAAAATAATATCATCAACATAAATCTGAATTAATAAAATGGTGTCTTTAAAAGATTTTATAAACAGTGTAGTGTCAATTTTCCCTTTTGAAAAACCTTTCTCAAGTAAGAAGCTACTTAGCCTTTCATACCAAGCTCTGGGGGCTTGTTTGAGGCCATAAAGTACTTTCTTTAGCTTGAACACGTGGTCGGGAAATTTGTGATTTTCAAAGCCAGGAGGTTGTTTCACATAAACTTTCTCCTTAATAAAACCATTCAGGAAAGCACTTTTCACATCCATTTGAAATAATTTAAAGTTTTGAAAATTAGCAAAAGTACAAAGCATCCGAATGGATTCTAGTCTAGCAACAGGAGCATACGTCTCATCGTAGTCGATACCTTCCTCTTGGTTGTATCCTTGAGCTACTAGACGAGCTTTGTTACGTGTGACTGAACCATCTTCATTTACTTTGTTTCTAAAAACCCATTTAGTACCAATTATCGAGTGATTAACCGGTCTAGGAACGAGTTCCCATACTTGGCTTCTCTCGAATTGGTTGTGTTCTTCTTGCATAGCAGAAATTCAAAATTCATCATTAAAAGCTTCAGAAATGTTTTTAGGCTCTACTTGTGAAATGAAGGCAGTGCTAGCAACGGAGTCTCTTAGTGATGATCTAGTAGTTACTCCACGTGAAACTTCTCCTATAACTAAATTTTCTGGATGAGAAGGTTTGAAAGAGAATTTCTTAGGCAAACCCTCCAGAGAATTAGTTTCGGTTGAAGTATTCATTGGAGTAGAAGTTGATGGCTCAACGTCATCATCAAGAGTACTTGCTGCACTGTTGTCTTCATCAAAAGTCACATTTGTTGACTCTTCCACAATAAGTGAGCGTTTATTAAAAACTCTATATCCCTTACTCTTGGCGGCATAACCAAGAAAGATACCATCGTCAGCTTTGGCATCAAATTTGCCTAAGTTGTCTTTGGTGTTAAGGATAAAACATCTACAACCAAAAACTTTAAAATAAGAAACATTGGGGGTTCTCCCAAACCAAAGCTCATAGGGTGTTTTCTTCGTAATGGGACGAATCAGCACCCTATTCAAAATGTGACATGCTGTACTAACAGCTTCTGCCCAAAAATATTTCGGAAGTGAAAATTTATTCAACATGACTCTGGCCATATCGCCGAGAGTTCTATTCTTCCGCTCCACAACACCATTTTATTGAGGAGTTCTAGGACAAGAAAATTCATGATCAAAACCATTTGCATTACAAAAACTTTCAAAATCATAATTTACGAATTCGCCTCCATGATCACTTCGGATTCGAGTAATCATGTAGCCTTTTTCGTTTTGAACTTTCTTTACAAAAATTTTGAAAGCAGAAATAGCATCGCTCTTATTAGCGAGAAAGAAAACCCATGTAAATCTCGAAAAATCATCAACAATAACAAATGCATAAAGTTTGCCTCCAAGGCTAGCTATTCTACTAGGACCAAATAAATCCATATGAAGTAGTTGCAAGGGTCTAGTAGTACTTACAGAGTTGATAGAATAAAATGAGGATTTAGTTGCCTTGTTTAGTTCACATTCGGCACATACCGTGTCCTTTTTGAACGTGATGTCAGGCAATCCTCTCACTAGCTTCTTGGTGGAAAGCCTGGATATAGCATCCATGTTGGCATGACCAAGACGCTGGTGCCAAAGTAGTCGTTCGTCTTTGTGGGCATATAGACATCTACCTGCATTGTTAGTATTTATAGAAAGATAGAAAATGTAGATGTTGTCCTCTCTTTTCCCTTCAAAAGCAATGTCTCCTGTTGACCTATCATAGATGTAGCAACTGTTTTGTCCAAAGTTAATATCATATCCATGATCAGCAAGATGACTAATGCTGAGCAGGTTATGCTTTAACTCGGTCACTAGGCAGACATCCTTTATTACAGGAGAAGGAGGATGACCAATGATACCATTACCTATAATGTGCCCTTTGAGATTGTTACCGAAGGATACGTATCCTTCTCTCTTCATCGATAGTGATGCAAAAAGATTTGCGTCTCCCGTCATATGTCGCGAGCATCCACTATCGAGAATCCACTTACTTTCAGTTGAGGAGGGAAGGTCCACCTACATCAAGAGTAGATGTGACCTTTGGTACCCGAGTTCTTGAGGGTCCTGAAAAGTTAGTCTTTGGGAACCAAGCATATATCCTTTTATCTACAAGTCTTCTAACTCTGCACTGTGGTGAGATGTGTCCATGTAATCCACAATAAGTACAGATAGCATTCTTATTTATACTAGGAGCATGAGAATAATATCTATAAGCAACAGGATGAGGATGGACATGATGTGAAGAGTTAGCATGGTGAAGATGATTATGCATGGAATAAGTGGCATGGTGATGGTGTCTATGAGGCATAGAATGATGGTATTGTCTATGATGTGTGACTTGCTGATATTGTCTAGATGGCATGGCATGATGATTTTGTCTATATGGTATATGAGGACCTTGTCTATATGGCATTGCATGATGATTTTGTCTATATGGCATGGCATGATAATTTTTATGTGTGGAGTGATGTTGATTGTGTCTTTGTGCATGATGAGTGTGTACTGAGTGAGAATTGTTCTTACGTGCACGTGGTTTGTAAAAGTTTGTGTATATAAATGCATGGTTATGTGCTGCATGAGAATGACGTGGTTGACTAGCATGAGTGGTGTTGTGCCCATGTGATTGGGTTTGAGGTTGAACAACCTGTTTACCCAATTTGGTTTCTAATCTTTTAGAAACAGCTTGCAGTTCATCAACCTTAATATTTAAGCCATAAATCTTAGTCATGGAAATCTTGTGTCTACTCTTTTCTTCAGCAAGCAACGTGTTGAGAGTAGTGATTTCTTGAGTTTGTTGCTCAATACGTGCTTCAGCATCATGTAAGCTTAATTTAAGCTTGGATACTTCATCAGTATCATTAGTGGGTGATGTGTTTCTAACATTATCAAGAAGTAAAGAAATTCTTTGTATCTCATCTTCTAGACTTTTGATTTTGTCCTTGGCATGTTTATATTTACCGATGACCTTTTTATGATCATCAAGTAAATCAGTGAAAGCATCGCCAAGTTCATCAAAAGAGAAGTCATCCAGAGTTTCGTTAGATACCTTGTTAGAAGTTGCCATCAGGCACACATTTGCTGTATCTTGAGGAGAGTCCTTTTCTTCCTCAGAGTCACTTGCTTCACTTTCATGCCAGATGCCTGTGTTGGCATATTTCTTTGATGAGTTCTTTTTGTATGGCTTCTCATAGCGGTTGCTCTTCTTCAGGAATGGGCAGTCTTTTCGGACATGTCCAGTTTTCTTGCAACCGTAACAAGTTGGTTCTTCTTCATCGTCTTCTTGAGATTCCTTCTTCCTTCGATTGAAGCGAAGGAATTTTCTGAAGTTGCGAACCATGAGAGCTTGGTCTTCATCATCCGAATTATCTTCTTCGGTCTCATCATGATTAGCTCTTCGTTGATGAGCTTTGAGTGCGATCTCCCTGGTCTTCGGAGCATGCTCTTCGAAGTCCTTGAGGTCAAGCTCGTGAGTCATAAGCTTACCCATCAAGGTCTCCATAGACATTGTTGTGAGATCGTTTCCTTCTATGATGGCTGTCACCTTAGGGTTCCAAATCTTTGGTAGCCCTCTGAGCAGCTTACGAATCTTCTCGTGGTTTGAGTACTGCTTTCCAAGCGAGGATAGAGGATTGATGATGTCGAGGAATCTTGTGAACATTTGAGTGATCGTCTCACTTGGCTTCATCTTGAAAGCTTCGTATTCTTGAGTGAGACGGCTTATTTTGGATTCCTTGACCTGTGTGGTTCCTTCATGCGTCACTTCTAGAAGTCTCCATACTTCATGAGCAGTGGTGCATGTAGAGACCCTGTTGAACTCATTCCTGTCTATGGCACAGAATAAAGCATTAATAGCCCTAGCATCTAGACTTGCCTGTTTCTTTTCCTCGACAGAATATTTGTCGTGTGGTTTCTCAATGAGGTCACCATCGACAACTATTCTGGCGGGCTTTTTGTAACCGTCAGTGACGACAGTCCACAGGTCAAAGTCTAGAGACTTAAGATAGAAGCTCATCCTTGTTTTCCAATATGTGTAGTTAGTCCCATCAAATAGGGGAGGCCTATGAGTGGACTGACCTTCACCATGATTGGAAATCAAGGATTGTGTGGTTGCCATGGATCAGCTCTTAGGATGTTAGTCCTTATAAAGAGAACAGAGCTCTGATACCAATTGAAGAACAGTTTGGCAACTCTAGAGGGGGGTGAATAGAGTTTATATAGAAAAATAACCAATTAAAAATAACTCTTTCACCGATAATAAATAATCAGAGTAAAGTGCGGAAAATAAATGAAGAGCAGAAGAGCATACGCAAACACAGCGATTTTAACCTGGTTTTCCTCGTGGAGGACTAGTCCAGGCCTGAGAACTCTAGCTCAGGATTAAATCCACTATTTGTGAAATAGTAGTTTACAACCCGTGCCTTTTCTTCAGAAGAGCACGTCAACTTCTAACAGAGGATCGCAGTGGCGATTTGCTTGGAATTGTCCAAGCGACTTCTTCGACTCTTGCACAAGAATCCTAACTGAGAGATGCTGAGCACTCGAGACTTAGGAGGCTTGTGGCTAGTAGATGGGAAGGGTATGGCTTATTGAGCTTATAAGAGAGAAGAGAAGAGAAGATTGGATGATTTGAAATGAGAGAATTCATGCCCTATTTATAGTGTTTTTATAGGCAGAATTCGGCCAGAATTCGGGTAGGAAAATTCAAAAATTTGGCCGTTGGACAACTAGCAACCAGCTAACCCTAAAATTAGGGTTCCTGATTTCTAGGGGACAGAGTTCGGCCCGAACTCTGTGTGGAGGCAGAGTTCGGCCCGAACTCTGTCTTCAGAGCACAGAGTGGTTCTAAGGGGACCAGTGGGCAGTTTTTGGTTCAGTGGAGCTTGGGATTTTAGGTAGGTTATAGACTAAGTTCCAAGAGCTCAGCATGACTCAGAGTACACAAGTCTAGACTCAATGAAATTATAAAATACAGACTCCAGAACACACTGAGAGCCGGAGACTGAGCAGTCATCTGTCTTGAACTGAATGCAGTCGTCGTGTGTCGTATTGAATTAATACAAATATTATTTAGTCAATGTAATCAATATTTGGTTGACTGTGACTTTGTGTCAACAAACCCCTTTGACAAATTTTTTTGGACGAAAAATCCTTATCTTCTGTTGTGTGTCCCCCCTCCCCGTCATACGTGGCTGCCCCCTACCGTGCTCGGCCCCCCTCCACGACGTCGCCGCATCCCCCCTCCCCGACCTCGCCGTACCCCTCCGGCCACTACCACCACCACCATCACCACCATCATCACCATCGCGACCATCATCACCACCACCGACACCCTCTCCCCCCTTTCCCGCTCCGCCCCCTAGCCCCCACCGTCGCTGCTGCTGCCGCGCACTGCTACGGATGATACTGCGGCGACGACGGCGGCGGTGGCGGTAGGGGCTAGGAGGCGGAGCGGGAGGGGGGGAGCAGGAGGGAGGGGGTGGTGATGATGGTGGTGGTGGTGGTGATGATGATGGTGGTGGTGGTGGTGGTGATGGCCGGGGGGTGCGGCGAGGTCGGGGAAGGGGGGTGCGGCGACGCTGTGGAGGGGGGCCGAGCACGGCAGGGTGGGGGTGGGTGGGGGGGGGTGGGGGACAGATAGTTGACGCGGGAAAGAGGACAACAGATTATGGGGTATTTTCGTCCAAAAAAATTGGTCAACGGGGTTGACTGTTCGTTTTGGACTGAAACCGTCAAAAGTGGGGGGTGATATACATTCATGTAAACTTGTGGGGTGCACCTTAAATAAGCGTAAAAAAAGTGGGGTGCCACTCAAATTTTCTCATTTATTTAATTTCTTGACAAACTTATAAGGTCGTACATAAGCCTAACATTACACTTTAACGTGTGCATTTACATTGTGAGTTATTTGTATTTACCTTCTCAATTGTTAATCATATTTTTACTTTTTTTCCATTTTTATTTTAATTAGTAGAGTTATTTGTATTTACACCCCCCTTTCCAATCCTTTGGGTAAAGTGCAAACAAACCCTCCTTAGATTTGCATTTTTGTATTTAAAGATCTCTTGTTAAAAAAAAACTCTCATATTTTTATTTTTGTTCAGTTTGCACCCATGCCGTTAACAGCCGTTAAAATACGTCTAAAAAGACGATTTTACCCTTTCCTCCACTCTCGGGTCAAGCCGAGCCAACCAGAGGAGAGGGGAGGGTGGCCGTCCAGCGGAGGGAGGAGGGGGCGGGTCGAACAGGCCTGTGGAGGGAGGATGAGGGGGGGGGGGGGGGTGGAGGGGTCTGGCCAGCGGAGGGAGGAGGGGAGGCGGGTCGAGGGGGCCGGCCAACGGAGGGACCTTCTCCCTCCGCCGGCCGGCCCCCTGATCCGTCGCCTCTCCTCCCTCCGTCGGCTGGCCACCCTCCCTTCTCCTCTAATCGGCCCCGATTGACCCGTCCCTACCACCGGAGAAAGAGAGAGGGGGGAGAGAGTGGGGGGGGGGGGGAGAGAGAGGGTAAAATCATCTTTTTAGACGTATTTTAATGGCTGTTAACGGCAAGAGTGAAACTGAACAAAAATAAAAATATGAGAATTTTTTTAAACAAGGGGTCTTTAAATGCAAAAATGCAGATCTTTGGGAGGATTTGTTTGCACTTTATTCGAAGGATTGGAAGGTAACACTAATTAAAATAAGAGTTATTTGTATTTACCTCTAATTGCTAATCATATCTCAACTTCCTCAATTTTATTTTAATTATATTACCCCCCCCCCCAATCCTTTGGGTAAAGTGCAAAAAAAAATCCTCCTTAGATTTGCATTTTTGCATTTAAAGATCCATTGTTTAAAAAAAATTTCTCACATTTTTATTTTTATTCAATTTGCACCCATGTCGTTAACAGCCGTCAAAATACGTCTAAAAAGACGATTTTATCCTTCCCCCACTCTTTCCTCCCCCTCCCTCCGATGGTGGGGACGGGTCAAGCGGGGCCGACCGGAGGAGAGGGGAGGGTGGCCGGCCAGCGGAGGGAGGAGAGGGCGGGTCGAGCATGGCTAACCAGCAGAGGGGGCGGCCGGTGGAGGGAGGAGGGGGTCGGGAGGGGGAGGAGGGCTGGCCAGCGGAGGGAGGAGGGGGGGTCGAGGGGGCTCGTCTATTAGCTGTTAGAAATGACTGTTAATGACTTTAAAAAAATAAAAAATAAAAAAAACCCAAAATGCCCTCCCTTCCCTACCAGTGTTGAATAGCCCCCTCCTCCCTCAGTCGGTCAGCCCCCTGACTCATCGCCCCTCATTCCTCCGCCGGCTGGTACCCCTCGACCCCCCTCCCCCCATCCTCCGCTGGCCGGCCCCCTCGACCCGCCCCCTCCTCTCTCCTCTGGCCGGCCACCCTCCCCTATGATCGGCCCCGCTTGACCCGTCCCTACCACCGGAGAGAGATGGGGAGGGGTAAAATCGTCTTTTTAGACGTATTTTAACGACTGTTAATGTCAAGAGTGCAAACTGAGCAAAAATAAAAATATGAGGGTTTTTTTTAAACAAGGGGTCTTTAAATACAAAACACAAATCTAATGAGGGTTTTGTTTGCACTTTATCCGAAGGATAGAGGGTAACACTAATTAAAATAAAAGTAGGAGAGAAGTGGAGATATGATTAGCAAGGGGGGGTAAATAGAAATAAATCTTACAATGTAGAGGCTGGCTAAACCAGTTCTTAACATGGACATGATGAAGTAAAAGAACTTTCACATGTTGAAAACATTTGACCAGCAGAAATACCAACTTCAAACACCATAAAATCATATATATAAAGGGTTATGTTAAACGTGTAAGAGCACATGTCAATACATTAATAGATGTATATTTTTTGAGTATTTTTACCAATATATTTAAAATGCGTATTGATAAATATAAAATATTTATTAATAAATCTGTTCGTGAGAGTACCTATATAAAATACACATTTATTAATGTCTACATATGTCTGTAGGGCACATGTTAACAATGCCCATATAAGAATGCCTTGATTCTGACGTTAAACTCAAAGCAACAAGCGACCTTGACACATGTATTGAAAAACAAAAATGTTAAGTTTACAACCATTGGTCTTACAGCCCTTTTACAATCGCCTAGGTGGCAGTTTCTAATTGGGTCCCTTCTCTCCCTCTACCCCACATGGAAAGAGAGGATCCAATTAAAAACTGTCAACTAGACGGTTGTAAATAAGACCATTGCTCATTGGAAAATATTGTAACCACTTTGATACATCGAACATTTGGCATATTCATGACCCGAATCAAGTAGTGGATTTTACGATAGTCCTGAAAAATATAGTGACCATCAGGGTCAACTCACAACAACTTTACACATTGACTTGAGGGTTCGCTGCCTCGACCTACTTTTACGCAAATATGTTTATAGCACAATGTCACGCACGATATTTTGTGGCCAACTGAGATTTTAACATTTTTTTCGTTTAGAGGTTTCCTCTTTAATTATTTGGCATTAAGAATAACGTATAGGAATATTTTTAGGATATAGAATAATTCCTAGAATATTTTTTAGGCTAAATTACAACTTGATACCCTCAACTATTCAAATTGTTCAACTTAATATCATCAACTTTGATAGGCATCAAGTTGATACCCTCCCCCCTTCATTCTTGCCCTAACGGTGTTAAACGGAGACATGAAATGACAAAATTACCCCTTCTCCATTCTCTCTCCCCCATCTCTCTTTCTCAACCCCTCCCTTTTCGGAGCCGACAGCCCTCCCGGGAGGTGGCGTCGCAGCAACGAACAGTAGCAGCGGCAACAGCAGCAGCAGCCGGACGGCGCGTGAGGCGGCGGGGCGCGCAACTGGACAAAGGAGGAGGGGGGCGGGCGACGGGGGGCGCAGCCGGAGGGTGGAGAGGGGGAGTCAGGGGGCTCTCTCTTCCGCAACCCCCGTCTCTTCGGCGTCAGTAGCCCGGAGGAGGGCATCGCACTAGCGGCAGTTGCAACAACAGCCAGAGGGGGTACGGGGGCGGGGCGCGGCTCGGGCCGGAGGGGGCGTTGTGGGCTGCGGGGCGCGCAGCCGGAGGGGGCGCGGGCGTGGCTCGAACTGGAGGGGTATTGTGGGCGACGGGGCCTGTAGCTATAGGGGCGCGGGGGGTGGCGGGGTAGTCTGGGGAAGGGGTAGCGGGGACGGCGGGGCAGTCCGGGGATGGGGCGGCGGGTGCAGCCGGAGGGGGGCGCTGTGGCGGGGGTCACAGGGTGGGGGGGCTGGGTGGCGACGCACGGGGGGAGGGTGGCAGGCCGGAGCAGGAGGGGGGGGAGGAGTTGAGGGTTTGAATGGAAAAGAGAGGAGGAGGGGGTATTTTAGGAATTTATTTATTTTTTACTGAAAAACTTAACACTGTATTGACGGAGGGTAGCAAGTAGAAAATATTAGTTGGGAGAGGGTGTTAAGTTCGTACCTATCAAAGTTGAGGGTATTAAGTTGAAAAACGTAAATAGTTGAGAGGATCAAGTTATAATTTAGCCTATTTTTTAAAATAATTTATGGAATATTTCTATTCTATAAGCTTCTTGCTTGTAAGCCTTATAGACACTATCTATAAGGAGTCTCATTACTCCTCACCACCGAAACTTTGAAGATCTCTTCGTATTAATAAAAGTCTTTCAAATTTCACTCTTACTCCATTATTCTCTTTATTATCTTAGCAATATAGCTATGATTGTTCGGGAAGGCTTGCACGATCTTCTAGAAGGAAGCTTGTGCGTCGCATGGGTCGAAGTGTAGAAAAAACACTAAGTCCATGACAAGTGGTATCATAGTAAGGTTCGGTTTATGCCATGTCGACATCCGAGAACATTCAGGAGGGACCTACGCCGGCCTATGGAGAGGCACGTTAAGACCAACAAGAGGGACAAGAGTAAGGAGCCTACAAAGGGTCGTAGCCTTTCCGATCTTGTGGAGCGCCCCGAGGTCTTAAAAATGGGTTCGAGGGACATGGAGATGCGCATGGGCTCAATGGAATAGAATCAAGCGACTTACAAAGAGTTCTTTCATGGGTTGGAAAGCGATGTCACCAACGTCATGACGTTGTTTCGAGAGCAAATTCGCAAGATGCAATCCGGGTTCGAGAAGGAACATCAGGCCACGAGGGCGAAGATTGCTGAACACCGTGAAGAACTCAAGAATAAGACCACTATCCTTGAGAAAGCTATCGTCAATGATGGGTGTTCGAATAGGGAGACGGCCTACTTAGCGGTGCTCGAGATGCAGGAGGACTTCGATGCGGAAGATCTTCCAATCGAAATTCGGGGTATTACAAAAGGGTGACCCGATAAGTTGTTGGCCCATTCCATGGTCACACCCGATTTCGATAATCAACATGCACTTAAGTCAATACACAAAATATACAAACTGCTGCTAATCATTTCAGGATATATGAAATCAATTTCAACGGACGTTGTACTGCATCAACGAAGCATCAACATCAGCAAATCTGAAGATGACTCATTTTATATTTTATTCTGTAGTTTACATTTTATTGAGTCTAGGATTTATTTTGTAAAATCAGTTTTGGTAATACTGGCTTAGGGTTATCTCAGTCCACATTCTAAAAAGCCTACCCATTACCACTCATATATCATTTTACAAAATATTCCAAAATTTTTTTGAAAACATTTTCTGATAAAATATTTCGAAAATCTCCTGACAGAACTCATAACCGAGTTCGGCCCGAGTTCGGACCGAACTCTGTCCGAGTTCGGTCAGTTTGTATTCAAACATCAGTTGCCTCTAAATCTGCGAGCAACGTCTCTTTGCGAGATATCTGCATCCGAACTCTGCCCGAACTCTGTCCGAGTTCGGTCCCAGAAAACACCTATAAATAGAGAAGAACTTTTCATTTCAAATCATTCATTCACTCTTCATCTTCTCTTCTCTACTATTCGAGTGCTTTCAAACGATCCAAGATTTTCAAATCATACCTATACACCTCTTAGCCAAAAGCCAGTAATATCTGAGTTGATTTAGAGTCTTTTGGTATTCCAAGAGTTGTAAAGAGGTCATTCTAAGTTCAGTAACTTTTCTTGTTGTGGAGCTGGTCGTGCGCTCGTCGCCAAGCACGGTGTTGTGAAGTCGGTCGTGCACTTGTCACCAAGCACGGTATTGTAAGAGACTGCAAGCTCTCAGTTAAAGCTTGTGCCATAGTGGATTAACATAGAGCAAGAGTACTCGAGACTGGATTAGTCCTCTCAGAGGGATACCAGTATATATCGCTGTGTCGCTGAGTTTGAATTCTCTATCTCTTGCTGCATTATATTTACTGTCTCTTATTTCACTGCCATAATTTAAAGTTTTAATTGGTGATTATTTTTCGCTGCACACACACACTCTATTCACCCCCCTCTAGAGGTGCTCAACGGTCCTACAATGGCAGCCGTGAAATCAATATTCAACGGTGAAGGGCAATCCACAAATAGACCTCCCCTATTTGATGGAACAAATTATACCTATTGGAAAACATGAATGACTTTCTTCTTAAAATCTCTTGACTTTGATCTTTGGTCTATAGTCATTGATGGTTATAAGAAACTAGCACCCACAGTGGTTGAAGGCCAGCTTGTAGACAAGCCTCATGACAAATACACTGAAGCTGAAAAAGCTAAGGCTAGTCTAGATGCTCGTGCCATCAATGCACTATTCTGTACAATTGACAAAACGGAGTTCAACAGAGTTTCAACCTGTAAGACGTCTCACGAAATTTGGAAACTTCTTGAGGTAACTCATGAAGGTACTTCCCAAGTGAAGGAATCCAAAATTAGTAGACTGACACAGGAATATGAATCTTTCAAGATGAAACCCGGTGAGTCAATTACACCGATGTTTACTCGTTTTCTTGATATAACTAATCCTTTGCAATCTCTTGGTAAGGATTACAGCAATCACGAGAAGATCAGAAAAGTGCTGCGGGCGCTAACCAAGAACTGGAATCCAAAAGCCACAGCAATCATTGAAGGAAACGATCTCACCACTATGTCCTTGGAAACACTGATGGGGAAGCTGATGACCCATGAACTTGATTTGCAAGAGTTTGAAGAAGCAACACCAAAAGAAAAATCTATTGCTTTCAAAGCTCAAGCAAGAAAATCAACATGCAATGACTCTGATGAAGAATCATCAAGTGGTGATGAACAGGCCCTACTTGTGAAGAACTTCCGAAAATTTCTAAAGTTTGAGAAATCAAACAGAAGGAAGAGAGATGTCCAAGAAAGCAATGAAGATGAAACCATTTGCTTTGGATGCAAGAAGACGGGGCACATGAAGAAGGACTGTCCAACTTCAAAGAAAAGCAGTCCATATGACAGATCAAGATCAAACAGAAAAGAAACATCTGGTCGAAAGTATGCCAACACAAGTATCTGGCATGAAAGTGATGCCAGTGATACAGAAGAAGAGGATAGACCCTGCGGCAATGCAAATGTCTGTCTTATGGCATTTGATAAGGTATCTTCAAACCCTCTATATGATGATTTACTTTCGATGAATTAGAAAATGTCTTTAGCAAATTACTTGAAGATCACAAAACTGTGCTCGACAAGTATAAGCAATCTCGAAAAGAGATTAAGTCATACACAACCGAGTTAGCTAGACTGTCCAATCTTACTGAAGATATTAGAGAGACGTCTACTACCGGTAACACGGAAGAGATAGCCAAACTCAAGGTAGACTATCATGAGGCTATCCTCAAAATTGAAAAGAAAGAAAGAGACTATGTCAAGATGCAAGAACTATATGACATAGAGAAGAAGAAGCACCTAGTAACAAAACAAAGACTCTCAGATATGACTGCTAGATATGAAGAGTCTATTGCGATTTCTAAAAAGTTAGAAATCAAGTTAGGCAAACAGGCAATACCTGTGACACAGCCTAAATTTAGTCCTAATGCTAAGCATACACCTAAGAGGACTAAAAATAAGAAAGCACAGAAGAAACACGAATATCATCATGCTTTCACTTATAGGTTCTCCAAACCAAACAAGCATGTAAACACAGTTTCAACCACATCTGGTTCTAAACTGACTTGCACTTATTGTGGTACGCACGGACACATATCACAGTATTGTTTTGCAAGAAAGCTTGTTGACAATCACACTTTAATCTGGAGACCTAAAGCTAATCAGAATGGACCCTTCAGAAAATGGGTACCAAAGGATTCATCTACTTGTCTTGTAGGTGGACCCCCAACCCTCTCATGCTAGAAGCAAATGGATCTTCGATAGCGGATGTTCGCGACACATGACCGGTGATGCATCTTTGTTCGCTACGCTATCTATGAAGAAAGAAGGATATGTCTCCTTCGGAAATAATCTGAGAGGTGATATAATTGGTAATGGTACTGTAGGTATTTCTCCCTATCCAGTAATAAATGATGTTTGTCTAGTAACAGAATTGAAACATAACCTATTAAGCATAAGTCATTTGGCAGATAATGGTTATGGTATCAATTTTGTGAAAGATAAATGTACCATATATGATATGTCATCTGGTGATCCCATATATAAAGGGATTAGAGAAGACAATATTTATGTTTTCTTTCTGGAGAATACTAATAATGCAGGTAGGTGCCTAGTAGCCAATCAAGATGAAAGCTAGCTATGGCACATGAGACTAGGACATGCAAACATGGATACTATCTCACGACTAAGTACAAAGAAGTTGGTAAGAGGACTCCCTGAGATTCCATTCAAGAGAGATATGGTATGTGCTGACTGTGAAAAGAACAAAGCACATAGGTCTACTTTTAAATCCATCAACGCTGTAAGTACTTCTAGACCTTTGCAGTTAATTCACATGGATTTATTTGGTCCTAGTAGAGTCGCTAGTCTTGGCGGTAAGCTCTACGCTTTTGTTCTTGTTGATAATTTCTCTCGTTTTACTTGGGTTTATTTCTTATCAAACAAAAGTGATACAATTTTTGAATTTCAGATATTTTACAAAAAGGTACAAAACGAAAAAGGCTTCATGATTACTCGTATCTGAAGTGATCATGGTGGCGAATTCGAAAATTCTGATTTCAAAAAGTTTTGTGATGATAGTGGATATTACCACGAATTTTCTTGTCCTAGAACTCCCCAACAGAATTGTGTTGTGGAGCGGAAGAATCGTACTCTAAGCAAAATGGCTAGAGTCATGCTGAATCAGTATAATCTTCCTAAATATTTTTGGACAGAAGCTGTTAGTACAGCCTGTCATGTTTTGAATAGGGTGTTAATTCGACTAATCTCGAAGAAAATACCATATGAGCTTTGGTTTGGAAGAATTCCAAACATTTCTTACTTTAAAGTTTTTGGATGTCGCTGTTTTATCCTGAACACCAAGGATAACTTGAGAAAGTTCGACTCCAAAGCAGATGACAGGATATTCACTACAAGAAAATATCTCTTTTACAACGTTGCAAAAACGTTGTAAAAGGTCTTCTACAACGTTTAATAGAAGGTTGTTATATCCAAGGTTGTAAAAGGGGTTTGTCTTCCACAATGTTTGTTTGAACGTTGTAAAAATGTTGCAGAAGTTCTTCCCACAACAATTTACAAACATTGTTGAAATTTATTAAATCTGACAAAAATCTTTCTACGACATTTGGCAAGTATTGTAAAAATACTTTTTAAAACGTATTACAAGTGTTGTAAACATAATTTCAACAACGTTCTGCAACTGTAGTAAAAATAATATCTACCATGTTCAGCAAACATTGTACATAAATTTTCTACAACAGTGTAGAAACATTATAAAAGAGTTTATACAACTTTCAACAAATGTTGTATATTTTATTCAATCATGTTTGTCAAACGTTGTAATATATATTTGTATGGTTTAATAATAACATCAACAATGATTTAAAAGTATTGTAAATAAATTTTACAATGTCTAAAAAAAGTTGTTATAATGTTATCTTACAACAGTTTTGAAACGTTGTTGATTATGTTTCCATTTAAAAAAATATAATTTTAAAATAAATATATATTGACTATAATTATAATACAAATACATTCTAATTTTCACTCGACCCATAAACAATCAGTTCGGATAATACAAAAGTTAAGATTGAACCAAATAATGAGCAAAAGGAACAAAATAACGGTAACTTGAACACAATACAGATTACAAAAGTAACACTTAGAAGGCTAAAAAATGTTCTCTACATCTATATACGTGTAAAACTCCATAGATGACAAACAATAGGGGATTCTTAATTAACTTGTAGTTAAAACAAACAATTTAGTCAACAGCCTTACAGATATAAAGTCAAGTCAACCTTCTAACTGTAGTTTGATTTTGATTTTATCGGTGATACAAGTAGAGTATGATAGGGATCAAGAAATATTCCTAAACTAACATTTTGGTACAATCATTTGCCTTTTTCAAATGCTATTGCGAAAAATCCCTAGAGCTTTGGAAAATTGAAACCCATGCCAACTCCACCTTGACTCCGGAACTCGTATTAAGTCGACTACCATGCCCAACATGCTTCAGTTAGTTTTAAACATGGAATAACATTCATTGCTTGCAGTTCCTAAAGGCACAAAAAAATATAATCATAAGTTTTACATAGGTAATTAAATGATTGCAAAACATAGTAATAAAGAACAAAAGGATAAAGAGCCAAGAGTAATATTGGGAAATGGAAGTCCTAAGAAAAATTATGTAAACTTGCTTGGTAAAATATAAGTGCACAGAAGTTAAAAATGTGCACTGCCTTGCTACCTGAAATAGAAGTTTGCAAGCATATGGCAATTTCATAGTCGATATGTTCGCCCCATTCTTACACATTGAACAAAATGCAGTCTTCAACTTGTGATTGTAATAACCTAACAGACCACATTTCCTGCAAACATGGGGATCGACAGTGAACCTAAATGGGACAACATATTGTTAACAAATGAGCATAAAGAAAGATAATGAAGCTAGAGTCAAATAACTGTAAATATTGTTAACTATGGCTTTTCAGAAGATCACTCATCTGAAAGTAGCCCAATTAGAACTCTTCCCAATCTTTGAACTTGGCATGAGTACTGGATGGAGGTAATATCTCTGCAGTACTGAAATCTATTGAAGAAGAATAGTTCAAAGAGGTATTATCACAAATAATATGTGAAATAAATGGATATATTTGTGCGACTTTTGTATTTCCAATCCCTTTTCCATCTTCTCTCCACACATGCAATAGTAGATGTCAGCACAAGTGTCTTTATGAGTAAATTCTAGTATATGTCAGCACACAAAAGTAGATGCATTGGTGTGTGTGGGTGGAGAGAGAGAGAGAGAGAGAGGCATGAATTTCTTAGCATCTTCATTTACTGAGTATCCTAAAACCTGTGCAGAATGTTTAACTAGT
Organism: Iris pallida; assembly: GCA_029216955.1. Taxonomy (NCBI): domain Eukaryota; kingdom Viridiplantae; phylum Streptophyta; class Magnoliopsida; order Asparagales; family Iridaceae; genus Iris; species Iris pallida. The sequence continues at coordinate 15,788 of JANAVB010015046.1, read as the reverse complement.
CAATGAACAATGCCAAATTTGTGGTACTTTATCTGTGTGCATCATAGAGTTCTACAAAATGTTTAACACCTAACAAGCACCTTCAACTCCCACTAAAAGTAGCAGATAATAATTTTTCATATGAATCAGAACTCAACTGTTATCTAAAGAAGCAAATATGAATTGTATCTCCTACTCCAATAGTAATATATCTAAACCTTGGGTGTCGGTGACAGAAGTCAAAGGTGTATCATGATGATTCAGATGATACACGTGGTAATCCATACTAGTAACACCTTAGTCACCAGCTTTTAGCCATAGTAGTATCATCTGAAATATCAAACATATGTAGTCATTCTAAACATTTGCCGCCCACACTAATATCATCTGAAACCATCCATACACCAAATAGCGGATTTTGACATTTATACCTTTGACCTAAACAACTTATATAATTTGTTTTACCACTTGATGAACAAATTGGAAAAGCCCTAAATCATTTGGATAAAAAATATAGTCCAATGAATAACAAATACAGCTGAATAACAATACAGTCCAGGGATGCCAAAAACAACATGAAGAGCTTGAACAATACCTGATAAGCTGCCACAATCAACTCTATAACTTTGGCATCAAACTTGTCGTTGATGTTACAGGTACCCAAAGAATAAATCCATGTAAGCTTCTTATGCTTAGTTTTTGTTTGATAAAACTCTCTGAAGACCTCAATGCATTTTACCTAGGTTCATAGATGTACACTACACCAAAACTCACATTTTTCAACAGACCAAAACTGTCGTAAATCTCGATAAATGACGGTTTTGATCTGTCGAAGCATCCGTCGTTAATAGCGCGTCCCAAAATATAAACGAAAGTTTTGGACTATCATTTCCTAGCTGAAAAAAATGACATCTAAAAATAGAGTCTAAACGAAGAAGTAAAATGATACAATTTTCAATAGGAAATTGGATTCATATATATGACACATTACGCCAAAGTGTAAAGGAATGACAATCCCAAAATAGAATTTCTGAATAGTGGCTGATAATACATACTTGTACATAATGTGATATAATATTCTCCAAATATGTAATGGGTTGTCTTATCAATGTCTCTCTAAGACCTTTTTCAAGGACTATCATAATAGCTACATCAACATGTAGGTATTATATCCATATTCAGTTTATGTTGCCCATGACGGCAAACATGTCTCGAGATAAAATATGTTCTACTAAATTATTGAAGTTAATTGTTAGTTCACAAAAATATTCTAACATTGAAATCCCGAGATATGAATCATCAAGTAAGTTTCATAGGCATAACTTACACAAGTTTATCTATCAGATAATATAAGTGGAAAATCTAGATAGTAGACTGGGCATTACAGTAATTGTACCAAATAACAATTTCGAGGATACCTGAAGGTACTGTGTTCTTAAGTCATTGAATACCTGTTCAAAGCATACATTGCGAAGGCGAGCAAGATCACGAGAATCCTCCTTCAATTTCGTATACATATTTCATGTCATATCAATGTTGGTAGGAAAACATATGTTCAAACGGAACCAATAGTCATATTCAAGCTATATTGGCAAAGCGTAATGCTTACAAATGAGTATTACCCACGGTCCATCGTCTCGAGCCAAATAGAAGCAGCCCAAACAGTAGCATAACTATGTACTTTATCTCCATAATCCAATTTACCATGACCACCATAGCTAGCTAAAACATTTGAACTTTTGCTTGAACCTATATTTCCATCTGCAGGCCTGCTTCTCTCATATTTCTGATGAGCAGAATACTGTGTTGCAAGCGTATGAACAGCTGATGCAAAATCAGTTGTGCCTTTAGATATACTAGAAAATCTGAACAAGTTAGAAGTTTGTAAAAAATCCCCTCTATTAAATTTCGACATCCCGTTTTGGGTATCTGCTGCAGAAATGGCAGGAAAGTCGAGCACATTGAAGCTTGGAACCTCCAAGGCCTTCGAGTTCATATTTTGATTGAAACCAGTATCAACTTGGAGCTGCATTTTACATTCAATAATGTTACAAGAAAGTCCCCTCAACAACTAACAAATAGGAATATATAGACTGTTACATCAATGTGACAAATCTTCTTCATTACAGAAAAGTTTACAATATTGGATTAGGAAAATGACAGCTACTATGCCAATTAGTATCGCATCGTCTGAAGATCCTGCATAAATATGTGCAGCTCAATGGAGCTGCAGAGAACTACCCACATTTTGTTACCTTGCTAAAGAGTTACAGCTCCTATATCAAGTGATAAATCTACTGCATCACATTATAAGGCTGGACATCCCCACACATTGTTACCTATGTACAGAGTAAATAAGAAAAATAACAAGTAAATAAACTCAGGTATTTCTATTTCGGACTATTGTATTCAAGCAAGGTTAGCAGAGTCAGTATCAGAATCGCTATCAGAATTGGCATCAGACCATTCCTATGATTTATCGATATCAACAATTCTGGACGAGAGTGTAGGAGTTTTTTTTTTCGGAAAGCCAAAACATAATAAGAAATTATCAGAAAAACTTTAAAAAAATTGATGTGTTTAGGCAAAATCTTATATATTATATTTTATTTCCGGTTAGTTTTGAATATCATAATATTCAATCATCGTTGAATCGTTATGCCCGGAATAGATATTTTTTGTTATTTGCTTTTACTAAGTATTCTCGCAATAGGTAGTTTTAAATGGAATGATAAGATGGATAATGTTGTTTAGTTATAGATATACAACTTTAAGAAAGGGTAATGGTTCCACTATGTCAAAAAGTTGTAGCATTTTGATCTTCAGTGCCACTGAATCATTCTATCTATATCTTTTTTGCCTATTTTTCCTTTTAAGCATTTACTTTGCTAAATTGACCGGAAAAGAGCTAACATTTTGGTATCATCTGGTATCGGTGTGGGTCACTATCAACCGATGCGATATGCTGATACGTATCGGTATCGGCCGATACTGCGAACCCTGTATTCAACTTGTGCAACATTCAAATACATAACCTTCAGTTCAAACATCGAAACAGTTGATAAAACTTCCTAGCTCCTACCCGCCAAGCTACGCTTCTCTATTGCCCACATTTTCCTACCATTTCAACCGAGGATCTCAGATGGTGACAATGAATCAAACCTCTTCTATCCTACCTCCAAATTTCATGCTCGCTGAACTTGACGAGATAATTAGTACATTATATGATGTAGTCGCCATCTTCTATAAAACATATACAGAGGAAGACTATTGTACACAAGGTTTTTAACTGGTCGGTAGCAAAGGGGAATTCCATCTATAAATCACACTAGATAATTCCACGAAGGACAATCAAATTTGGAGTATTGTTACAATTAGTTGTCTATTATTACTAGACTAATTCCATAAAAAAATTTCTTCTTTTTACTCATTAAAACCTCCACCTGAACTTATTTCAGAAGTAAAACCTTGAACCATTATACGTATTGTTTGCAATGTGCCTCCTTAAACGACAATATTGAAGACTCGAAGTTCAACGGTAAGTTTTAATATGTCAATGTGATTATTCACTTACTCTGTAAAATCATATCCTTGTTGAGATGGATGAGTATCAATACACTGAAGGATAGGATAAGATTGAGTGTACTGATGAGAAGTTGGAGGTGGTTCTACTTGAGAATAAGATGAAATGTTAGGTCGTTTGACCAGTCAACCAGTTACAAGTAATGATAGGAGATAGGCCCAAGTGAACTTGGTTTGGGACTGAATCTTCACCTGCTAATGTTAGAGAGGAAATGGCCCTAACAACATCCCATTAGTTGATTCTCTAATCAAAGTTCATTAGGTGTCTTAATAATTCAAACTAAGAGGACAGGAAAACAGAGACACCAAGACACCATCCATGATAAAAAAAAGTATATAACATAGTAAATACATAAAACATACCTCAAGTTGAGTGACGATCTCAATAGTCGAGTTTAAATCAAGGTTCAAAGTATCGGTATCGGAATCGGTATCGGACTATTCCTATGAGTATTGGTATCGGCGATATCGGTAGTATCGGCGGTTTCGGATCGGAGTATCGGATTTTTTGGTATCGGGGAACAAATAATTATTAGTAAATTATTTACATTTAAAAACATATATTTTATACATTTAGGCATAATTTTAAGTATTTTCAGTGTTATTTCTTAGTAGTTTTGAAATTAAATGAAATAGTAGTCACCCTTACCGATTGGTTTACAAATAATAGATGTGATTTTCTTCAATTGCTGTGATTTTCTTCTTTTACATGCTTCTACAACCTTGTTATGCTTTAAACCCTTGTTGATTTGTCTTTTCTGTTTAATTTTCTTTGTCGAATTGACCGGAACAAAGACTCCCAATGTCGGTATCGGTCAATACTTGGTATCGGTCGGTATCGGATCGGAACATGCCAAACCGTATCGGTATCGGCCGTATCGGATCGGTATCGGCCGATACTTTAAACCATGGTTTAAATCACAACCATTTGCATAGTACACATCTGCAAGGCTTTCAGAAGAAAAACCAGGAAACTGGGAGATCAAAAAGTCCACAGGATTGATGCCAACATCCTCCAGCGAAGCATATTCACTAATCAAATCAGTTAGTAAACCAGTAGTAGGATCTTCATTGTAATGGTAGTCATCCTTTGTGTTGGTAAAATGATCACCGCCACTTACAAACTGTTTGTCCCACTCTGTGGTAGAAAATTTCATAATAGAGTTTGGCGACTGATCTTCCATAAAAGTTGATAATAGATATTCAACTTTTTCACGAGAGTTTCTATTGCTAATACCATAAGAAGATACATCTTGTCGTGTACCAAAGAGTTGGTTTTTCTCGGATGCAGGGAACCTTGAAGCATCAACTTTTTCATGTAATGATAAACTGTCAAGTGACAATTGTCCTGGTGTGTACAACTCCTCTTCTCCCATACTTGTGAAATCAGGAGTGATATCATCTGGAATATGGTGCCACCAAAATTGATGTGCCTCTTCGTCTGAATTATTTAAAATTTTTGAGCCTGTTCGATCTAATACTGCTTTTGAAGGACCGGGTGCATCCAACCTGGTAACATCAGCATCATTTGCGTTTCCAAATTGCAATATAGATGCTGAAGGGACAAATTTTGCCGCATTGGGATTTGATGCACTGACCTTGTTTGGTATATTTAGCTTTCCGTCTTTGTTTTTTGAGAAAAGTTTGCTAGATAAATTCATTTTATATAATAGATAATATGCTACATACAAGGCATTCATAGCAACAGAAGAAGTTATCCCAGCGCTGCATAGTAACATTGAAACATTAAATGCATAATATATAGAAAACTATGTATGATGAAATTGTTTAATATACAGATTGCAACCATACATGAACATGTTAAGTCAGAACCACAAAGTAAAGAAAAAGATAAGACATACAACAAACTACTAGTTGAGAGACTATAGTTGAGGAGGCTATTGAGACTTGTAAGTGCATGGGAGATTCTTCTTTGTGATATCAGGCTAAGGTTTGCGAGGTTAGTTTGTGAAAAACTCTCGTATTGCCATGTGTCTATTAATCATTTCTCTTTTTCGCTTGTGGAGGTACGCACGTCACTGAACCATATGGGGCTGTGTGGTTCTCTATGGTGGGTTTTGTAATCTTTGAATTGTGTTATCTTCCTAGTGATTGAGATCAATTCGTTTTTCCTTGTTACAACAACTAAAAAACCTTAATCTTGGCAGGAGGTACTGAATAGAACTGTGTATACACATTAAGCTCTGAATGTTGAACATGTTCATGCTCTGCGAACATAGGCTGGGTTTTGGTATTGCTTGTTTTGCCTGTTCTTCGATCTTAATTTTTGAAAAGTAGAAGGGTAACACCCACAAAAATTGTAGGTAGTATTTATACTTTGCTCTTTGATTTCAACATGATTCAAATTATGCATCATAAGGCTACTACTTACTGCAGGTGAAAAGTGAATTGCCAAGCACTTTTAAAGTATATCGCAATCAGTAATATAGATGGTCCTGCGGTATAGCTAATCTCTTCAGAACCATAGAATGGTTAAATGTTAGACATAAAAGAAGGAAACTTTTTCCTATTTCATAATAACATTCATGAACTAACGTGAATTAAAAACCATAAAAGAAGGAAACTTTTTCCTATTTCATAATAACATTCATGAACTAACGTGAATAAAAAACCATAAAAGAAGGAAACTTTTTCCTATTTCATAATAACATTCATGAACTAACGTGAATTAAAAACCATAAAACCATTGTAAATTAAAACTCCACAAAGCTAACTAAAATTCAATGGTGATTTCATCTTAAGAGAATTACATGATTAAACCACAAAGCATACTCTAATGATGGTAAGATGGTACTTTGACTTCTCTGTATTGTTCCAATCACACTGCTAACAAGAATTTTTCATAAAAAGCACCAACTTTTCGAAATTCTATCACACCTTGTGTCATATTGGTGCCCGTGCATAACATACTTTGTATAATCTCGATCAAACTCTAAATTCCAAAAAAACTAACCAGAATCCAACAAATTCTGCTGAAGGAAAGATGCTAGCTTTTACTCCACTCTCCGGTTCCGATCGCGTCGCCCCTAACTAAGATTACGACAACAAAAAATACAGAAGAATTTGGCAAAAATGGAAAGATATAGGCCATACCTCGACCACTTCTTGCTCTCAACATCGTAAGAATGCACCAAATTGGTCACTGCTGCTAGCCCTAAAACCCCCAATCAATAAATAAAAATCATGCCTTTTTTTCTGAAGAAGAAGAGAGAAAAGTTACTTATTCCGGAGGTGCCGCCCTCGATTGTAGTGGCTCCATCGAAGAGGATGAGGCAGGGGTTGCGGGTCTTGTTGGCGGCCACCGTGTTGAGCGTGTGGTCGCAGCGTAGGCCCTGGAGTCGTCGACGGCGTCCCAGCTCACGACGATCGATCGGTAGTTTGAGAGCTTTGAGAATAGCCGCCATCAACCACGATGCACCGCCATAAAACTTGCCAGACCGTGTACAACCTTGTTGTGCCGCTGTCAACCGTGCCGCATCGTCGTTAGGCTCCCGTCTCGCCGCCAGCCTCGCAGCGTCGTAGCAGTTTATAGGCTCTCTACGAAAACCTTCTCTAAGCGGATGGTGAGAGAGTTTTCGTAGATGGATGGCGGAGGGGGGAGAGAGGAGTTTTCTAGATATGTTGAAGGGAAATTTTGAGGGGGAAAATGTGGGGGGAGAGGGAAAATGGAAATTTTCAGTGAAAAGGAAAATTTTTTTTGTATACTAATATTCTATCTGTAAACAGGTTTTAGGGGTTCTTTTGGCAAACGAAAAAAATTATGTCGGCAAAAAAAATATTAATTTAGACAAATGTTAAAGGCCACCCCCTTTTTACTAAGGGCCACCAACTTAAAATTTTAAGAAAATTACAAGTTTGTCATTTTGAGAACACTAAGAGCCACCCCGCTTCTGTCACTCGATGACTGCAGAACTTGCCTGCAGTCCAAAATGAAGACAGGACTGCAGTGCTTGCCTGCAGTCCTCGATTGACAGAAGTTTTTTTTCTAATTTTTTTAAAACTTCCAATCTACAGTGACTGCAGGGCTTGCCTGCAGTCCAAAGTGAAGACAGGACTGCAGGTTGGCCTGCAGTCCTCGCCATGGGGGGGAGGCGGAGGGAAAAGAAATTTCTCAACCATGAGGAAGTGGGCTCTCCCTTCTATTTTCCTCCTCGTCATCCTCCTCTCCAACCTTTACGATCATGGTGAGTTCGTAAAAAATCTAGGGTTTCCTGGTCCGGATCTAGGGTTTATGGAGAGATTCGTCAGTTTGACCCCCCATTTTTTTCTTCCAGGTCGTAAGCTCCACACGAACGCGGAGGAGGACAACGACGAGCTCGTTGATCCTCCAAAGGTGGAGGAGAAGCTCGATGTCGTCCATGGAAGTCTGTCCACCGACTCCGTAAGTTCTAGGCGGAGGGAGGGGTGCTCAGCGAGGAGGTTGTGAATGGGGATGAGGTTGTGGACCTCGGAGAAACGGCGGGAGGGGTGCTCGGCCGGGCCAACGCCGCCGAGGGGGTTACCCTTAGTAATCTTGTTCAATTTTGGTTGCCCTTAGTAAAAAAAAAGTCAGTCATGGTTGCCATTAGTAGGATGGTTGCCCTTAGTAAAAGGGGGTGGCCTTTAACATTTGCCTTAATTTATTGCAATGCTAGACGTTTATTGCAAAATTTTAATATTTTCTATCACGAATATATTTTGTTGTAAAAATTATTTTTTGTTGCAAATAATTTTACCATCAATTTGTAAGAGCGAAAAAGAATGCACCGAATATTTTGCAACCAAATATTTTGAACGATTTAGTTTTTTGTTGCTTAAAAATTACAAAACCAGTTTTTGCAACAAATATACAAATTTTGTTGCACTTAATTAACTTTTGCAACAGATTATTTTTGTTGCAAAACATTTTATCCCAAAAAGTTAATTTTCATGTAGTGGGTCATGTAGTGGGAGAAATATAGACGGGTCGTCGTCTATTTATTGGAGTGGGGATGAAATCGGCGCGCGGATGAAAACCCGCACGATGAAAAAATTGGGTAGGATGGAGGGGGATCTCCATGAGAGAGAGAAGCGGGATAAAAAAACTGGGTATGGGAGAGGGCGATCTTCGTGACAGATAGAAGCTGAATAAAAACAATTGGGGGGAGGGGGGTGGAATCGGGAAGAAATAAATTTGGGGTTGAAGAACAAGGATTTGGAAGGAGCCCACGGGGGTTGGGAGGGGATATATAGTTTTTTTCTCATGGGTTAGTTTCTTATGATGTATTCGATTTAGGATTCGATTCAAATTTTGGATTCGATTTGAAAGGATTTAGGACCAAAGCTTTGCAAGGGTCATAGAGAAATAAAAGATTACAAGTTAATGTTCTTTAACAGACATATCCTTATAAAGGTTGAAACATATTTACATGGATTAATTTGAAAATGTTTCACCAACCTACTTCAAGTTTTAGGGACCCCAACACTACTTCCGAGATATCTCCTTATAAACGGGTTGGTCCCCATGCTTTCAAGAGAGCAATCTGCTACTTCACTTCTTATTATGCTAAGAAGAAAGTTGAGAATATCAATCAAGGACATCGGTACAACCCTTAGGCTGGTCAAGAGGGATCTCCCTCCACCTTAGACTTGAAATCTTTTACCCTATAGCTTTTAGTGTCGGTCGATACTGATATGGTTTGGCTAGTCCTAATTTGATACCGTCGCTACCAATACTAACTGATATCGATGTTGGTGATCTCTTTCCCCATAAATTCAGCAAAGACAGTTGAATAAAAAAGAACAATCACCAAGGGTGTAAAAGTATGTAAATAAAGAGTACTTATTTATCTTAATTGTTAGGCTTTAAAATTCAGATAGTTGTTAGATATTTTTTAATGATTCACCAATTAAATATTTGACATAACTTAAACTGAGGAAACAATTAAAGAATAAAATAGAGGTGGAAGGGTCATGATTTTTAGAAGAATGAATATTATGATAAGCAAGATGATGTGGAAGGGATTGGTGCAAGAAGCTGAAACATTAGGCTTATCTTTTGAATCCATGGAAGGGATGGGTTTCAGGATGTGACAGATCCATTTAATCATAAGCTGCTATCAAGTGAGGTGTCGATCTAATAAGACCAACATATCAAATAATATCATCGTAGCAACATTTTAAAAATAAATTTACAACATTGTCTAAACATTGTGAAATACACATCTTTTACAACATTTGATAAAAGTTGTTGAATATAACCCTTTTACAATATTTCTTAAACATTGTAAAACGATATTACATACACAATATTTATATAAAATGGTAAAATAAAATTACTTTTACAACATCGAACAAACATTGTGAAACATAAAAAATTTACAACAGTTGATAAACGTTGTTAAACATGATATTTTTACGATGTTTTAAATACATTGTCAAAAAAAATATCTTAGGCAACATAAAATAAACGTTGTCAAAATTAATAGGTGTTACAATGTTAACAAAACGTTGTTGAAGAGAGTAATAAACAACTTTTGTGATTGACCATTGTAGAAGCTTTAACGTTTGAGTATAAAATGTTGTTTGCACATGTATTTCACAACGCTTTTACAATAAAGGTTGTAGAAGACCCCCCATATTTACAACGTTTTCAGGAAGTGTTGTAGATGGAATGTTGTAAAAGAGGTTTCTAGATGCTCGTGCCATCAATGCACTATTCTGTACAATTGACAAAACGGAGTTCAACAGAGTTTCAACCTGTAAGACGTCTCACGAAATTTGGAAACTTCTTGAGGTAACTCATGAAGGTACTTCCCAAGTGAAGGAATCCAAAATTAGTAGACTGACACAGGAATATGAATCTTTCAAGATGAAACCCGGTGAGTCAATTACACCGATGTTTACTCGTTTTCTTGATATAACTAATCCTTTGCAATCTCTTGGTAAGGATTACAGCAATCACGAGAAGATCAGAAAAGTGCTGCAGGCGCTAACCAAGAACTGGAATCTAAAAGCCACAGCAATCATTGAAGGAAACGATCTCACCACTATGTCCTTGGAAACACTGATGGGGAAGCTGATGACCCATGAACTTGATTTGCAAGAGTTTGAAGAAGCAACACCAAAAGAAAAATCTATTGCTTTCAAAGCTCAAGCAAGAAAATCAACATGCAATGACTCTGATGAAGAATCATCAAGTGGTGATGAACAGGCCCTACTTGTGAAGAACTTCCGAAAATTTCTAAAGTTTGAGAAATCAAACAGAAGGAAGAGAGATGTCCAAGAAAGCAATGAAGATGAAACCATTTGCTTTGGATGCAAGAAGACGGGGCACATGAAGAAGGACTGTCCAACTTCAAAGAAAAGCAGTCCATATGACAGATCAAGATCAAACAGAAAAGAAACATCTGGTCGAAAGTATGCCAACACAAGTATCTGGTATGAAAGTGATGCCATGATACAGAAGAAGAGGATAGACCCTGCGGCAATACAAATGTCTGTCTTATGGCATTTGATAAGGTATCTTCAAACCCTCTATATGATGATTTACTTTCGATGAATTAGAAAATGTCCTTAGCAAATTACTTGAAGATCACAAAACTGTGCTCGACAAGTATAAGCAATCTCGAAAAGAGATTAAGGTATACACAACCGAGTTAGCTAGACTGTCCAATCTTACTGAAGATATTAGAGAGACGTCTACTACCGGTAACACGGAAGAGATAGCCAAACTCAAGGTAGACTATCATGAGGCTATCCTCAAAATTGAAAAGAAAGAAAGAGACTATGTCAAGATGCAAGAACTATATGACATAGAGAAGAAGAAGCACCTAGTAACAAAACAAAGACTCTCAGATATGACTGCTAGATATGAAGAGTCTATTGCGATTTCTAAAAAGTTAGAAATCAAGTTAGGCAAACAGACAATACCTGTGACACAGCCTAAATTTAGTCCTAATGCTAAGCATACACCTAAGAGGACTAAAAATAAGAAAGCACAGAAGAAACACGAATATCATCATGCTTTCACTTATAGGTTCTCCAAACCAAACAAGCATGTAAACACAGTTTCAACCACATCTGGTTCTAAACTGACTTGCACTTATTGTGGTACGCACGGACACATATCACAGTATTGTTTTGCAAGAAAGCTTGTTGACAATCACACTTTAATCTGGAGACCTAAAGCTAATCAGAATGGACCCTTCAGAAAATGGGTACCAAAGGATTCATCTACTTGTCTTGTAGGTGGACCCCCAACCCTCTCATGCTAGAAGCAAATAGATCTTCGATAGCGGATGTTCGCGACACATGACCGGTGATGCATCTTTGTTCGCTACGCTATCTATAAAGAAAGAAGGATATGTCTCCTTCGGAAATAATCTGAGAGGTGATATAATTGGTAATGGTACTGTAGGTATTTCTCCCTATCCAGTAATAAATGATATTTGTCTAGTAACAGAATTGAAACATAACCTATTAAGCATAAGTCATTTGGCAGATAATGGTTATGGTATCAATTTTGTAAAAGATAAATGTACCATATATGATATGTCATCTGGTGATCCCATATATAAAAGGATTAGAGAAGACAATATTTATGTTTTCTTTCTGGAGAATACTAATAATGCAGGTAGGTGCCTAGTAGCCAATCAAGATGAAAGCTAGCTATGGCACATGAGACTAGGACATGCAAACATGGATACTATCTCACGACTAAGTACAAAGAAGTTGGTAAGAGGACTCCCTGAGATTCCATTCAAGAGAGATATGGTATGTGCTGACTGTGAAAAGAACAAAGCACATAGGTCTACTTTTAAATCCATCAACGCTGTAAGTACTTCTAGACCTTTGCAGTTAATTCACATAGAATTATTTGGTCCTAGTAGAGTCGCTAGTCTTGGCGGTAAGCTCTACGCTTTTGTTCTTGTTGATGGTTTCTCTCGTTTTACTTGGGTTTATTTCTTATCAAACAAAAGTGATGCAATTTTTGAATTTCAGATATTTTACAAAAAGGTACAAAACGAAAAAGGCTTCATGATTACTCGTATCCGAAGTGATCATGGTGGCGAATTCGAAAATTCTGATTTCAAAAAGTTTTGTGATGATAGTGGATATTACCACGAATTTTCTTGTCCTAGAACTCCCCAACAGAATTGTGTTGTGGAGCGGAAGAATCGTACTCTAAGCAAAATGGCTAGAGTCATGCTGAATCAGTATAATCTTCCTAAATATTTTTGGGCAGAAGCTGTTAGTACAGCCTGTCATGTTTTGAATAGGGTGTTAATTCGACTAATCTCGAAGAAAATACCATATGAGCTTTGGTTTGGAAGAATTCCAAACATTTCTTACTTTAAAGTTTTTGGATGTCGCTGTTTTATCCTGAACACCAAGGATAACTTGAAAAAGTTCGACTCCAAAGCAGATGACAGGATATTTTTCGGATATGCTGCTAAGAATAAGGGATATAGAATTTTCAATAAAAGATCAATGATTGTTGAAGAATCTATTAATGTTACTTTTGATGAGCTAAATAGTCACAGATCTAGCGACAGTGATGATGAAGATACACATGCAAGGACTGAGAAGAGTTCTGTGAAAGATCTGACCGAAAATGCAAGGACTGAGAAGAGTTTTGTGAAAGATCTGACCCAAAAGTTTGAATCATTAAAATTCATGCCAGATCATCCAGAAACACTCATCATAGGTGATGTATCTAAAGGTGTAAGTACACGTTCATCTCTTAAAGATTCTGATATAGCAGCAAATGTAGCATCATTTCTCAAATAGAACCTAAGAATGTAGATGATGCTTTTACTGAGGAGTTTTGGATTCATGCCATGCAAGAGGAACTAAATCAATTTGAGAGAAACCAAATTTGGGAACTCGTTCCTAAACCTATTGGTCAATCAATAATTGGTACCAAATGGGTGTTCCGAAATAAACTCAGTGAAGATGGACAAGTTCTACGCAACAAAGCACGTCTAGTGGCAACATGTTATAATCAAGAAGAAAAAATTGATTATGATGAGACCTATGCTCCTGTTGCTAGACTAGAAGCCATCCGCATGTTTTGGGCATTTGCATGTTATAATGATTTTAAATTATTTCAAATGGACGTGAAAAGCGCATTTTTTAAATGGATTTTTAAAAGAGGAAGTTTTTGTGAAACAACCCCCTGGTTTTGAAGATTTTCAAAAACCTGATCACGTCTTCAAGCTTAAGAAAGCTCTTTTATGGACTCAAACAAGCACCTCGTGCTTGGTATGAACGCCTAAGTGCCTTCTTACTTGATAATGGATTTTCAAAAGGAAAGGTTGATACTATTTTGTTTATAAAATCCTTGAATGATGATATCCTCCTTGTGCAAATTTATGTAGATGACATAATATTCGGTTCTACTAACGAAAAACTCTGTCAAGATTTTGCTAAGTGTATGCAGAATGAATTTGAGATGAGTATGATGGGAGAGCTAAACTTCTTCCTAGGACTTCAAATCAAACAGCACTTAAAAGGAACATTCATCAACCAAGCTAAGTACACGAAGGACATACTGAAAAAGTACGACTTCGAGAATGTAAAGCCAATCGGGACTCCTATGGCTACATCTACAAAGCTTGATGCTGATGAAAGTGGCAAACCTGTCGATCAGCGTAAGTATCGAGGTATGATTGGTAGTTTATTATATTTAACTGCTAGTCGTCCTGATATTATGTTTAGTGTTTGCATTTGTGCACGTTATCAGGCAAATCCTAAGGAATCACATCTTAGTGCCGTTAAGCGTATCTTCCGATACCTTAAAGGAACTTCTACAGTTGGCTTATGATATCCTAAAACCAAATCTTTTGACCTGATAGGTTATTCGGATGCGGATTTTGCGGGATGCAAAGTGGACCGTAAAAGTACCAGTGACACATGTCATTTCCTAGGAAAGGCCTTAGTCTCTTGGTTTAGCAAGAAACAAAATTTAGTAGCATTATCAACAACTGAGACTGCGTACATCGCCGCAGGACGTTGTTGTGCTCAGATTTTGTGGATCAAGTAAACCTTAGAGGACTATAATCTGCACTACACTAAAGTTTCTTTTTATTGTGACAACACTAGCACTATTAATCTGACTAAGAACCCTATCTGTCATTCACGCACAAAGCACATAGAGATAAGACATCATTTTCTTCGTGATCATCAATAACACGGGGATATCTGCTTAGAATTTATTGACACAGATCATCAACTAGCAGACATATTCACAAAACCATTGGCTGAAGACCGTTTTAACATAATGAGGCATGAGCTCGGTATACTTGAATTTTTAGATTCATAATGTAATATGGTAATTAAAATTAATTTTATGACTTGCAACTTTGAAATTTATTTAACGAAAATTATTTTTGGGTATAAACCTAAAAAGGGTATGTCTGTCACCACGACTACGGTCGAAGCGGAGCGGTACTTAAGAGTTCTCTGGTGAACCTCCGTTAGCTAGGACAACCCCTACAGTTAACCCCTAAATAGAGTACGTTATTAAATACTAGAGTCAAAAGTCATAAAGTTACTTTTAACCAACCAGAACTGCATTTATTGTCTCGGGAATACAAGTGACCGAACTCGGGCCGAACTCTGACCGAGTTCGGACCGAATTCGGACCGAGTTCGGTCGGCGCTGTATTAATTTCCAGAACCGAACAGCCGGCCCTAAACTCTATAAATTCAACTCTTTCAACCATCTTTTCCACACACCAACCCGTGGAAACATCTCCTTCCTCCCTAAAATTTCTTCCTCCTCCATCCTAGCAAAGAATCTAAGAGATCTGGTGGGCGTTTCAACATTCTCATCTTCCTCCTTTCTCAAAAAGGTATTCCTTCTCCATGGCTCCTAAACGTCATAGAGGATCATATTCCCAAGGTGTCTCCTCCTCTTCTGATTATAAACCAGCTAGTCTATTCAGTCCAGCACGACCAATAGATGTAGAAGACTATGATTCTACTTTAGTTCCGGACAAAGAGTTTTCTGATCTTTGGTTCGATTCTTTTTCTGGTCGTAAGATTTGCTATGGAGATTTTGTTAATTTTACCATATTTTCTGAATATGCTCCTACTTTTGACCACTTAGGCTACCGAGATTTTTTCGAGGTAGCAGAAAATATTTTTGACAATGCTGTCCGAATGTTTTACTGCAACTTGTAAGTAAAACCTAACGGAAACTTCTATTCTTGCGTTGCTGGGCAAGAATTAGAATTCAGTGCT